>CM049794.1:46559515-47079499 GCA_027422405.1 Ptychobarbus kaznakovi | reverse complement strand
CCTAAACTGTTTGTAGCATATTCTAGCAATTCATATTCAGCCTCATTAAAATATGCACCTTAAGAGGTTCTTGTGCCAAAAGTAATGTAGTTTTTTTATGACTATTTTCATTCCCTAAAAATGAATTGGACTTGAGACCCTGTTCAAACTTTTCATGTTAAACCTTTTCGTGACAGTACTTACTCACTCTCTGAGCTATCAGATTTAAAAGGTCTATTTTATTTTTTGGCTACTGTGCCTTAAAGAAAACAGCCAAATTTCATATGAAATTGACACAACTACAATTGGTAAATACTGTTTTCTTCCTGTTTTAAGCACAAAATGTTGTGAGGTTTAGGTTCCAAAATTTTTTTTTTAAAGGTTATTTTAACTAGACAAAAATAGTGGCTAAAATATTAACAAATATCTTATCATCACTAAGTGACTATAATAGTTTTAATTCACTTTTTATTTTAGATGTTCTGATCTGTTAATTAACATTTTTTTTTTTTTTTGTGCCATTTTTATCAGGTTTTTATGTCAATCTAGTTTATTTACAGATTTATTAAACTTTTTTTTTTTGTTTTGGTTTTAATTTTCCTTAAACTAAAGTAAAATAAAAATTGTATTGGCTACTAGCTGGCATAAAAAAATGCTTTTTTTTATATATACCTTATTCTATAGATATAATATATATAACTTTTTTTTTAAACATATTTTTAAATATTAATTCAATTTTTTTTATTTCAAGTAACAGTTTTTTAATGGTTTTAGATTTAGTGATATAATAACTCTTGATACCTTAAATACAGATATTACACCCAGATTTTTCATGGTATATTCAAGTACGTCAGTAACTCTAGTAAATGCTAAACATCAAATACTGCATTGCTAGATTAAAGAGTACCATAAATATTGACACGCTTGCAAAGATCACACACAGGTCACTCGAAGGTCAGCTTGTTGCTTTAAGTGTTCTGAATACAGCACTCTCACCACAGAAAAGAGCGTCATCTCAAACAGAATTTCATTTCCGTCACACATTCTTCCGTGTCAATCACCTCCGAAGTCATTCAATGCTCTGCCTCAACGGTGCTTTGGTGTCAGAAGGTAAGCCATTCCAGGAGGAGAATGAAGGTGACGAAGAGTTTGATGGTGAGGCATTTTCCTTCTGAGTAACAACACAATGTTGGAAAAGGTCTTCCGTTCTCTGGCCGAATAAAAGGACATAGATTAAAGCCAGGCATCCAAAAAGGTCATAAAAAGCTCAAAAGAGCACAATAAATCATTAAAGCAGTGTTGGAAGAGAATGTATTATTAAAATAAATACATGTGAAATAACAACATTTATAAATACAGTATATAAAAATGGCATAATGATGTGAATATAGTACCTCATTATTTTGAATAAAAAAGAGATATTAAAACAGAGACTTGGATAAACCAGTTAATAATTTTTTTTTGATCTGGTTCTTGTAAAAGTGTCTGAATGAACTGTAAAGAAAATCTAACGTCAAATGAATAGTCTGCATTCCTGTCAAAATATAATTTCTCTTGTTTTATCCATACAATAAAAATGATATCCAGTGTGGTTTTGGATTGACTTTCATTGTATGAGAAAAGAATATCTGAGATTCTGCAGGGGGGAAGTTCTGCAGGTTTGGAATGACATGAGGGGGAGTAATTGATGGCAGAGATTTTATTTTTGGGTGAAATATGCTATACATAATCAAAGTTAATTTTAGGTGACATTTTAATATGGAGGCCTTTGTTGCCCTCAGCTGCCTCTCCGGCACTGAATTAATACCACAGCACTCAAACTCCAAATGAAAGCATGACATTTCAGTTAAAGAATATAAGGGCCGCTATGCTCCCTTCGGCCAGAAACGAGCCGGATTGCATAGCATGGTTCTCTTATGAGGACGTTCCATGCTGAAGTCATTTAAGTGTGACCGAATTTAAAAGGAAACTCTGCGGTGACCGGTCTTCCATTAGGCCGCTTTCGGATTTCCAATAAAGGCTTCTAAATGTTTCAGTATTGGCTGATTCTGGGACATAATCACTGACTTTAATTAAAAGCTGTGAATGTGCATCGACGTGCGCACACATTGAGCCTGAGGAAAAGCTATTTAAAAATCCTAATGGAATTCATCATTTTCTTCATTTGCAAACCGCTCCAACAAGGGATGAGCAGCTTTGCGTGAACACTTCATCATTCTGTGTGATTGTTTGACAACAGGCCTCTGCCGTCTGTTAGCTGAATCACCAGTGGACTGCGCTGAATGCAGATGCCTGCCGCTGATTGTATGCTTTGTAATAATTACGAGCAGCACGAGCAGTTATAAACTACTCACTGTCACTGAATCTGGGATGTAGAACCAAATGTTGAGTTACAGGACTAAAAACCCCAAGTTAAAGTCATCTTTCCCCCTGAAAATCCCCCTGTAAAGCAGCATTTCCCACTTAACCATTTAATGGTGTAAAATTAATTACATTTTATGAACACTAGAATTAAAAAATATGAGTTTGAAAATATTTGAATAGAAGAAAGTAGTCTCTTTAATATGCCTGCTCAAGGCTGAATTTACTGTATCAAGAACACAGTAAAACAGATATATCATGTGAATTATTGTTACAATTTATAAAATAACTGCTTCCTCATATATGGATACATATAAGTTGTATATTTAACTCCATGTGAATTGAAAAAGTTTGAATTTTTCAACACCATTACTCAGTCTAGAAATCGACCATTGTCCAGCATTACATATTGTGGTATGTTAGCATTTTAAAAATGGTCTAATTGAATAGCAAAGGTTAAGTTTTGTTCTTTGGCACTACTTTACCGTCACTTGGTTACAGTAAACCTTTAGCTTGTGTTGACAGTTTAGTTGATTGCTAACTTGGCTATAGTTATCAAGATCTTACATTAAATTAAAATGATACAATTTTATTAAATTATGATGTGTGTCCAAGTATGGTGACCTATACTCAGAACTTGTGCTCTGCATTTAACCATCCAAGTGCACACTCACAGTAGTGAACACACACCCGGAGCAGTGGGCAGCCATTGCTGTGGCGCCCGGGGAGCAGTTGGGGGTTCGGTGCCTTGCTCAAGGGTCTCACCTCAGTCATGGTATCGAAGGTGGAGAGAACGCTCGTTGTTCACTCCCCCCACCGACAATTCCTGCCGGACCTGAGATTCGAACCCACAACCTCAGGTTACAAGTCCGATGCTCTATCCATTAGGCCACGACTGCCCCAAGACCTTACATGAGAGTACAACATAATTATATTTACTGGTTATGAATAGTTCTGGCCTATGAACACAGAGGCTGACTGGACCATACTGACCAGCCAACCCCTTCATAATTATCAGCACTTTTCTCCTTATTTTCATTCGTCATTGAATCCAGCAGGAATCAACAACTGTACATAGTTATGAACAACAGTCTCAAAGACTGACAGTGGCAATGGAGTTGGTAGCCTCTGAAAAACTGTCCTTACAATGAGGTGTATGTATTATTTATCATACATCTTCCTGTATCCATCACAGATTCCCTAACACATCTAATTATGGACATAAAAACACATCAATAACCTTGACAAGTGACCTTCTATTTGATATCCGAAAGGGAAAATAAATCAAATCCAAATTACAGTGCGATTGCGCTCTCGGGGGACAGCTGGCCCTGTGCTGTGTTTATAGTGATGCCGTCACTGTCCATATGAGAGGATGATAAAAGCATCAGGGCCAGAGGAGTCCATCAAATATGAAAACACGCTGTGTACTTTCTCCCGCAATTATGGAAACACATTCAACAGGCCAAACCACTCAGATTTACCTGTGTGACACTGCAAATGCTGTAAAATGATGTACCTGTAACACAAATTTAACCGCGTTCTCTCTGACAGCAGTTTTATCGCTGGGGTCGCAGGTCGCTGGGCTGTAGGCGTTTCCTGCCGCTGGATGAGCAACTGGACAAAGCTTTTGAAAACCTGATCGCAAATAAGACATACTGCTAGTGAAAACAAGATGTCATTATGTCAGTTCATTTCCTCGCATCTAAAATGAATACTCTGCAGGGGGAAGCGTTTGTATATACAGTAGATTGCACGAGCGCATAATGTATCATATCACGAACAAGATGATTATCAATGCATGAGTCAAACTCACGCATATTGTTAACAATTTCTGGCTGGCATGTTATTCGTTTTTGTAATTATTTCCCTGCATGTGGGGAGAGACAAATCATATAGAACAGTGAAATCACTCACGGCAACATGAACTTCTCCATCTGGCTGATGCTCGACTGCAGGATCTCACAGGAGAAGGTCACATCAGCTCCAGCGTCTGCAATCCTATTGGTAGTCACCACACCGCATCACTGCTCATTTGCATAATGTTAATATCTCAAGTCACTGGGCACCCCATAATGTTGCTGACATTTCATAGAGGACAAACAACGACATACATGTAGTCTAGTGTTAAAGGATTAGTTCACTTTCAAATTAAAATGTCCTTATAATTTACTCACCCCCATGTCATCCAAGATGTTTATGTATTTCTTTCTTCAGTCGAAAAGAAATTAAGTTTTTATGATGAAAACATTCCATGATTTGTATCCATATAGTTAGCTTCAATGGACTCCAAACGGTTGAAGGTCAAAGTTACAGTTTCAGTGCAGCTTCAAAGGGCTATAAACGATACCAGACGATGAATAAAGAGATTATCTAGCGAAAAGATCGGTCATTTAAAAAAAAATTAATAAATGTATATGCCTTATAAACACAAACGCTCACCTGTTCTTCGATGCGCGTCCCAGACTTCCCTCCCTCCAGGACATCTACACCAGGCGGTGTACAAGGAAAGCCCGGAGGATTATCAAAGACTCCAGCCACCCGTCCCACAGACTGCTCTCTCTGCTGCCCTCAGGGAGACGTCTCCGCAGCATCCGATCCCGCACTAGCCGACTGAGGGATAGCTTTTTCCCTCAGGCTATCAGGCTAATGAACAGTAAAAACTAATACACCCTGCAGCACACTCCCACTTTACAATATGCCATGCACTGCACTTTAACACAGTTCAACTGGACTACACACACACACTGCACTAACACAACAATCTATCTGCTACCACTGGATACCATGCAACGCACATCCATGACATTGCGGCCTATGTAAATCTGCTGCAACTTTTATTTTTATTTTTTATTTTTTATTTTTTTATTATTATTATTATTTTTATTTTCTTTCGCATACCATTGTGTATATAGGTGTACATAATGTAAATGTGTACATTTTGTGTTATAATGTGTATTGATAACTGCAAGTATATCTAATAGTACACTGTGTGTACTGACTATATGTATGTGCATTTCTGTACATGTCTTCTTCTGTGTAATATGTACTGTCTATATTGTTAAATTGTTTCTGCACTGTCTGGAGCCCGCTCTCAATAATTCACTCACCAAGGCACACGTGCTGTGGTGATGTGACAATAAAAAGTGATTTTATTTGTTGATTTGAACTTAGGGAGCAGATGAGGACTCCACTCAAGCCAAATTCAATTCTCGGGCTCCTAATCGAGCAACCAAAGCTCAATGTATATTGCAGGATGTGTACTTAAGGCCACAGCTCAAATGACACTGGGCTTGGCTTCCCTTTTGGGTGGTAGGCTATACACAAAAATCAGATTTCCTAGAACCTGTGACTGCCTCTCGACTATTTTCTTTCTTGCTGTGAGAGATCCTCTTGAAGAGTCAGACTGTTACTTGAAATTCAGTAGATGTTTTAAAACCTGCACCTTTTGTGCTGTGAGGTCAGGCTCTTCCCATTTTGCAACCACCATCTCTGAGCACTCGATTTGAACACAGACAGATACAATAAAAAAGCGATATATTTCTAAATCTATTCCTTCTGACTCTCTAAAACCCATTTTCCACGTCTGTCATGTATTCATAATGAAAAGCGAGCTTGATGATGAATTTCAAAGTCCCAGAACTGTGAGATGAAGCTGTAGAACATATCAGCGAGGATTCGCAGAGGATTGTGAAGAGTATTGCGATTGAAAGTCAGGGCCACTGTGAATCCTGATAACCGAGTGGGCTCGGCTCGCGCTGACAGCACAGATGTTGGTCAGATCTGCTAGTCAGGCTAAAATGAAAATGCACTTTGTGCTTTTAATGATATTTAAGGAGTAGATTACCCAAAAATGAAAATGTGCTCACTTTCAGGCTGTCCAATCTGTAGATGAGTTTGTTTCTTCATCAGAACATTTGAAAAATGTTAGTATACATCACTTGCTCAACAATAAATCCGCTGCAGTGAATGGGTGCCGTCACAATGAGAGTTCAAATTCACAATAATCCACATGTAAAACACAAGCTGCGTGTTTATAATGAACAAATTCATCATTAAGACATTTTTAACTTCAATCCATCGTGTCCAGCTAAAATATGAGTCCTCTATCCATACTATTGCTTTCTCTAATATAAAAGTAATCTCATCTGAATCAAGAGAGATATGCACATATAAAGCACAATTTACAAGCAAAAACCATTCTAAACAACTATATCAGTGGATTTTGATGTGAGAGGACAACAGGGGATGGCTGAACTAGCCTTAATGTTTACTTGAAACATTGAGTTAAATTGCTTTTTAAGGTCTGGATACTGTACACACTTCCATAAATCCTGAAAGATCTCCAAGATAGGAATGTGATGCGCTATTAAAATTGTGCACAGCACGTATTTTTGGGAGTGTTTGTATAATTAGCATAATTCCTTCACAGCACTGGGCACTAAAACAACATTGCCAGAGTACAAATAAACAGTACTATCAGCCGGCACAGTTCATTCCTAATCAATTCTCCCCATGGTTTCTCTTTTTCCAAGCGTCAGACTGAAAATCAGTCATTTTTCGACAGCGTTCACCATAATTAGTGTTTTTCTCACTCCAGCCCAGTACTTTTTTCTCTAGTTATCTTTCATGTAGTGCATGGCCCTGGGTGACAAAACTTGCAGAGATTAATTAGTTTGAATGAATCAGTGGGTAAAGGGGTTCAGAGACTTCACCCCATACAAAATGCATTCAGCTGTTCGGTATCTGCTTTCAAGGCAGGAAGGGTAGGAAAAAGACTAAGACAGCAAGAGTTTCAAAGCTTTGTTTTATACAGTTATACACTATACTTGACTTGTTTGCACCACGTGTATTCAAATATTATCATATGTTCTTAGCAAACAAAATGCACAATGGATTGTACTCACTGGTTATGATAGTGTTGACCATTCAAACTGCCATTTTTTGTTGACCGATCTCGAATGTTCATCAGCTCCCGTTCTCTTGTACTGAAAGGTCTTTCAGGCCATGAAATGAGTAATTCTTGCACTGCCAAAAGAGCTTAATAATCAGTTTTAATTAGTTGTTTAAAAAAACTTTTTTCAGTAAAAGTATCCAAAGTCTTTGAACAAGATTAATTTACTTGAAAAGCAACACTGCGTACAATATTAAGACTAGATGTTGTAAGATGCTATGGATTGGTTGCTTCATAAAAGCCTACTTTGCAACAGATTGCATTCATAAATAAGTTTACAGAGAATTTTTTATATTCCCTGCTGAGTTCAGAGCTGACCGTTCTTAATCTTAGGGTGGGGCTCATAATAAAATCCACAAGAATTTAAGCAAGTAATTAAATATTCTAGCATAAAAACGTAGTCTTTAAATCCTCAACAATTTTTGGCCAATATCAGTTCAATGTGTTGCCAGTTTGCCCAACTGAAAGCATGAGCATTCTGATTCACATCTGTCAGCGAGGAATCAAAGTGAGTCATAAATAAACCTTTCTGACAGAGCAGAGTGAGAGCAGCATTTTATTCTCCTTGATCTAGATACTAACAGATTTAAACTAAATGTACTATGTGCTAGGCAGTATGCTTTGGAAGGGCTCTGCTCTAGTTTTTGCCATATTTATATTTTTAAGTGTGAACCAAATACAGTATTTATGCTGAATGGACTTTTTTGTTGTATAAATAAACATAACCCGCTGCAAATTCATCCTTAATGAGCTGTTCATCTCGGTGGATGAATCCATAGCATGTTATATATATTATTCAAAGCAGAAGAAAAAATATGATATATAGCCACTAATGTGATGGGAAAACAAACACTAAAGCATTGAATATATAATCAATGCTATATTATCAATTCACACAGTGACAACTGCTAAATCAAGTCCAAAAGATTTGAGAAATGAATATTCATAATAAAACTAAATAAATGCATTGTATTTTATAAATACATTTTTATATAAATATACCCTTTTTAAACAAAATATACGGTATATAAATGTTTTGTTAAATAAATAAATAAATAATGTAGTTCAGATATACACACAGGAAATAATTTGTGTTACTGCCTGCATCTATTAATCTACAGTCAGCTTGTCCCATCACAGAAATCCTAAAGTTCAGATTTTGATTGGAGAAACTGATCCTAGACCAGCAGCAGTCACAGGCAGCTTCGTCGAGCAGTCGAGTGAGCTAGTTCTAGCAAAATCTCCTGAGGATTTTTTTCTCCTCATACTTGGCAAGTCATTTTGGGTGGGCACAGTATGTCACTGCCCCCTAATGCCTGCCCCTGGCGCATGACCCTGGCATCAGCTCAGCTGTCAGAAACTAAGCAAGAACTAGTTTACTGGAGATGTAATTAGAAGTGCAAAGTTGTGAATGTATAACTTCCCCAATGCTCTGCCCTACATTTAGCACGAGGAGAGAAACTCCTGGGGGTTTTGTAAAGTGAGAGTCGTGTCAGTACACTGAGGTGGCAGTCTGATGGTGTCGAGATGGAGTGACTTACACCGTTAATGAGGATGAGAGATCAGCGAAGGGAACCTGAAAGCCCTTTGGCACTGTTGCATCTGTTGTAATCATCTTTCTGTCTCTCCCCAATCACATGTGACAATTACCTCCCGCCTTCAAACCAGATTCACTTGTCACCAGTTATATGTTTGAGACCTAGGAAGACAATCAAAAACACAAAAAGGGAAGGCATGCGTGCATAGGATGATATAACCACAAATAATATATATAAAAAAACAAGGATGCAATATAAAGACACTGCATCAGAGAGAATGAGAGACTCCTGGGATGGTTGCATGGGGAGGCAATTGTTTCACAGCTGGTGCCGGCGTTAGAACAATAATCCAGCTCATAGTCTAGTGTGATTCAGAACAACAGGATCTCTCCAGAATGCCCCACAGGGCCCTACAAAAACCCACCAAATCTGCCTTTTATCATTCTTAACTGGGTGGAACAAGCAAGCAGATAGAATCTATCTATCTATCTATCTATCTATCTATCTATCTATCTATCTATCTATCTATCTATCTATCTATCTATCTATCTCTCGCTCTCTCTCTATCTATCTATCTATCTGTCTCTCTCTCTCTATCTATCTATCTCTGTCGTTTCCAGTTATCCATCAGTCGTTCAATCCCTTCATCCTTATATTGTTCCATTCATAGTTCCACTCATCCATACATCATACCATCCATCTTTCTCTCTATCTATCATTCCACCCATCGATCTATCTACTGTTTCATCAAACATCCCCTATAGTTTAATCTCACTTCTCCTTTAGTTTCAGAGATCTCAACAATACTATAAGACTGAAAAAATCTCATGACATTCTTTTAAAACCAAATCATCTAAACAATGCTATCCACATTCATATCAATGCTCCTTTCTTGCTTTGCCAAAATATTCTTATTTGTTTATATATTTGTATAGAGAATTTTAGGATAAACATCTGAGACAAACCAAATAAGTAAACATAACTCCATTACATAAAATATCAACTACAGAGCATGACTATTTGCTTCTAGATCTGTCTGCCATTTACTGTAAAGGCCAGTTCACAGTGCAATGACTGACGCAGACAAACAGCAACAGACACTTTCGTCGGGTTTTGTAGGATCAGTGCATTACCCCTTCGGCATCTGTTGGCGTTGGTCGGCACTTGTTTTCTTAGACATTCCACAACCCAACAAACTCCAACTGAACATGTTAAATATGCATTTGTCTGAATGTCTGAGAAGTGACATACTTTAATCTGGTGACCGACCGTCAGCCTTGGTCTGCATCTGTTGGCGCTGTGTGAATTGACTTTAAAATGTATTTTTTTAATGTATTTAATTACTGTTAAGAAGAACGTTGTATTCCCAGATGAGTGAACTGGCAACACAAGCGGCCGTTTTTCCTTCTCCAACCTTTTTTAATTGTTTCTGTTTAGACTCAAAGCAAATGAGAGCAAATCAATCTCACAGATACTGCGTATGCTAATCAGTCCAGTTTGATGTATTCAGTCGTCTCACAATTTAGGTTCTCCACATGAAAATGAAGGTCCACTAGGTGTGTAATTAATATCACATGAAAGTGATTCTGCAGGCTCATACATCACAGTAAACCACAGGGTTAGGCAGGTTAATGTGTGCGGTGTCTATTCATCCCATGAACTGCTTTGAGTTTCTAGTTAGGATCAAACTTTTTAAAAGATCTACAATTAAGCGAAATATTTTTGTCTAAAGCTGTTATTGTGTTTTTCGATTTTTTTTAAACAAGCAGCCCTTAATCACAAATGAACTCAAGCCAACCCCAGCATCACAAACTGACATTTCCAAATAACACACAGTGTGAAGAAATGAAGGATCCTTTGTTGATAAACTGCAATATATCACATCAAATCCTTAATTCAGTTGTGGTCCGTGGTTCTACTTATTGAAAGTGGGTTTCTTTAACATTCAATTGAAATGTTCAAATTCCTTGTGTAATGGAAACTTAACTGAATTGAGTAAGTGCAATAAAATTACACGTCAAACTACTAAAAACAATATTCTTCTGACATTCAGCAAGCAATCAAGTGAAGTGGAAGCACAAGAAAGATAAAACTGTTATATAATCTTAATATAATATTCACTTACATTAGCCTGTTCGCAACTGAAAGCTCCACTCTTAACCTTAGTGGCAAACCTAAAAGCAGAAATGTATCTAAATCCACATTCATACAGAACATTGAACCCTCAACCTTTTCTCATCTGCTTTAAAACACATAGGGAGAATTACATTTACTCTTCCCATCCAGTCCCATGCAGAGCATGCTGGGAACGGAGAATCCCATGCTCAAATTAATTAAATTATTCATGAAGCAAAAGGAAATTTAAATTATTTTTCATGCAACTCAATTAAGTTGCAACAACAATTCAGAAGTTGGGCTGCATAGGTGCTGTTTAATTCAACAAACAAGCAGCAACTATTTTTGAGTGCTCTCAATATCAGAAATTATATATTCAAGCCATCATTTAAAAATACAATGGAGTGAAGATCTCAAATAAAAAAGGCTGCTTTCATTAATTATGGTTTCATTTGTGATGTTTTGTTTGAGAGACACGCTTCTCTGGTTTCTAAGAGATCCCAGAGATTCATCCTCCCACGACTATGAATGTAATTTTAGTGCAAAAATGTATGCAGCTAGAGAAAATAACATCAAGTGAGATTTATGAAGATGCTGCCCACGGCGATAGCTCCTCGAGTCTGATGAGAAAAGACTACTCGATGAAGTGTGTTGTCAGAGGAGAGGAATACTAAGTGATGATGGGACTGTGATGATTGTGTCCACATGACACTGTATACCTCAAATAAAGATTGAGCACTGTTCTGGATGTCCCATCACAAGCATCTCCTGTTCAGTGAGATCCTGCTAAGTACAAGAGAAGATAGCAATGTTCAAAAACAGTTAGGATAAAACGAATCATAATTTATAAAAAAATTATACAATTTTGAATTCCAAAGATTTGCTCAAAAATCTGAAAATAGAATAGGAACAAGAAATAAAAAACCCATCATGTAAAGTGAAAAATAAGACTGTTGTAAAATCCTCTTTACAAATGTGCAAATACAACGAGTCAAGGAAATACATTTAGAAATATACTTTTGATTTTGTCAGCATACTCAGCATTGAACTGTTGTCAATGAAGAAATTAGCAACAAAAAAGCAATCACAATACAAGCTAATTGGAAGTATTGTTGTTCATAAAATTCTCCATCCTTCACACTAAATGTTTTAAAAAAAGTCTGCTATTTTAATTATGCTTTCAGCATTTAAATTATGCTATTCCAGTTTTGCTCAGAAATCAGCAAAAATAGATAAAAATGTAATTGAATAATACAATTATAAAAAATAAAAATTTTAATAATAGCAAAATAATAATACAAATAAATTCAAATTAAATTCAAATTAAAATCAAACCCCAAGATGAGATGTGAAACAGCCACCCTGCGAAAGGACACCAGTGGAATGACAATCTCCTCCTTATACGTCTTGCTCCCCTGGCAGTCATGTACTAATGATAACTACAAGATAGAAAGTCTCGGATCAGAATAGTGTTGCAAATGGAACTGCTGGAGTGTGACTCTTGATCCTTTCCCTTTGTAAAGCAAATTCCCTATGGGACAGCGCACAGATGAGAAGTCCTAATCACCAGAGATCTGGGCGATATAGATCAGTTGAATCGGGCAGGTTGTGGGTCTATTGACGGCCTGATCTACAGTTTTACACCGCTAATGTCTCGGTCAAGCGTCTCTCGGCAAATGTCAACCGTTCAAATTACATTTCACCAGCAGAGCGAAATCTGTAAATATTAACATTTCTGCAAAAGTCATGCCGTGAATTAATGAAGGACAATGAAATTTATCCAACAGCAATTCTTTGATTGGCAAAAACGAGAACATTTGCAGCCTGATTTTACCAGGCTTTTGGCTTATGCAATGAAAACCAGAGTAAGAATAACGACCCACGGGAATCCTCATACAAACCTATGCTTTTTTTAAGCTTTTCACGTCAGGTTTTTATTCCATGCCTGAAGATAGCTTGGAGCCTACATCAGCCAGGGGAGAAATATGCGGGACCTGAGAGCATCCACGAGTTATGAGTGCTCCAACCCCTGCACAGAAATATTAAACTCTATTGGAAACTGTTCAATAATTTAATACATACGAAATCTAAGCAATCCCGCTGCAAGAGTGATTATTGCTCGCAATTCACGCATGGAGGAAAAGCACTGCTCCTTCAGAACCATCACTGGCTTATTCATTTATAATGCAAATGGCTTTATTCAACTGAATGAACACATAAACAAACAGAGAAAATAATTCCTTGAGATTTATCGGGACAGGGATCCAAAATAAATCCGGTAACTTTGCGAGATTGGAATTACACTGCATGAAGAACCTATTATTAGGATCATTGCACAGGGATGATGAAGAAATCCCAAGGGCTTTGTAGAATATTTCATTCATTTTATACTCTGCATAATGATTTCATTTAAGTGCACAGTCATATGTTCCCTATAAAATCACATATTGCTGCATAAGAACTACGATTGTCTGACTCATCAAGCATGTAAACTCACATGCTTCTAATAGTTGTAATCGTTGGCACGATTTAAAAAAAGGAAGCGACTTCAAAATTTCATTTCTAGGGTTTGACGGTGTATAAATGTATGTTGTACAACAAAACATTTCACTTCAAGTAATTTTTATCAGACCATATGTTATTCATAAATCTAAAAACACAATTTCAAAAACCCTTTGGAAAATCTAGAGGGTCAAAAATGTAATTTTTTTCCAGGTTTTAAGACTACAAACTGCATGCATCCTTTGTTCTGCAATCATGCTAATAATGCTGGGCTCATAGTACTTGATGTATTTAAGTCCTTTTGAGTCTAGGTGACACTTATTCATCCTACAATTAAAAAAATGCATAGGTATTTTTGTGCATTTTCTACACTTTTTGTACAATTGAATGTGCTCTGAAAAGTACAAAGTGGTTGTATTTACAGCATCTAAAAAGGTATAAGTATTTACATATGCACAGCTGTAGAAATAAAAAAGAAACTTTATACATTATATTTAAATTACAAATGTGTGTATATACAAGGTTAGATACAATACTGTAATATATAGGTTTGGTGATTTTTTTCTGGAAGTTATTACTGGAAGAAGCTTTTATACTCAATTTAAAACAGCTGTTTTGTATTTGAATATATTTTATTCCTGTGATTGAAAAGCTGAGTTTTCAGCATCATTACTCCAGTCTTCATCGTCACATGATCCTTCTAATATGATGATTTGCTGCTCAAGAAACTTTTCTTATTATCATGAATTTTAAAAATAGTTGTGCTGCTTAATATTTATGTGGAAAGTCAACCTTTTTTTCTGAATTATTTGATGAATAGAAAGTTCAAAAGAGCGGCATTTAATTTATTTTTTTTAATATTTTTTTATCATCAGTTTATGATCAACACTGAATTACATTATGATTACATTGAAATACTGTAACTGCCATTGATTAACCTAATAAAAATCAACCTATTCATTCCATGAATTCAATATACTATTATCCTAAAATTATTTGTAAACATGCCTATGTTTTAGAGACTGTAAGTGCATTATGTACATTTATGTGCATAATTCCATCAATAACTACAATTATGAATGTGATCATATTGCTGTTGCCATTTTGTAAACAGCAGTCTGATTCACATCATGCATAAAACCCCCTTAACTGTGGTAAAAATCATTGCAATGCACAGCCTCATGTAGCTCATTGCTTTAATATGTAAAAACTCATTAGGTGGTCAATAACCTATCCAACAAAAAACTCTGGCCACAATAACCTCAGGTCAAAATCCTGTTCCTAAAAGACTACTTTGCTATTCCATTCGAACCAATATGCCCCTGAGCTTTACCATTTAAATGTTGGAAATAATTACAGATCCTTGTCATATATCATGTCATTGATCTAATTTATCTCAGTAAGCTTACAGACCGAACACATTAAGACTCACCCAGCGCCTCACAGCTGGTGAACTATCCGCAATTTCAGACCTGGGTGAGCTCGTGATTGGAATGCATGCTGTCAGCCTGGCTTGAAAGACAATTTTTAGAACAGTCTGCGGATGAAATGTATGCCTCCCTCCTCAGCTGGCATTTCTGAAGTCTGAGGCACATAATTAATGATATCACTCATTGGGGATTGCACCACCGGCATGCTGGGATACACAGAGTCAGAGCCGAGTGCACTAGTGTGGCTTTTCTCGTCGCGTCCAGGCTATTATGTGTTGTTGCCACAGTTAGCAAGAGATATGACCGTAGTCTCCCACCCTCGGTGTGTGTCCATGTGTGCACGTTATTTCCCTGCAGGGCCGTAGTGCTGTGGGTACAAAGAGGAAGGCGCACATAAAAATGAGCTACTTTTATGCCCCATGTGCCCCCCTCCCCTCCCTCCGTTCTGTTCATGCTGGGCTTCTATATTACACCCACTCAAACAAACTCCCATGCCGCAAGAGCGCGTCCCAGTTTAATGAGGCCGGAGAGCACATATTTACTGAAATGAGAAACTCCCAATGAGAGCAATATCTCTTATGTGCACATATATTACCAGTTATATGAAAAGGTGTTGAACGCTTGCATTCCAAATGAGCAATCAGTGTGGATTATGAATTCACAAAAACCTTGTAAAAAAAAAAATTGTTAGGATAAATTATAAGTTCGAATGGAAGTAATAAAAAAAAGTTTTTAAACAATTTCTCTCTCTCTCTCTCTCTCTCATATGTGATCCTGGAACACAAAACCAGTCATAAGTCGCTGGGGTATATGTGTAGCAATAGCCAAAAATACACCGTATGGGTCAAAATTATTGATTTTTCTTTTATGTCAAAAATCATAATTTTCCATGAAGATATTTTGTAAATTTCCAACTGTAAATATATCAAAACTTAATTTTTGATTAGTAATATGCATTGCTAAGAACTTAATTTGGACAATTTTAAAGGTGATTGTTTTTTCTTATTTATTCAGCTTTTAGGTGATGTATGAATCTCAGTTTTGAAAAATTAACGCTTATGACTGTTTTTTTGGTCCAGGGTCACATATATACAAATGCAAGTATATTATACAAACAAATGAGATACTTGAATTTAAATTTAAATATTTAAATCCGTTTAATGTTTAAATAAATCAAAAATCATAAGAATTTTTGTGAATCGATTCCTAAAATGTCTTCAAATGCAAATTTCTATTCATATATCACACACACACACACAACACACACACACACACACACACACACACACACACACACACACACACACACACACACACACACACACAGCAAAAAGAGTTCCAATCAGGTTACATCTTTTTGAAAAATGTATTTCTTTTTATTTATTTATATGTAACAAGCATCTAAAGGTTTTCTAAAACACAATTACATTAGACTACAAAAGCAAAATATAGTGTAATTAATAAGCATTATGAATTGAAATGTACTATTTTAATTATACCAAAATAAGGTATTTTTGGAGAGATGTTTCAGAACATCTTGCTTAATTTTTTTTTCCTCATTAACATTTTTTATAAAAATAAATTTGTGAATCAAGTCCCATACTCCTCACATTTCTTAAAATCCAAATGTCAAAGTTTTGCATTCAAATATTAAAAAATCTGAGATTTGTGTACACTGTAAAAATGATTTTTCAAAGGTGTAAATAAAACAACATGTTAAATTCAATGTTACTCACTGTTTCTTTGTAACTCTATCTGAAATTGACTAGCAATTTCTAGTAAAAAAAGAAAAAAGTAAAATAGCTTCTATAAAAAAAACAACAACAGTTTTTCTTTTTACAATGTAGTCCACACTCTCTCTCATCATCATTTTCAGCTCTCCAAGTCCTACCTATCAAATCCTGACCCTGTCCACTGCTCATTAAACCTGTTCTGCTTATCAATCTCAGACAGTGAAGAGGAAAAAGGAACTTTGATTCTGGTCAAATGCAGATAATTCACTGCAGGACAAAAAAAGACTGAGGGTCACAAAGAATATAATGGAGGAGAGAAAGAAATTAATCATCTCTAGAGGACAAGATCTAACGATCCAGGCTTAAACAGTAGACTACAAGCACGCAATCAGCCGTTATTGATTGCTTTCTATATTAGCTGAAAGCATGAGTATTTTTGGATGTCCAAGAATGGCTGTTATAGATGGATTATGTGATCAGTGGGTGCAAATCACAGCTATTCTGCATCAGTGCTTTATATAATTTAATAACGGTGTGAAGTAAACGCTTTCCTTTTCTCAAAAGAGTTGCATTATTCATGAATAAAGATGTAAGTTTTAGCTCATGTACATGAGCTGATACGGATGCATGCAGGGTTTCGGCAACATATCAGATCAAATGTGCAGCAGACGACCTAAAAACATGTTTAAGCCATACTGGATTAATATTTAATTTTTGAACATATGCTTCAAAGGGGGAAAAACTGATTAGGTCGGCCACTTGGGATTTTTTCAAAGTAATCCATCTTATTTTGGCTCACACAAGGTGATCTGCTTTGCTCTTCCTGTTCCTAGATCAGTACCTGAGATCATCTTGAGACTCAAACTTCTGAAAGGAAGAAAAAAAACAAACAGTGAAACTTAATGAAAAGCATGGTAATCTCTGAGGGTAAAGTATGTTTTATTCACTAAACTGAATATACCTGATTCAGCTTCAAAATGAATAGTTTCAAAATAAATAAAGGTGTTTTTTTATATTGAGGACTTAAAGACTTATAAGATTATCTGAAGTAAAATTGGACAAGCGATGAAAATAAAATCTGCAGGATACTACTTTGAATCTTTAGCTTTCTATACTACAGTCTAATCATGATAAAGTGGTTAAAAACAGTCAAACTACTATCATTCACATCTAGATTAATTTAAAAAATGACATGCAAAAATCATTGAGTTTTCCAAATCCAGCTCCTAAACTTGTGCACTTCTCAAAAGTGTATTTACTTCACCTTATCTAATTAGCTATCCCAGTTATAATATGAATTAATAGACATGTAAAACCATTGATTTAATACATGTTTTAAAATGTAGTTAAATTAGATATTAAAATAAATGAATAAATACATTTTTAAATAAAAATAAATGGACTTACTTAAACTGTATTTGATTCATGTTTAAAATGATAAGACAATAAAATTATCACAATTACCAGTTGCTGTGATTTGTCCATCAAAATGACACTGGAAAAATTCTACAAAATTTTCATGCAAGAAACAGTCGCACAGGTTTGGAGCAACGTGAAAGTTTTCATTTTCAGGTGAACTACCAAACTATCCACCCAACGTATTAACTAATTCATCTCCGATCCGTAGTGAAGTTTTTTATCCAAGCAGAATTGCAACTCATTGTTTATTTGCCAGTGATAATAACTTTCAGAAACTTTGCCTGGGGTTGTTTAGAACACCATACATCTCACACAGCCCAAGTGTCCAAAAATAATTGTCTCTACCTCTGTGATGATGTATGTTTAATTTAAAACAAGCCTTGCAACTGAAGACGTGTACATCTTTGCTTTGCTTTCACCGCACACAGCTACAGAGGAACGTGGAAAGATTACAGACAGCGGTCTGCAGTTATGTGTATTAATGGCCGTATCTCAGCGGTGTCGCTGCTGGCTAGACGTTCCTCTGACTCTTCTATTGTTATATCAGTGTCAGCCAGATTAATGGTAGTAATGGAGACCTGGTTCCCCAACCACCATAATCACAGCCGGCCTGTTTCTACATCCGTCTCACAAGTAATATTTTAAGACTAGAGACTCCAGATATGATCAAAAACATCCTCACATAAGCTGAACCCCGCTCGATCACTGTCACTTAATGCCTTCTTTGGCAGTTCAGGACATTGGCACCACCAGCCCAGTCATTATCCAGCATGGGGTATAATCAACAAAATCATGAACTGGCAGTTTAGACAGCTTTACTAATGAAAGGAGAGTTCTAGATTAGTTTGCTGGTGATTTGACCAGAGGAGAACTGGTCTCCCCAAAGGTTTTTTCTCCATTTCTTTCGCCTAATGTAGTTTAGGATCTTTACACCTTGCTTAGTTGAGGTTTAAAAAGACACCTACTATTCAGAATTATTGATTTGATGGCACTGTCACAGAACAAAACTTGAACTAAATTGAGCTGAATAATAACACTATATTGTTTTCTGTAGAGCTGCTTAATAACTGAATCGAATTTGTTCATAATTGATGAGTTTTTCAACACTGACACATTGAACTAAACTGAATCAACATTGAATTGACTCGAGCTTAATAAGAACACTACTAGTTGAGCCACTTATTACAGAATTGAACTTGTTTTGTAATTTATGTACCTTATAGATATTGAAATGAACTGACATAGGCTGAAAAAATGACACTATTGTATTCTGTAAAGCTGCTTTATAGTTGAATCGAATTTGTTTATAATTGATGAGTTTTGCAACATCGACAGTGTTACTGAATCTAATTGAATCATCATCAGTCTGTCTAGAGCTGAATAATGACACCGTCTTCAGCTGAGCCGCTTATTACTGAACTTAACTTGTTTTTTAATTTAGATACTTTATAGCAATTGAATTGAATGAACACTGAGTAGAGTAATGACATTGTCTTCTTTTCAGCTGCTTTATGGCTGAATTGAGTTTGTTTGTAATTGATGAGTTTTGCTACATCAACACTGTTAATGAACTGAAAAGAATCAACATCGAACTGAATAAAGTCAGTCTTCAGTTGAGCCTTTTATTGCTGAATGAGTAAAAAAGATCTTTC
Source organism: Ptychobarbus kaznakovi (assembly GCA_027422405.1). Taxonomy (NCBI): domain Eukaryota; kingdom Metazoa; phylum Chordata; class Actinopteri; order Cypriniformes; family Cyprinidae; genus Ptychobarbus; species Ptychobarbus kaznakovi. The sequence continues at coordinate 47,059,816 of CM049794.1, read as the reverse complement.
TTTATAATTGATATACTTTATACAGTTATTGAACTGAACTCAATCAACACTGAACTGACTTGAGCTGAACAAAAAAGACAGTCTTCTATAGAGCTGCTTTATATCTGAATCAAATGTGTTCATAATTTACTAATGTTTTTTTGAGCTGAGTAACAACTCTGTCTTAAATGGACCTGAACTAAATATTTCATAACTGATCAACTTTACAGAGTTAACTAAACTGAATCAATACTTTACTGACAGAAATTGAATAATGACACTATTGTCTTTTAGAGCTGCTTTACAGCAGAATTTGGATTTGTCTAATATTTGCTGAAGTTCCCATCACTGATTCTGTTACTTACCTGTTTAATACTGTTAGGCTGCTTTGAAAAATCTCTATTGTTTAAAGCTCTATAGAAATAAAGGTGACTTGCTTTGAAGATCATTCACCCAACGGAATAGAAAATAGTGGTTTACAACAGCTAGTGCAGAAAAACAATGCAGTGATATACCTCCACAGTTTGAGCGGACGCCCTTGACCCGCTCTCTCAGCATAATATAAAGACCTACGGTTTCAACTCCGTAAGGACTGATGAGAAAATAAGACTCCTGGTGTGATAGAAACGCATCCATCACAGGAAGTACAGCCTTCAGCGTTCGACAGATAGGAAAAACTGCCCCTAGACACACAGCTCTCACAGACAAACACAGAGGGAATGAATAACTCATTTGAAAACAGAAAGCTGAAAAGCAACATTCATTCAACCATTTTTTTTTAAAGCTTGTGACGCCCATTTCTCAAATCTCGAAACAAAGTAAATCAATCTCTGATTTATTGAATCAAAGATTTATTGAACCATATTTAAATATATCAAATAGTGATTTTTGACTTTTAGTTCAGCAAGCAGTCTCTGCACAAATACATATTCTGTCTCTCGGCAGTGTAATTGGTTTTCAGATTGCAGTCAACCGTCGTATTGCATGGAACATTGAAGAATATGACTGAAAGACCCTCATTAGGAGCTTTCCAAGCATATGGGCTTTTACTGTGCAACTGAGACCTTGAGACTTCAGCCATGAATGTGTGAGCGTCTGCTAGGGCATAATTATTGATCTAACAAGATAAAGAAAAGCTCTGTACGAAACGAGTGCTTACACGGGTTTGCGTCTCGATGAGTGTTTCACCTCGAGGTGAGAGCGTGCCATACAGCAGGAAAGGCTGAAATTATGATCTGTATACCTAGGTTTCTCAGTAATTACTCATATTGTGCAAATGCAAATTTGTGCATTGAATGCATTATTTAAATGAGTCCAATTACAAAGCTTCTATTTTGCTTCCCGGTTGCAGTATGCAATTCTCTGAAATCGCCTTCTGTGTCATTTCCTTTAAAGGTTAAACTTGAGGATCACTTCTGGAGTCTATGATAAAAAGGGCTTCTACACAAGACACTTTATTGAAGTTAGTACCACTACTTCTTTAGTCAGAATAGATATTTACTTATAGATGCAAACACAAATGAGGCTGCAAGGGATGGAAGTCAGTTCAGTATGTCACATAGACTTATAGTCTTTAGTTATGTTTAACGTTGAACTGTTTTTTGTCTACAGGACATGTACTGTATGGAAAGTCTAATTTAAAACACAGTCCATGTACTGATGCAGAGATGACTGTAATACCTGGAGAGAGCTAACACATTCCTCTAATAAAAAAGGGGGAGAAAAGGGAAAGATTAACATTTACTTCACCATTTATACATTTGTTCAGAACAACTTACAATGCATTCAGTACATTTCATACCCTGAGAATCAAACTAAAACTAATACCATTAAAAATGATTATTTTTGCTATTTGAAATAAAGCTGAAATGATATATGATCTATATAGTCAATTAAGTTGTAAAATTAAACTAACTAAAACAAAAAAACATAGCTATATAGAAATAAAATGACAAAAGCACAAACAATTACTAAAACTAAAATTGAAACAAAAACTGAACATATAAATATAAAAGTTAATTCAAAATATCAATACATATGATATTAGTATATACTTATTTTAGCTGTACATAATTATTTATAATATATAATTATATATAATTATTTATTTTATTTTTTCATTCATTTCTTATAGTAATCATAAACACACAGGTTTGTAAAGCACATAGTTGTACCATTTCCTGTACTTTGTTATTGTTCCAATTATTTTCCTATAGCAGCTAAATCAAGTATTGCATGTTCAAAGGAAATTGCATACTTCAACATTGAAAATAAGGTTTATATCAATTTAGGTACAGGAACCACATATGCTTTTTGCAACAACAAAAAAATCAATACACATGGCAATCAATGGAGAACTTGTTTCTACATTTGGTGTAGTTACAGCATCTACCAGCAGGGGCTTACTGTCCGTACTATCAACAACACCTGGATGCATGATGACTAAAATAATTAAAAAGCATTGTCAAATTCATCAAAACGCAGCACAGCAGAATTCCACAGACACACATTCCGTACAGGCCTGGTTAAAATCCTGCTCTGTGGCATGTGCATGTGTGTGTATTTCCTGTTGCTGTGCTAATGAAAGCTCATTGACACCCTGATCACAGACCGTGCAGCCACTGGGGCACGTCACTAATTAACACCGACATAATCCGTGTCCCGCTCTGACCTTTCCAGGCCTTCCAAGGTTTGTGCTGCTGGCACCAAAATTGATGTCAATTATTTCAGATTTCATGTATTTTCACCATGAATAAGTATTGTCTGAAATGACTGATGATTATGTTTTCACGAAATGTAATTAAGAGGACAAAGGGAAGGTGTGCTTTGAATGTTCTCTTCCTGCTTAGTATTTCCTTTGATGATAGGGCACATTTTGAAGTGATTACATTTCAGATTATAGGGTCATTTATCCTGAGCTTTTGGATATTGGACCATAATTCATAAAATGCTAGAAAAGGCTTCTGTTATCCAAGTAAGCCCTTCATGATCTATGAGAAAAGAGTCTAGTGAACTTTAAAGGGCTTCTTTATTGAGTATATACAGTGACCCCAAAATGCACTTGAATACTTAAGCCACACATCAAAATGTCTGAATTATATCGCTTTATATATAAAAATATCAAACAAAGTGGCTCCTGCAAATAAAAGATGCTAGAACTTTTCTCAGAACTTTTAAAATAATGCAGAGACATTTTGTGGCTTCAGTGTCCAAACACTTTTTGGGGGCACAAGCAATGTATGCTTGCAACGACAGACGAGAACAACTTTTGGGGGGAAAGCTCTGGGAATGGTGCAGAGGAAAGCGCAAAAACAAAGAACAACAACAACCAAAAACTCTTTGAGTGTCAGATGTCAGCGCTGTCTGGTGTTGTTTCACAGGTGACAACAACAGATCTGTTTAAAGGGGTCATGCTTAATGCAAAAACATCTCTAAAGCGGCAGTCTCACAGAATGTAATGAGCAATCTCAGGAAGCCTCATGTGCACGTTACAGTTCAAGATGGTAAAATATTCCTTAAAACAACCATCAACCCTAAAGACCCACCGAAGCATAATTACAACACTTGTAAGCTATTAACTAAAACCTAATTTTTCACTAAATACAGGTTAACCAACATATAAATACATCTTATAATAAAAAATGCAACATCATATTTATTATTTGAATAATTATTGATCATATCCTCAAGATAGTCAAAGCGTATGTAATTGAATACTTAATTTGCCACTATTTTGCAACTTTAAATGCAGCATTGCAATTTTGTGCACCATTTTTGAATAATTCACCCCAAAACAAAATATGCATGAACAATTTTAAAACAAGTGGCTATCTAAAAACAAGAAACACATGATCAGTATACATACTTAGGTCTCTGTGGGTTAAACTTGGGTTGAACCTATTAAACTCCTTTACCTTTGCAAGGACTACTGTCACTGTCCCCCGAAGCACCATAGTTCTGAATCTCATAACCGTAATCACATCCAGCAGCTGAGGAAATGAAAAGATGCATCAGTTTAGAGAATTTAGGACAATTTCATATTTGATGTATTTCAGGTTTTATAGTTAGCACATTTGGCGGCTAATATCCCACAATCTTTTCTCATTGAATCGTTTCTGCTTCAGTATTGTAGTACAAGGCTCTAGGCCTACTTTAAACTAAGAAAATTGCTCTTTGAGTCATAGGTCTAATCAGAAAGAATGCTCTGATGATTATATCCCAAGGATTTCATAACCGCCATGATTTAGTATCGTGGAACCAACAACAGGAAATGAACAACAATGCCGGTCACAAATAACCAAGGAGGCCATTTGTAAGAATTTAGGAGCTGTAGTGAGAAATGTCTTGAATCCCAGCTTGTGTATTTTCATCAGACATCCTTCTGAGAAAATGGAACATCTGTCTCCCTCGCCATAGTTTAATGCTCATGTTTATACATCTAACAATATTCTAAGTGTGTAGAAAATAATAGCTTATGATGTTAAAAACAATCTGCAAATCAGCCCAAATATGCCAAATTGATTCAAATGGACCAATTACAAAGTAAACAACTAACTCGCTTGACATTAACTTGACTTTAGATTCCAAACCAACTTGAACTCTTGAGGCGATTTTAGTGACTCTTCCTCAGCTTGGTGAAATCTCTAACGCCTCTGACCATCACGACACCTGCACTGCTTACAGGCAATTTGCTGTCTAATGATCTGAAAAAGGAGTGGACTATTCATAATAATAGCAGAACAACAGTTAGTGGTAATGAAGTGCAGACAGAAAATATTGTTACCATAATGCTGTAATTATTTTCTTTTAATTGTTCAACTTCAAATCATTAGAAACTATTTATTTATACTAGTTGCAACTCGGATTAAACTTTGATGCAACTTGGTATGTATGTATGAATATAAATAAACAATAAATATATAGAATCATGTCTGCTTGACAGTGTAAAATGCTTTACACTGGACTAAAATCAAAACCAAGAAGATTTTGTCTCATTTCAGAAGACTGAAATGACCACTGGAGTGTAGATGTCAGTGAACTTAGTTACCAGGGTTAATTGTCAATCTGATCCCTAAGATCTCTGTTAGCCTCTCTGCCATGACTCAGACCTTTCTGCTGTGACGCCTGTCATTAATGTTTCAGAGCTCAAGCACTCCGTTGAGACTGTTGCTTCTCTGCTGATGGTGCTGTATTGATAAATGAAAAGCATTAAGCAGAAGCTTGTTTGATCTGCTCAGCGGAGGAAGCCACAGAAGCTGCTGGCATACCAATTTACACCCATCATGTATCTTTCCTTGCATGCTGTCTGTAAGCACTCATGTTTATTTTTAACTATACATTGCTGATATGATGTCTTGGGGGTGGGCTCTTTTGATATGGGCCAATAAGCAATCACCTAGAAACCACACATTCAAGCACCATCACATTGTGACAGGAAGTTCCAGTCACATTTTCCCCTGTTTTGAAGTCCAGATAAGGTTATACCATATATTTATATGCACCAGGTTATTATAGACAAAAAGCAATCAGTCAACAGATCCATTTACTGCAAAACACACACTGGAGTGTAACACCTGGAGTGTGTTTTGACTAAACTCCCATCTGCAAGAACAAAATGAACTTTTGCCAGGACAGATGCCAACCATCACATCACCATTAAATGGCCTCATCAGTTTGTGCCACATTTATATGCACTGCACAGATGTCAATACATTATGTAAAATCAAAGCAAATAATAGGCACTTCACAGTAAAAAGGAGGCAGGAGACAATAAAAAAAAAATTCTCAGCTGTCCACGCAATGTGACCGTACTTTTTTTTCCCAATCAACACCCACAATTTCATTTGGCTTGCTCTTTGTACTGATTTTTTTTTTTTTTTTCACAGTTAAGTGGTGGGATAACAGTTTAACCTCAAGCTAACGGAAAATAAAAATGTGTCTAAAGGGAAAAAAATAGCATAATATCATAAAGACTGATGAAAAGTCAGATGTTAGAACTGCTTTTTGGTTTCCGATGATGGGTCCAAAACAGCAGTACAGTATCTAATATTCTTGAAGTAAATAATGTGGCTAGCTGGACCAGCTTGATAGTTTCTACTGGTCACAGACTCTCATTTATCCTTCTTAAGAATGACTGAACAAACAGACAGATTGATCAAAAGAACAACAAATAGAATTATGGAAAGTTAGATAGCAATAGATAGACAGCTAGAACGCTAGCTAGATTGAATGCTAGTAAGATAGAACGCTAGATAGAATGCTAGATAGACGATAGACATATAGGATGATAGATAGATAGATAGATAGATAGATAGATAGACAGCTAGAATGCAAGCTAGATAGAACGCTAGCTAGAATGCTAGAACGATAGATAGAACGATAGATAGATACTGCAGGGGTCAAAGTTCATTGAATGGTACAGTGTGTGACAGCAGACAGAATCAAATGCTGATGAAGTGTTCCTGTGGCTCAGTGGTAGAGCATTGCATTAGCAGCGCAAAAGGTTGTGGGTTCAATTCCCAGGGAACATGCATACAAAAAATGTATAACCTGAATGCACTGTAAGTCGCTTTGGATGAAAGCGTCTGCTAAATGCATAAATGTAAATGGCCTCATCTCTGTGGCGTCTCTGGCTCTGACATGCACTTTTGCTGTGATAGCTTCACTCAAACACTATCTGCAATCTCTGTTCCTGTGGTTCGAAGAGACAGAGACATTCAAGAATAATGCCTTTTTTCCCCGGGTTATCTGCACTAGTTGATCATCACGCTCTCATATTCGATTCATTGGACTCCCTCTCTGCTCTGGTAAGTATTGTGTTTCTGGTAATTCAAATGGCTGCCTGTATGATAACACTAATGAGACTTTTTGCAATTAACCCGATGGTCTCGTCAGGTGGGCCTGAGGGGAAATTCTTGCTGATGGTGTCATTATGGGTTAGATCACAGCGAAAAGAGAATATCTGAAAAGAAAAGTCTACAAATACATCAGGAAAGGAGCCAGAGAACAACGTCGTGCTACTGCAGAACCGTGATACGATTCAAAAGGGTGGTATTGATGGTGTGTGATGAAAGCGGCGCTCCAGCTTGACTGAGGAAGCGTGTGTACAATACGTAATGTCTGTTATAAATTATTGGCTTCTTCTGACAGGGAATGGATGGAATATGCTGGTGTGGTAATCTTCTTTTGACTCTCGTCTCCTTCTCTTTGCTTGCTTTCTTCGGTGCCTACTTTGAACATAAAAGAGTTTTACTTTCCGCACAAAGTCTGTAGATTTTAACTCTCTTAGTTTGAGCCTGATCCATAAGCCCATTCTATCCCACAAGGAACAAGAATTGACTCCTACCATCTCATCCATTTGCTGTAGAAGCTGACCTATCGTTGATGCTACTGGGCTTTGAATTAGTGGACAGGGAGAGTTAAAGTCATGCATTCTAATCACACGCTAATCAGTCCAGATTAGAATTGATACAGAGAGAAAATGGATTCATCCCCTCACCCCTTGAGATTCTGGAGTTTAATAGAGATGGAAAATGCTTGTGATATCTTCTTCAAAGACCCTCAGATTGATTGTGTGTCCATCAATACACAGTAAGTAGATATGCAATGACTGACACTTGAACATCAGTGCTAAAGAACCCTCATGAGCTTCACCTGAAGTACAGGACAAGCTCAAAACTGGACTGTTAGCAAAAAGTGTGACTAACATTTATTTTTATAAAATACTATTGACAAAATTGCAGCTTTAACTATGTTGTAATATAAACAACCAGTCGGTAAATACAGTTATTTAAGTCTTAAGCCCCATTCGCACACCAAGAACGATAAGATGATGATATTAGCATCCACATAAGTGCACAATATAATTTGTTCACGTTAAGTGCATTGTTAAGAGCTCGTTATTGTTCATGTTAATAGCTCGTTATAGCAGGATGGATTCTGATTGGGCATCAATGTTTGTATCGTTCATCAGCTGAAAAAAAAATTGTTCTGAAAGTGATTCCAACGATATTGTTTCTCTGTGCCTTTATCGTTATAGCTGTGGTGTGGACTCTGCTATCCTTAAATATTGAGAACTTTATCGTTATCTTTAAGCCCCGTTCACACCAAGAACAATAACAATAAATATAATGATATTAGTGTACACATTAGCATACACACCAGCGAATAATATTGTCTGTTTTTTCTCAGCGCATAATCGTCTTCCGCTTTAAATTCTCAAGCTCGTTATAGCAGGATGGATTCTGATTGGGTCTCAATGTTTTTATCATTCATTAGCTGGAAAAAAATCATTCTGAAAGTGATTTCAACGATATCATTTCTAGTGCCTTTGTCGTTACAGCTGTGGTATTGAATGACTCTGCCATTCTTTAATATTGATAATGAATTTTTTAACTATATCTTTATCGTTATCTTTATAGTTATCGTCATTTGTTTGAAAAGGGCCTTTAGTTGTCATCCTTGGTGTTAACGCGTTAAGCCTGGAATACATTATGCGATTTTTGCCCCGATTTCCCCCCGATTTTACAGTCTGAACAAGTTGACACTAGTTGAGGAAAATCAGAGCCAGTCTGCAGATTACAGCTGACAGATTCCACAGAAAATCTCGTAGTGTTTGATGGTCACAGACTCAGATTTATTAGCTTCAGACTTTGATTCTATCCAGTCGGAGGATATCAAACATGTTTGATATTTTCAGCTGATTTTAGAACATATGTTTTCATTTGTCATGCGTCTCCTAGCAACAAGGCGCATTTTTCTACGTGAGTTCGTTGTGATCGGAACAACTTTAAAGTCTGGTAGTGTATGATCTTCAGTCGAGTAGTGTATGATGCCCAGTTTTCCTTTGTAACTATTTACAAAGTCGGTAAGTGTATGATAGTGTTTTAAAAATCTGTTCAGATTTTAAAAGTCGTGTAGTGTATTCCAGCCTTTAGTTTTAAGTGTCAACGCTAAAGCACTATAACATTGTTTATTATAAGCGTACACTGAAGTTATGTCGTCTACCACCTTAAACGCTTGAGCTGAGTGGATTCTGAGTGGCTGTCAATGTTTTTATTGTTCGTCAGCAGGAAAGATTTGTTCTGAAATTAATTCCAATGATATAGTTCTTCGTTATTATCTGTTGTGTGGACTATTATTACAGAATGAGAACAATTATTAAAACTTTAGTTATAGTCCTTGGTGTGAACGGCCCTTAATACCCTGCACACTTCATATTACTTGTTTCAAGTGCTCTTCAGAGTAAGTAATGGACAGTGATGCTCACTTTCGAACGGCTTTCTCCCATTCATCAAGCAGATTCTTCAGAAAGTGGAATTTGGCAGTCATAAGGAGGGTAAGGGGATAATTAATGTGAAAGATAATAATAAAGCATATTTACCAGAGAAAATCAAGCTAATGCAACTCCTCAAGCCTAATACAGAGACAGATAGGTCTTAATTATCAGTTAATCAGTTTAATTACCCATAATTAGCCTTTTCTAATTATCCTACCATTTTGGTCTGCAGATACATCATCAACATCCACGTCACAAAAGCCTTGTATTGTCAATTTACAACGAGCCAACAAGACACACACGGCTTTCAAAATTATTGTTGGCCAACAATCAGTCATTAAATCATTAACCTGATTAATGCGCACGATGAAATCAACTGATGACGCTCAACTGATTTTTTTTATCTGAGCATATACACAAAAGTTTACAGATCCTTTTTTATTTTTAATGCAATGGAGAAAGTAAAAAATATGCACTCTGAGGGAACTTTTTACATCTTAAAATTATAACTGCTTCTGCCTCCTACGGAGTAAACAGTATGCAATATTTAGCAGTTGTTGTGAAGGAGAAAGACACCTCTCTAATGATCCAATTCATTATTCACTGTGTGAGTTACAGATGGCGAGGGTGAGAGATTTAATCTATGTGCTAATGACAGCCTGTCAACGTGATACCGCCTCTATACAGCTTCCTTAGGATGGGAATAAGACTACAGATGTTAATATATGCCTTTAAAAAAAATCCAACACGCACTACACAACAAGACTGAGTCAACGGCCCGTCAGTCATTGTACACTCAAGAGTTGACATGTTAGATCACACATACTTCATGTTTGATTGTCCATTAACACAGCAATCAAGCATCAAAAGCTTAGATTTTTTCATATTTTACTGATAACAGGCTGAGACTGGAAAACAACTTGTGCACCTATATATGGGGTCAGCATTATTGGAATTTTGGGCAAAAACGTTGCATTATTAATTGAATCTATGTATGAAGCACAGCTTCAAACTTTAAACCAAGCAGCTTTCTGTTGGTCATTGCAGACTCCTTTGACCAACTTGAACCCGTTTGAAAATCTTTTGCCCCCACACGTAAAATACACAATCACGTGGATTCCTATGAAAATGACTGGATTTTGCAAGTGAAAATGCACAGAACAAAAAGGTAAATGTGAATGGCCTCTATGAATACTACTTTTCAGACTTTACAATATGAGCCCACTGAGATCTTGGGTAAGAGTAAAAAACTTTTTTCAGATTATACTATAAACATCCTATAGTTTTTGCAAGGGTTAACAGCACTGACACAATCCTGTCATATTCCAACATCATTACTGACAAGCAACAATAAAGTGACATAAGCAGGACTGTAGATACAAAATTACATATGCTGTCAGAACTTTGTTTGAGGAAAAGATTAATAAACCATTAAATTCAATACTTTATGAGTCCAGTAATTAGCCTAGGACAGGAAAATTGTACTTTAGGCACAAAAGGCTAAAAGGAAAAGCAGATTATAACAGAGATAAATGTGATATAAAACGTGATTTATATATTTTTATGCACCCACATATGCAATGATAAAATATAGAATAATTAAAAAAATAATTACAGCTCAATGCTGCAATTGAAATCAATTATGTATCCCAGAATTCTGTGCAAGAAAATTTTTATTTTTTTTGGTGAGGGATTGCACATCACTTTTGACTGGTTTACTGCACTTATTTATTTACTATGCTTTATATATCCCACTGAGTGGCAATATGGCTTTGAAGAGTTTGTTCTTATATTTATGATTCCCTGAGTGAGAATACTTTAGTATAAGAATCCCAACAAATCAAAGAGACTGAAAGCAAATGGGATATATTCACATGGTGTTTGATAAAACAGTGTCTTTTTCACATATCGAGCATGTTGTGTTATAAAATCATTGCAACATTTTCAGTATTATTCTGTACCACAAGAACTTTCAGTCCCTGCTGATCTTCGGTGGTCTATTTGCTTCTAGCTGCTCCTTGGTAAGATGCTCCTCATGTCCGAGAGCACCATGGATCTGTAGTTGCGCTCCAGCCCCTCCATGTACTCCAGGTAATTACTCACCCTGAAGCCGTGGATTGGTTTCTCCTGCAACAGATTTGATGAGCAGCGTTTGAGAGAGCCGGTTTCAGAAAAGAGGCAGAATGGGTTTATAACAGCTTTAGAATAGATTGCGCTCAATCCGTTTCAATGAGAGTTTGGAATACTTGTTGCAGTTTGAGCAGATCTTGATTATCCTGCACACAGAGTGGCTAAAATCACCCTGAAAATTGTGTACTGCAGAATGAAATCACGCAAGATTTTACACATTATAATTACTATGCCAAGTCTCACTGCCTACAGTAACAAATGGCATTTATTAATGAAACAAGAGGTCGCTATGTGAGATGTGGCTACACGTTCTGGTACTAAATAAACAATGCACCGCCTAATATACTCTGACATTTAGCATGGGATAAATAATATTGTTTAGACAAAGCCAAATGAATTACATTTTGTTTACGATGAGTCAGCAAATGCAAGTCCTAAAGCTGTGCCTCAAGTTACAGAAGGACACTTCGGTTCATGGTGAATGGATGAAAAAGAGAGAAAGGATAATAAACCTTTATGAGTTTGCTGCGTTAAATAAAATATGCCTGCAGTGTAAGCAGTTTTGTGATATAACTGCAGACCACAGCAGTTGGTATGGCAATCACAAACAAAATAGATAAGCTCACAATGCTTTAAGAGCAAACAAAAAACTAATGACTGAAATAGTCTATTACTAAACAAATGATAAAGACTTTTATCCGCAGCTGATGAACGCTAGATAATGCCATACATTTTAATACGGACGGGAGCATCTTTATACACAACTGAATAGAGTCAGATAATAACTGACAAGTGAAAAAGTAAACTAAATAAAAAAAGATCATGAACTGGAATATGAAGACAGAAACTTGGTCTTCTCCTTCACAATTTCACATACAATTAGATTACATGTGACCTACTATAACATCTCATCAACTCTGTGGTGAACTTGCAGGAATACTTCACCCCAAATTTAATTCACCTTCAAGCCAGTTCAAACTTGTAAGAATGACTTACTTTCCAGGAACACAAAATTAGATACATCAGTACCAGAGGTGTGTAGCATCACAGATGTCAAACCTGGTGTGATGAAGTTTGAATACTAAATATGTCAAAAAGCAGATTCTACTAAATATCTAACTTTGTAATGTGTAGAAGAACAAAAACTGAGATTTGAAATGACATGAGAGGGGGGTAAATGATGACATAATTTTCATTTCTTCACACTATTAATGACAGCTGTGGAGTAGCAAAACTACTACAAAAACCAGAGCCATTAGGAAGAACGATTGTGAAATGTCCAAAAAGTATTTTGCCTACAAAAGCCATTCAAAACTAGAAAATGGCTGCACGCTGGTGCGTTTAAAAAGAAAAACTAAAAATGACATTTTAAATACAAGTGCCCATTATCTAAAGACATTAAAACTATTCCGCTGCCTATTGTTACTGATAAAACAAAGAAAAAAGGCCTAACATGATTCTGCAGGATGCTTTGAACTCACTAGCCAGACTGTGTCATGGTTTTCAAGTGTTGGATGTATTCTGCAAATACAGACAATTGCTTTTGAAATCCTGCAAACAAAGAATGACTTTAGTTGGGTTTGATTTCTGAAATGTTGAATCATCCAAAATGGATTCATTGTACATTTACTCTGGCATTCAGCTTCAGAGTGACATCGGGAGAGATTGTTACAAGTCATTTCCATCCAGATCTTTAATTTAGATGAAATATAGATACGTTTTGTAATCTTGGATAAGTACAAATCCTCAGAAACCTTTCAGGAATTGTCTGAAACACTTTCTCTATTGTACAGGGTACACCGATGCACACACAAAGACTGAAAAGTTTTAAACTTTTAAGGGTGAAACAAGGACAAGAGTGTGTTTACACTGTAAACCTCTGTGCATCCTTTAAAACAACACCGGCTCATCCAAAAACGAAAATTCTGTCATTATTTACTCACCCTCATGTCTTTCAAATATATACTTTCTTTCCTCTGTGGGACACTTTTATGAGATTATATGGTGCTGTTCTGTCCTTTTTGGAGCTTGACTGTCCCAGATCTCCATCCATTTTCATTAAATGGAAATGAGTAGTGTGAACTTTCAGCTAAACATCTCCTTTGAGTTCCATACTTGAGCAAGCCATACTGGTTTGGATTGAGGATGAGAAAATCATATATTTTTATTTTTAAAAGTTATACTGCACCTTAAGAAAGACCTGCAGGTCCTGCGTCTGTGTGTGCCGCAGAATATCCTGCTGCAGGTGACGGAGGGCAGAGATGCACGTGTATACCTGGTAATCTGGTCCCATGACGATGCACGTGGCTACATAGTGACAGATCTCAGGCCAGTCCAGGTAGTTCCAGAAGCACTGACCAAGCCACTGAATACAGATCTGCATAACAGGTGGAAGGACAAACAGAGTGAGAAAAGAAGAGAGAGAGAGATAGAAAAGTAGTTTTGAGAAAATGCAACGTTTGCACCATAAATGTTTTAAATCAATCGATATGAGATGCTGGAAAAATAAATCAGAGATCAAAAACTTCTGAGTATTGAATTCTAACATGATGGCCTCAAGGTCTGATGCAGTCTATTACCGCTTAAGAGTCATAATTAACAATAAAAAAAAATCACCACATCACTTTCTAAATCAGCTTTTTTGTTATTTTCCAGTAAAAATATCTAAATGTATTTGAGAAGTGAAACTGCAAGATTTTTTTTTTAAAGGAACAAATACTTTGATTCAGCAAAGACACATTCAATTTGAGCGACAATGAAAACATTAATATTGTTACAAAATTATTTATATTTTCAATCAATTCTGTTCTTTTGAACTTTCTTTTGAAGAATCCTGCAAAAATAAAACATGAAACATAAGAGTTTCCACAAAAATATTAAACCGTAACATTTAAAATATATTAAATTGTAATAATATTGATGTTATTACTGTATTTTTATCAAATAAATGCAGCCCTGGTTTTTCAAAAACATTAGAACATTTGACTAAACACAAACCTCTGAACAGCACCTTTAAGGCTGGAATACACTACACGACTTTTAAAATCTGAACAGATTTTTAAAACACTAGGCATCATACACTTACCGACTTTGTAAATAGTGACAAAGGAAAACTGGGCATCATACACTACTCGACTGAAGATCATACACTACCAGACTTTAAAGTTGTTCCAATCACAATGAACTTACGCAGAAACGTGCAACTTTTTGCTAGGAGACGCATGACTAGTTAAAACATATGTTCTAAAATCAGCTGAAAATATCAAATATCATATCCTCCGACTGGATAGAATCAAAGTCTGAAGCTAATAAATCGGAGTCTGTGACCATCAAACACTACGAGATTTTCTGTGGAATCTGTCAGCTGTAATCTGCAGACTGGCTCTGATTTTCCTCAACTAGTGTCAACTTGTTCAGACTGTAAAATCGGGGGGGGGAAATCAGGGCAAAAATCGCGTAGTGTATTCCAGGCTTAAGTTTATTTTTGACTTAAATCTTGTTTTAAATACAAATCTTACAAAACGATGTGGTTTATTCTTATACTAGTATTTTCATTAGAAAACAAGACAAAAATTGTTTTGGATGAATGACAAGAAAATGTTTCTTGAGCTCAGACAAAAAATAAATAAAGTCTCTTAAATCATAATATGCAGAAATCCATTTCATCTACAGGCTTGATGCATTTGTGTTTTGTTTCTGTGGCAGTGAGCTAAGTTCGGGTCATATAATCCTCCCTTAGAAGCGGTTCAATTATTCTGCGGTATCGTAGATGGCGTTCCAGTTCTGCCACGCGCACATGCCTCCTGTACATTTAGACCACTCCAGCAGGCAATTTATACAGCATTTGTGTCTCTCTTCCAGACACTCTTCCTGCTTTGTCTAGAATTCGAAACACTCTCCCCGAATGCACAGACACGGACGCCCTCTATGATGGAGGTGACACTCAATTTAAAACACAAAACCTTCTTTCCTTCAGTTTCTGTCCATTCAAAACTAGTTATAAGTTTTAGAACTATGGGCATTTTTTTTTTTTTTACTCATGCAGCTGTGTAAAGTTCCCACACCGATGACCTTCAATCATATATTGACTGCAGCCTTTAGCAGATCAATACTTCTGTCCGGTATACATCATTTTCCCGTCACAACATCTGA
Source organism: Ptychobarbus kaznakovi (assembly GCA_027422405.1). Classification (NCBI taxonomy): domain Eukaryota; kingdom Metazoa; phylum Chordata; class Actinopteri; order Cypriniformes; family Cyprinidae; genus Ptychobarbus; species Ptychobarbus kaznakovi. Next base: position 47,044,278 of record CM049794.1, on the reverse strand, counting down.
AGAGAACATTTTTTTGTTTTTTTTTTTAAACATATTAATGGTCACATTTATATATAATATAAAGATACTTTTTTTTTCTATTACATGGATCAAGTAGCGACAAATGAAGTACTCCATTTTACATCCTCTGTTTTGCAAATAAATAAATAAAAAATAATATATATGTTTATATATAAATAGTAGTAATAGCATATATTTGAAATATAATTATTTGTAACATTATAAATGGCTTTATTGTTACCTTTGGCCAATTTGAGTTAATGCATATCTCTCCCTTCACACATCACGCTAAAGTAAAAAGAGGTAATAAACACAAAATTTTGTATACAGGAACACTTCTTGTTTTCATGTGTCCTTAGAAAGAAGAGAAACATGTTCAGGAAGATTTTAAGCTTATTGCTTAAAGTATTTTTATAGTTTTAGATGGGTCTATGAGTATGTGTGTTTTGAAAATGCTATTTTTTCATTTTTCCCTCTTTATATCTTATATATATACCATATATATACCAAAAGCATCTTTAATTCGAACAACAGTAGTAATTTCAGGCACACAGAGAAATACATTTTTAGTCATGTCAGAGGAATTATACATCCAGGCCTATTGAAAGTGTTCAAAGGACAAAGAAATTCAAAATATACATAAAAAAACTAATCACAGAAAACTCAGTTACTCTTCAATATATGTTTGTCCTTGACTGCTAGAAAAAGGTCATATCTGACTCAATCTGACAGAAGACTTGAGGCAGAGCTTTGAGATCATGCATATAAACCCCAGAGAGAGTGCAGCATTGAATAATCACTGCATTTGTCTATGAAGATTGTCAGTCATTCAGGTCATAGCAGAATGTCCTTGCATCTTTATATTTCTACCCTGGCAGTGTAACACTCATTCACCCAGCGATCACGATTCACACCGTCAGTGATTTAACTCCCACAGAGATTTGTGATGAAGTAACATATGATGAGCTTAAACACAGGACATCCTGTTGGGCATTGTCTGTCTTTTTTTGGACAATGCTTTCATTAAATGCAAACATTAAAGCTTCTTTTTTGCTGACAATAGAATGATAAACAATTCTCCTTTCAAATTTGGGAAGACGATTGCTGCTCTGGAACACTAAAAATACCAGATCTGCTACACAAAATGCATACAGGTTGGCAAGTCTACTTGGTTATTCACCAACAGAGAAGACTGGAGTGAAGTAATTAAAATTGAAGTATTAAAAACACAGCACCTGAGAGGGAGTGAAGCCAGACATCCTGAAGGCAGAAAAAACCAGAGGAAACTCGGCCTTGAGCAACATCTCGACGTAATGAGTGGTGCAAGAGTAGATGGGATGAATGCCCGACTGAGCGATCTCTATAGGGAGATGTACCTAAAAAACACGAAAAGAAAAATCCATAAAAATATGAAGATGCATTGCGCAAGGTGCAGTGTATGATCCTGAGCTGCATTAGCTCTTACGTGTCATGACTGATCATGAAGTACAAATGAGATTTGAGAACTCAGCAAAGGGCAAGATCTTCAGTGAATAATGACTTTATTTTAGTCTGTTCTTCACACCAAGCTATGATATGACTTCAGAAGACAAACACAAAACCACTTTTATGATGCTTTCCCCCCATTTCTGGAGTGAAAATCCCCTTTTCATTTTTATTGAAAATAGAAACATTATGCAAATGATCCCCTTTTGTGTTCTCCAGGAGAAACAAAAGTGTATGACTACGGCATGGAGGTGAGTAAATAATGACAGAACTGTTCCTTTAAGAGTTCTGTCCACCACCAAAAACAACAGAACACCACATATGCTAATGACACGACCAAGCTTTTATTAACTGCCTCTGCAACTTCCTGTTTAGAGAGAGGACTGTGACAAATGTGAGGGCTGCATCTTCTCTTTTTCCTGATTGTCATTATTGTCTCTCAGCTAAATTATTTACATGCATGGCCACTCAGACAGCACAGAAGTATGGAACAGTAATCAGAAAAACTCATGTGTGTGTGTGTGTGGAGCATTATCATATCCCGCACATATTTTTACAGCTGAAACTCTATTAACTGAGCTCTGTTTACTATCCGCTGTTCAGAGAGAGAGAGAGAGAGAGAGAGAGAGAAAGAGATTGCTCCATCCAAATTTTATGGGAACACTGTAATGACTATTGCCCCAGTAATATCATGATATCCAGCATTTCCTTCCAGTATTAACTTTTCCTATGCAAATGGAGATTAGAATGATAATGCAGGTCAAAATGTTGAGTTTTGTTTACGGCACATGGATATGAAAGCTACACAAGCATATACATAAAATAAATTCAGAACATTACTAAACATGAGAGGGATGCAGCTGTTATTATTACTACAAAATAGCAACATGGGCTAAGATTAAGACATTTAAAGGAATAGTTTCACCCAAAACACAGCAAGACTGCTTTTATTTAATCGAAAAAGTAAAAACAGCAATATTATTACAATTTAAAACAACTTTTATATTTAAATATATTAGTTATTCCTGGCAAAGCTGAGTTTTTAGCAGCCATTAGACTTTAGTATGACATGATCCTTCAGAATTCATTTAAATGTTGATTTGCTGCTCAAGAAACATCATTTATTATTAGCAATGTTAAAAACTGCTTTTTTTCCTGGGTTCTTTTTTATATCAATTTAATGCTTCCTTGCTGAATACAAGTATTCATTTATATGACTTAATTAGATTTTTTTGGCAACCTACAATTTTAACTTGCTACCCCAGCAAGTATTAAAGGTTGACATGAATGAGAAAAGAGAAATGATACAGGCTGTAACTCACAGAGCGGTGCAGTCTTGGGGGCCACAGGAAGGCAGACGGCAGCAGACGGGAGAAACGCAAGAGCAGACTCAGAGAACGACCCACGTCGCCATGCATGAGCAGAAAAACTGTGGAGGCAAACCAATCGTGACCAGGATAACCACCCTGAAAACAGGCTGACAGTCAGGTCAAGGAATCTTCAATACATTCTAGAGGTTGACCTTTTTTTTCCGACAGCTACGATGCCAACATAAGGGGCCAAAAAGTATTTAAACATTAAAGTCATTGATCTCAAGTGAGTGAGTGATCTCAAGGTGATTTTTAGGAGATTAAATCGATAAGTGTCCTAGCAGATCATGAATATGTTTCGATAATGTTTAACAATAACTTGATCACATAAATGCAGTCTTGGTGAGCATAACTTTTTTTTCAAAAACATTCAAACATTCTACACCCTAAATGTCTGAATGGCATTGTTTTATCATTTAAAACGAATGCCATTTGGAATTAATAATTTGTTATATAATGCAAATACATTCATACTTAAAAAAATGGTTTGTTTATCTGATTATGTTTTGCCACTAATTATTCAAAATTAATTCCAAATAAAAAAATAAACTGAAAAAAGAAAATTTCAGAGAAATGATTGAGAAGGATACAGAGCTCAGAAGTTACACTGACTCGTTGTTGAGAGAGGAACTCCTGACAGTGCTTGAGCAGAAGACACAGATCCTGCTCCGAATCTTCTCTCAATAGCTTTAGGAACTTGCCATACCTATACGCACACACACACACACACACACACACACACACACACACACACACACACACACACACAGTTTTACATGGCAGCTTCATTTAATACCCCATTCAATGGGACCTTGTTAAACAAAGGTGAAAATACATTGTTAAAATGTTCTTCCCCAAACACCAACTTACGGACATTTACATAATGAGAAATTTCTCAAGGCAATATTTCTTGACTAATAAGAACAAATTTCGCAAGCGAATTCAATTCAGTTTTATCACGCATGTACAGTCTCTCCCTGGGAAACAGCACCAAATGAAGGTTAACAGAGTTACAATTATCCCAATGTGCTGAGCAATAGAATGCATTGCCTGATTACAGTCATTGTGGATTGCCTTAAGACAAAATATCTAAATGGGTTCATGTTGAGTTTAACTAGTGTGCGGACATACCGCAGAATGACAGTGGCTTTCAGTGAAGCTGAAATCACTGCTGAATATTCACACTGCAAAAATCACTTTCCTAATCAGTATTTTTGTCCTGTCTTCCAGTACAAATATCTAAAATAGTTTAAAGCAAAATACATGTATTAATAAGAATTACATTGTTTTAATTGCATGATAATAATAATATATAATAAATGTAATGTACTGTAATATCAGAGTTTCAGCGTATTTTAGGAAGGCAAATTTAACCAAAAAAAAAAGATCATTACTTTTTAAATTCATAACAAAAAGTTAACCAGAATACAGGAATAATTAATGACAATATAATATGAAAATAACTGTACACTCTGACCACCATGTTAAAAGTTCTTGCTCCACATTTGTCTTGGTTTTCCAATAGATACAATTATTTCAGAAGCAAAACAACTGAGAAATCTGAGAAATTGATCAAAATAAAGTGAGTTTAAAAAAGAATACAAATCTGCCAATGAGCTAAATAAACAATTCAAAAGAAAAACTACTTTTCATACCTCATTGACAGATGTTCGTTGTTGCATCAAGCATCACTTCATTTTGTTGAACTCGCTTTATTTTGATATTTTTTGCAGAGCATGCAACATTTAATGCCATGATGACTATGAATTCAAGACTTTCTGCTTCGATGTCAGACCTTTTTAAGACCCTGTATATAATACATTTTTAGAGTTAATTTTTTTTTTTTAATCAAAGCACTTCAACAATGATTCACAAACCTTAATCCTAGCATGAAGTTTAGCCTGGATATGACATATACATTACCTGAGGGATATCCCCACACCTAACTGCTCCACAGAAGACAGGCTTCGAGTCTTTACACTGTGGTCTACCACTGAAACAAAAAAAAAATAAAATAATAATAATAATTACATCCCATTTGCACCTCCTCTTCAAATACCCATTTAATTTCAGTAAATGGAGCACAGAGTAGCAAAAGAGCACTGCAAAATGTGCTGTTAAATAATACATTTTCATTTCAGCATCGGCTTACCACAAATCAACATCAGCTGCTTGATCTACATTCGTCATGCTTAAGAATGACCTTAATTGAATGAATGCCCTTGGTTAGATGGAAATGGGCCCACTGATATAATTATGGGTCATTCCTCCATCCTCATTAATATAACAACAATGTCAGGATTGTAATGATGACATAATGCAGATAGATGTGCACCTTGTGAAGTCACTGGTCTTGACTGGCTGGCAAATGAACCAATAGAAGAGAAGGGTTTAGGCGGAATGACAAATCATACTTCCTGCTGCTCACATCAGTCAGCGATTATGACATGAACGGCTAAGTGAGATGAAGTGTGACAAGTCACCACTACTCCTCTGCTAAATGAGAGGGGAGGATACAGACCTAGAGGCACACGAAAGGAGGAAACGAATGCTAAAGTAACAAGACACCATAATACTTGCCATGTCAGGCATCCGTTAATATACCCATATATCCTACTTGGATATAAGAAGAAGTCTGAATCATTTTATGTCTACTTTCTATAGTAAAATAAATATTTAATAAAGTATTTAAAAAAGAGAAACATTTTCACTCGTAGTCTCAGACTCCGGACTTCATAAATGAAAGAAGATGCTTGTCATTAAATTAAAAGTTCACGAGCTTGCCAGAACCCAAACCACTAATAATCTCCAGAGTTATCTGAACCCTGACCATCACCATACTTAAAAACGAGTTATCAAAGACTTTCAAAGTATGAAAACTTTAACTCTCTGACACTGAATAAAAAATGTGATGTTTTGAGAGGGTAGACAACGTTTTGAAAGATGTTTAATTGATGTCATGGAGTCAAATACAAAGTAAAATAATCATACATTTCAAGGTTTATTATAAATAATAAAACAATAATAGGTTGAGAGGGGTGTGAATTTTGCCAAATCATTCTTTTGAAGCAGTCACATTACTCAAGCTCAAGCCAGCAGATATTCCTTGCAGCTGGGATTTAAACAAAAGAGCATGACCAATATTATTTCTGAGAACCATTATGTTTAATAAGTGAAAACCCCACAGAGCCTCAACTATTCGCCCATTTTCTAAATAATTCTGCTTGCGTGAATGGAAAGCTGACAAATCTCGTCCAGCTGGATTTTTACAATGAGCATACCATGGTGAGCTAACAGCATGTCCTAAGCAGGTGGGATGCTGAAAGTTTCAAGCAGTACAAGTCACAATCACCTCCAATCAGAAAATATTTAATGTTTAATATACAGTTATGAGAAGCAAGACTATGAAACACAAATGTGCATTCATATATACACGTATGTGTTTTTTTTTATTCCATATACCCCATTTGGATATCGGATCGCGTTTGGTTCTCATACTTGTGCTCGATCTCTTGTCAGTGTCTGCGCTTGCTTGGCCATTTGTTGTGATAAACAGGGAAGTGTGTTCAAGCGCAGCAAAAGACAGTGTAAAGAAAATAATCTTTGAGAGAAGCTATCTATCAGCGGAAGTTAAAGCAGCTCGTAGTGTATGTACTTGTCAATCATTTAGTGTTTAGTGCAGTGCTGTTGTAGGAAACGCTTGTTTTGTTTACTGTGTTGAGACATGCTGAGATCGCGTTTTTGGTCTCATACCTTTAACGCGTCTCTTGTCAGTGTCTGCGCTTGCTTGGATTTTTTGTGGTAAACGATAGTTGTATTCAGCTGAATTCAAATAGTATTTGTTAGACGGGTTTAAAAAGGTAAAGATACTGCGGCAGCGTCGCGGCAGCGTCTGTGTGAAGCCCTCCTTGTGAGATGTCCGAAGAGTGTAAAGACCATCGACTCTATCGTGCGACTCCTCCGGCAGGGACATGGCAAGGGATATAAGTATCGCTTTTTATTTCTCCTCTTCCTACTACTTGTTTCACTTCTGTTTTCGTTTTTATATCAATTCTTACTATGTGTTTGCAGATTCAATACTATCACTACCACTCGCAAACCCCGCATCACACACGTAGACAACGCAATCCTAACAACCTATGTACTTTGCCTATGTCTACTAATACATTACTTTCTTTTTCTATTGGTCTCTGGAATTGTCAGTCTGCTGTCAACAAAGCTGATTTCATTACTTCCATTACTAGTCATTCAAGGCTAAACCTCATGGCCCTGACAGAGACCGGATCAAACCAGAGGACAATGGTACACCTGCAACACTCTCCAATAATTTCTCCTTTCCACACCCCGTTTGACGGAAGAGGTGGAGGGTTACTGGTCTGCTCATCTCTAATAATTGGAAATTCACTCCTTTATCATCTCTGTGTATAAACAGCTCTTTGAATCACATTCGGTTACTATTACCTACCCTCTAAAAATCCTTTTGTAGTTGTTTATCGTCCTCCAGGACCACTAGTTAACTTTGTGGAAGAATTAGATTTGTTGCTCTCAACCTTTCCTGAGGATGGTACACCCTTAGTTATACTGGAGACTTTAACATCCACCTAGATAACCTCAGGCTGCAGACTTCCACACTCTACTTGCCTCTTTTGATCTCAAGAGAGTGTTAACTACGGCTACTCACAAATCAGGCAAACCAACTGGACCTTATTTACACACGACACTGCTCCACTGATCATGTGCTGGTTACTCCACTGCACACCTCAGACCACTTCTTCCTCACTCTTAACCTCAACCATGATTCCTGACACATCAAATACCCTCCACATGTCACTTTTCGACGTAACTTTCGCTCGCTCTCACCCTCCCGACTATCTGCTATGGGTTTCATCTTCGCTTCCTCCCCTTAAACAGTTATCATGTCTTGATGCTAATAGTGCTACTGCCACTTTCTGTTCCACTCTGATGTCTTGTTTTGATACTTTCTGCCCTTAACTTCCAGGCCAGCACGTACACTCCTTCTGCCCCTTGGCTATCTGTCGTTCTCCGCGAACATCGTTCTAAACTCAGGGCTGCAGAAAGGGTATGGCGCAAATCACAAAATCCTACTGACCTTAATTTTTATCGATCATCCTCTCAGACTTCTCTGCTAATGTCTCCACTGCTAAAAGGACATACTATCATGACAAAATTAACAATTCACCTAATTCTCGCATGCTCTTTAAAAATTTTCCTCCCTCCTTTGTCCTCCTCCTCCCCCTCCTTCATCAACTCTAACAGCTGACGACTTTGCACATTCTTCATTAATAAAATTACAAACCTCTCTGCACAATTTTCAACACCACATTCTGTCAAACACATCTTACCAGCAAACATAAACTCGTTCACATACTTCTCTCCACTCTCTGCGGCAGAAGTCTCTAACTCATCCTTTCCAGTCATCCTACTACTTGTCCGCTTGATCTATTCCATTCATCTCCTTCAAGCTATTTCACTGCAGTTGTTCCTGCACTCACTCACATCGTTAAACATCCTTCACACTGGAATTTTTCCCTCAGCATTTAAGAACGCTCGTATAACTCCACTTCTTAAGAAACCCACTCTTAACCCAACTCTTTTAGGAACTATAGACGGTTTCTTTCTACCTTTCATTGCAAAACACTTGAAACGAGTTGTTGTTCAACCAAGTCACTGCCTTTCTCACACAGAACAACCTCCTGACAGTAACCAATCTGGCTTCAGAAGTGGACATTCCAACCGAAACTGCCTTGCTCTCAGTTGTTGAAGATCTAAGACTTGCAAGAAGCGGCTTCCAGTCTTCATTACTTATATTTGCTGGATCTGTCTTGCTGCTTTTGATACGGTCAACCACAGATCCTCTGTCAAACCTATTGAGGAAAGGGCATCTCAGGAACCGCACTCAGTGGTTTGACTCTTACCTCTCAGATAGGTCCTTCAAAGTATCTTGGAGAGGTGAGGTATCCAAGTCGCAACATCTAGCTACAGGGGTGCCACAGGGCTCAGTTCTTGGACCACTTCTCTTTTCTGTCTACATGGCTTCACTAGGTTCTGTCATTCATAAACATGGCTTTTTTCATATCACTGCTATGCTGATGACACTAACTCTACCACCTCTATTCCATCCTGATGATCTGACGATAGTGCTCGCATATCAGCATGTCTAGCGGACATTTCTAGCTGGATGAAGGACCATCACCTTAAACTAAACTAGCTAAGACAGAACTGCTTGTTGTTTCAGCAAACCCATCGTTTCATCACAATTTCACCTTCCAATTAGGCTCATCAACCATAGCTCCTTCAAAAACAGCCAGAAACCTTGGAGTTGTGATTGATGATAAGCTGAATTTCACAGACCACATTACTAAAACTGCCCGGTCCTGTAGATTTGCTTATATAATATTAAGAAGATCAGGCCCTTTCTCTCGGAACATGCAACACAACTCCTTGTTCAGGCTCTTGTTCTGACCAGACTTGACTATTGCAATGCTCTCTTGGCAGGTCTTCCAGCCAGTTCCATCAAACCTCTACAATTAACCAAAACGCTGCTGCAAGATTAATCTTTAATGAGCCGAAAAGAACGCACGTCACACCTTTGTTCATCAATTTGCACTGGCTACCAATAGCTGCTCGCATTAAATTCAAGGCATTAATGTTTGCCTACGAACCACCTCTGGCTCTGCACCCCTTTACCTAAAGTCATTACTTCAGACTTATGTGCCCTCTAGAGCTTGCGTTCTGCAAGTGAACGACGCATTACTGTACCATCCCAAAGAGGCACAAATCCCTTTCACTGACTTTTTCATTAACTGTTCCCATCTGGTGGATGACCTCCCTAACTCATCCGAGCAGCTGAATCCTTACCCATCTTCAAGAAAGGCTAAAAACACATCTCTTCCATCTTTATTTGACCCTCTAACTTAGCACTCTCTATTCTAAATTTATTTTATCTAATCGGTCTTCTTTTTATTTTAAAAAAAAACACAAACATTTGACCCTCTATCAATTGCATATTTATTCTCTAACTGCTAGCTTTTCTTGTAAAACTAACACTAGTTTAATGTTTCTATATTTTACATACTAGTTTTCAAAAAAAAGAAAATCTTTCCTACGTGTACTGCGTTAGGTACCAGGACTTGTAATGGCACTTGCATGTTGTTGCTCTTTTGTTGGTTTTGATTGCTCCAATCAGAAAATATTTAATGTTTAATATACAGTTATGAGAAGCAAGACTATGAAACACAAATGTGCATTCATATATACACGTATGTGTTTTTTTTATTCCATATACGCTCTCTGAAGTGAATGGTGTCTCTGTTAGCTGTCTGCAAGTTGGTCACATAAATAAAAAAATCCTTTCATTAAACATTAAAGTGCTGTTGACTGACCTTTATATTCTGCCGGTGGAAAGAAGCAGTCGGTGGATGAAGACGAGAGATGCAGCACAACCCTTTCCAACAGATCAGCAAGTACTGTGAGAGAAAAGAAACGTGAACGGTCAAGGCAATTTCCTGTGAATCAAACCTCAAATCTCCAGCAAAAAACCTCTTTCATATAAGGAGTGGATGCTAGAGAAATCAAAGAATGTCTTGAGCTACAGTACACAGATTTTAAATACATATCTTTCATGAGAAAATGTACTTGTAATCTCATATCTTTAGTGTTGCATGTATTTTCCTGTTTGTTGAAATGCATAACTCCAACAATGTTTAAAACTGTCTGTTACTCGAATATCACTTTAAATTAAGAAGACACAAAAGCCTAACAGAGTTACACGGAATCAGACATTGGCAGGCATAGAGTAACAGCATGTACTGTGAAACTGTTTTACAATTTTAAACCAGAAAAACACACACATTGATTTAAAGGATTTTACAGCTCTATTATTAATATACTGGAAAAAACAATTGTCTTTAATTCTCTGTGGAAATCTAAAGGAAAATTAAAGAAAAAAGGCATATACAGTTATAGACATCAAGGAACATTATAAATAAATGCAAATAGATTTGGTCTAAAAAGCAAGTGAGCAATTCACATTGTAAACAATCTATTCTGCATTTACAGAAACTGGTCTTGCAGACTTAGATCCAGAATACATAATTTTATAAATAAAAGTTGGAACATATAATGCAACAGAGCTGTTTTGAATTTAAAAGGGTCAGTCATATCATGCATTTTTTTATCATTTTATTAGTTTTTTTCCTCCAGCCCACTTTTAATTTGCCAAAGCTGTCATAATTTAGTTTATTTATGACTATTTTCCACTATCTCTCTGATCCTTAAAATTACACAGGCCGTTTTGTGCTGTTGTGCCTTTAGGTCCTCTATGTAAATACCCTCTTTGCATGTGAAATGAGTAACAACACTGACTCACAAGCTGCGGCGTTGCTGTCAAACTCAATATAGTTTGTGCTACTCCGTTCTTCAACAACAGCCTCTTTGCAAAGCCTGCATTACATTATGGCAGGATCACGAAACAAAATTGCTCTGAAATTTGCTGCTGAAAAGAATAGGATTGTAGTAGGATAGGATAGCTGCTGAAAAAGATGGGATATTGTTCATTCTTCTGGCGTTAAGAAGGGTCTGCGCCTGAGAGCCTCTTAGTAGTTATCATACTTCATCCGTATTACCTCACCGTGACCGGGCAAACATATTGTTTTAAACAGATATCTGATTTCTCATTTTGACCCCTTTAAATGCAGTAAAACTTCAGTATAAGATTAGAGAAGCTAGGCATCTTGCTGTGAATTTCAGACTGAGCTGAATGTGGGTCATACCGTATCCAGTGAGAGTGTTTGACTTTGTAGCCATGATCTTGCAGAACTGTCTCCTGCAGTCATCCATCCAGCTAGCATCTCTCTCAGTTTCTTTAGACAAGGCCAAGAAAGCACTGATCTCTGACTCTGAGAAGAAACAGGCACAGTGTTCTTTTTTTAACAGTCAAAATGATTGTCTTCTGGCAAAAACATTTGAACATAGTACACAACTAATTCATAGTACACAACTGATTACATGCCCTATGGCAATCTGTGACTCTTGACTTGTAACTACTAACTGTATAACTTCTTGGCCTTTAAAATAACAATATACTGTCTCAAGATTAGAACATTTAAAGATAGGCCGAAATAAACAACACTGAGGCACTGAATAGGGATTCATCCACATACTGATGCTTCTTCCTAAAGGCATTACTAGGCATTAAGAACCCCTAGTCCCCATTTATTGAGCTGGAAAAAGCTGTCACACTGAAATAAAGATGTATCGCTGTAACAGTAAACGAAGAGAAATGAGTCATAAAGAGAGAATGTGTCCTTGAAGTTACTAAAGAGTAGAACCATGTAAAACACTGAATTAAACTAATGGTTAAATAAGGGAAATGCTTTCATAAATTCCAAAAATATCACATAACACACACATATATATATATATATATATATATAATAGTTCTTACCCTGTTTAGGGCGGAGAGTCTTGGGCACGTCAAGAATGTAATATTTAGGCAGAGGGTATGTAGACACCATTGGCCATGGGTAAGGGTCATTTCCCTAAGGGACAGATGAGACACTTTCCATAAACATGGTATGTTGTGGTTTCTCCCATTACTATTTTTAAGCTGTAGAAGACAAAATCTTATGATTTATTAGCAATGTTAAACTATTAATGTTTATAACAAAATTGTACAATGTAATTTTGGGCATATTCTGTTGAACTGATATTTAATGTGTTGTAGAAAAAGTTAAGTTAAGCAGCTGTTTTCAACATTGACAATAATAAGAAAACATTTTGAGCACCAAATTAGCATATTAGAATGATTTTTAAGGATCATGTTATACTGAAGACTGGAGTAATGAAGCTAAAAATTCAGCTTTCCCATCACAGGAATAAATTATATTTCTCACAATAAAGTAATAACTGTTTTACTGTGTTTATGATCAAATAAATGCAAACTTCATGAACTTAAGAAACGTTCAAAAACATAAAAAATCTGTAGTGTAGTAACTGTAGGGTTTTTAAAAATTATTTTAAGTTCACTCTCATTTTAATTTGCTAAAGCATGATAATCACAGTAGCTGTATTATAGCTTTGAGCACAACACTGTTACCACATAAAAAAAATTAATGTATGGGGAAAATACATTTATCAATATCTTCACAGCAACCTTTGGTCCAAAACAAGCCAGACATTAGTACTGATTGATAACTTACTCAGGGAATTCAGTCTGACCTCCTAATGTCTTTTTTTAAAGCATCCCCTTTCACTGTGCCAAAACACTTTATTTTCCCCATTGCTACAATAATAGATATTTATTGCAGTTTCAAATCAAGAATCTAATTTCAGTATACAACAAAGGAGTAACTCACAAGGACTTTGTTTGTCAAACACAAAAGTGTGCAGGTTTATTTTTAGTTCCAGTCGCTACAATCACCTAAAGATGTGTTGAGTCATCAACCAGAGCCTCATTCTATATGTCATGAATGTCAAATTCTGTCATCACTCAAACTGTCACACATGCATCTACTGCCTTGCATTACAACAGAGGCTTTATCTGCAAAGCCCTTTTTAGAAGCATGATATTTGTTCCCTCGCATGATTCCTGGGACATTCCACAATTCACATAAGCAACTGCCAAAGCAGCAGTAACCCCCTCCATGGAGATTATGTTAATATATATATATATATATATACAGATATATTAGTCCCCATTTATGTTTCTTAAATTCAAAACATGGGATGTAGATAAGGCATCTAAAACTAGAATATTGACTGGGGACTGTTACAATGACTGCAAAATTGTGAAAAGCATAATGTTAACAGATTAAATCTCACTTCACATACCTTTTCCTAACTGCATATCCAGTATAAAACTGCTGTTAAATGGTAAAATAAATTAAAATAATGTGTATTGCAACCAAATTACATCCGGTGACACTGCTTCTGTGGTACTATATCTACAACCCGATCAACTCAATACAGTTTATTATACTACACACACAACAGATAAGGAAGGAAAAATGAGATGCTCTCACTTTCTGCAGGGCTCTGGGAGGAAGTCTCCTCTCAGACGGGCCACCAACTGTACCGATCCGAATCAGGATATGGTTTCTTTCCACAGACAGTCCATCAATGATGAATTCCCTGAGGATGATGAAGCCAGTAAAAACAAACAATATACAGAATCAATACATACTCTATCTACAGTATTTTTACATTGTCAATTCAAATTATCTAAGCCAATGGTAAATATTTTATTTTAAATCTATTACGTTTGGAAAGTGACTGTTGGTTGACGCTGAATTAGTGTGTCGTGCTGAACTGCATTCAAGGAAATACAGGAAAGTGAGAGATGGTCACTTACCCTTCACCTGAGGGCGGCTCTGTGACATTGTTCCGCTGACCCTGCAGCAGTAACTCAGAGAGGTTATACTGAGACTCCAGCAGAAGAAAAGAATCCAGGTTACAGCACAGCAAGCTCAAGAGCCTGAATGAGCACAGATGGAATAAACAAGTGTTTACACAGGAAAACAAATAATAAGCAGCATAACTTCAATTTTACATAGCTGAAAACTGAAATTTATTGGTTTATCATCTCCCAAAATCCCCCAAATCTTTAGCAATCCATCATCATGACATCAGCAAAAAACTATGACATTTGCCTTTAAAATGAAGTGTGGGGCATCATTTTGGTGTCATTTTTGATAAAGAAGTTTAGTCTTTAAAACAGCCAGTAGTCGTGTGTACACTATTGGAGAATATTACATTTTAACTCCATGGCACATTACCAGGGAAATTAGCATGGAAGCTGTGAGAGTAATAAATCATGAAATCCTGCACTGGACTGATGAGATGAGGATATGCTGTATGAGTGGAGAACAGTATAGAGACACATATCAGTTCTGAGAAGCCAGAGGGACTGAGCTGCTAGAATGGTGAGGTGACACAGATTTCTCTCTCTAATGGTTTCTAATGATGTGATTCAATGCAGCTGAGCAAAGCTGATTGTAGAGGATTTTCAATGCAGCCATTAAATGGCACTGTACTGTGACGGAGGTTGAATCAGTGCAGCATCCGCGCTTCGTTTGCAGCTAAAAACTACAACAGTTTTCAGTCTACATTTTCTTACTACAAATTCCATCCACTGAGAAGGTAGAGACTCTAGCTGTGTCCCTATTTGCATACTATACTATAACAAAAAGTAAATACTGAGCATGAAGTAAATGTTCAAGTATTAGCATACTACAACACTGTATCATTGACTAGAGCAACTGTTATAACCTTTCTACAATACCTTAAAATTCATAATCATAAATAATTTATGATGTTAAAATTCTCCTATCTCAGCTTAAAATGCTGAGACAACTAGAAACCACTTGCAAGTAGGTGGAAGGAATAAAATGACATGTTGAAAGGAGTAGATTAATTCATAAACGTCATAACTCATAATTAGATATTACCTATGTTTAAAGCTCACTTGAATTTGTTCTCGATTATTAGACATGATGTTATAGTGCCTGAAACCAGTTGACTGGAGATGTGCCTTCAGACAAAAATGCTGGCTGTGAAGTAAGCAGCCTTAGCTCTGGACGCAGTCTATTCTCTGCTAATGGACAGTGACTGTGATCACTAGGATGAGTGAACTATCCAAAGCATAATAACTGTCAGATGTTTGGAGACTGATAATCCTAACAGCACTCAGCTCTTCAAAGTCTTGGCAATGCTAGATGTATTTACGCTGCACTGATGAAAGATTCTGTGATGCAACACAAAGGGCAGAAGATTTTAGATTAGATTCACAATTGCAAGAGAAAGGGATTTCCATAATCTATAGTGTGTTAGAAATCCATCAGAAGTGGAGATAAGCCTAATATTTAAAAGTCAGTATTTACACATACATATATATACATACATATGTCTGTGTGTGTGTATTTCAATTTTAATATATTTAAAAATGTAATTTATTCCTGTGATAGCAAAGCCGGATTTTCAGCAGCCATTAATCAATTACTACATCAATATAATTTTGTTTATCTTGACAGAAAAACCAAATGCCTTTACAGGTCAGATACATAACTAACAATACTGCTTAACCACGTTTATTTTTATATTGCATAGTCTCAAATCTGACACAAGGGGGCGATTTATCTATACACATCCGTGATATTGTTTGTAACTCCAAATAAATTCCTGAGCTGAAGGACTTCACACCTAGAGTAACTGAGGGCGTGAACTGCATGCTGATATTTGCATGCACAAACGGACCATATTCCACATAAATACAAGAGTGAGATTGGTTCAAATAGCATGTGGGTTTCTCCACAGACACAACAGTCACAGATCCCTATCGATACTACACTGCATCTTGTTTAAAACGCTAAGGGAAACTCCTTTTTCTCTGATACTGAAGCCTTTTTTAATAACGCAGTGTAACTGCACAGCCATTAGTAACAGAGTACGTTTTGTTATTTCCCACAGACCCACGCCCAATAACTCATGTTGCTTTATGTGTCTGTTCACCTCTCTATCTCTGTCATCCCAACAGCCAAATATATAATAATTAATTAATAATCGCATATTTATTGCACTCCTTGGCTTTTGTTATCATTACTCCAAGGAATGTCATCTGTTTAAACTTGTTGGTGGAAATCACAGTTTATGGTCACTTTAAGAGTTGTTATCTTACATAAGTAGACGAGAATTCAAAAGAGTTAAGAGTTTGTTTGGTAACTGGTAAGCTTACATTATGTGCTGATCAAACACTGAGACACATTTCTTAGTCTTCCTTCCTTTAGGATGGTGTAACCTAGTGGATGTGGGCAGATAACTGGAAGGTTGTTGGGGAGTGGTAATGTTACTTATTAGTAAACTGACTTCAGGATTTACCAGTGCAGATTTAACAATGTATTGAAGTTGGTCATGTGGATTCACCACACTGACTAGCAGAAAGCTGCTTGGTTTGAAAATGACTTTGGTGATAGCTGTGCTTCATACATCACTATATTACTTCTTTCACCACACAGTTTTGCAGAAATTTCTCTAAAGGGACTGCACCTTTATCTAGGGACCAGATCATCATAGTTGTTTTGACATGCAACCACCCAGAACATGCTAACAACTGCATAAAATATTAAAGCCACCACACAAATTGTCTTCAGAAAATCATGTTGGTAATTGATACTTCCTCTTTATTTCTCCTTATTATTCTCCTTTATTTCATTTCGCTAACTTTTAAGTGTATTAAACAATCTATGTACTCAACCCATTATTATGAACTGTTCCAGATAAGATGGGTAATTATGAAAATATACATTTATATACATTTTTACCAAAATATGCCTGAGGATCTCACTCTGGTCTATGCCACAACTTACATCTTGACTTTATTAAGGGAAAGACAACAAAACTAACATGACAGGAACAAATAAACAGCACTCGGTTTTATCACCGCAATCGATCTTTAGATTGCCAAAGGCAACTTCCTCTGCCTGAGGCGAAATGCCATATAAAGATTTAGATTCAGGCGGAATAACAAACACACAATAAGAAACACACGAAATGTGTTTTTTTTTTTAAATCTCAATCAAAATTGAGACTTTAATCAAAGATCTCAGCTGTCATGCTCCACAGTGTGGATTAAAATCATTGAAATACTCAAGAAAGACACCTTTTCATATCCATACATTGTTTTACACTTACACAGATAACCTAATCTTCTGAGATTGGAACAAAAAAACAGTTTTCCTCCACCTCAGTGGTTCTCAAAAGGGAAAAACAATTCTAAACACAAATAATAATGTTTTCTGTCAAAGGCCATACATCCAATTGACCTCTACAGTATTTTGGCACTAGCCTAATTAGGCAGATGCCAACATTGGCTGGTTGATTTGGCATCTCCTCATCCGTGAAAAACATCAATAAAACTACACGAGACAAAATAAAACACGATGAAATGAATAAGCTCACTTACTGGGAGCGTAAACATGGTTTGCGCTGACCACAACGTGTTTTTCATGTGAAACCAGCATGAAACCACTGAAAATGTTGAATTTTTCAAAAACAACAGGATCTGAACACATAGTAAAATCAGCAAAAAAGAGAGCCTGTATAAAATTCAGGTACTATCATGTAATAAATTATATTGTTGGGCTGTTCATGGTAATATTAATAAATTATTTGTATTACTACCTTGCTCTTAATACTCAAATAATTTTAATTTTTAGAGACCTAGATTCAGGTTTCTAAAAAAGGTTCTTTATGAAATGTGGAGGGCTACGATATGTTATACTCATAATGATAATATTGACATAATCCCTTTTAATATAAATACCACTGGTAGGGGAAATAATCGCCGCAGCACTATTTATCTATGTAAATGTGATCTCAGCCTGCGGTAAGTGATCTAAAGAGCTAACCCCCATTCTGTTTCTTATAAAAACTGACTTTATTTTTAGACTATGATAATTTCTTGATATTTGTTGACCGAATGCATCAAAAGTGCTCCTTTTAAACGAGTAGGTGGATTACACCAGTCTTTCAATTCTATTTCCTTTGAGAGCCTGAGAACTCATTCATATCCTGGTATCACCCTGTCTGGCATTAATTCAGGATAATCATAGCACAGAGAACACAAAGGGCGGAATCAATCAGCCATTGATCCCCAGAGAAGAATGAATGGAGAAAAAAGGCTAATCAGATAATAAACCTCTATAAGGACCCTCTATCAGTTCTGTGCCCTTCCTGTCCATTTACTGGTAGAGGACTGAACTATTGATCTTACCTCAGGCCAAACGTGTGGGACTGCTCATAGTTGAAAAGGGAGTGAATCTTTGTGTCAGAGTTAATAATTATGAGGCGGTCCATCAGGTCCTGACGGGAAGAATGAGTGAGTGATTATCAAAAATGCATGATTTCAAAATAATTGTGACAAAGACCACAGCTAGTTCTGGGATATGCGGTACATAATTGGTCAAAGTCTGCCCTCAAATGATCATGATTAGAACTGAAAATTAAGAAAATCTGAGCTAAAACATCACATTCATTACATATACACACAAATATATATATATATATATATTAAAACATGATTTATTCTTATAATGGCAAAGCTGAATTTTAGCTGCCATTATTCCAGTCTTCAGTGTCACATGATCATTAAGAAATCCTTCTAATATGCTGATTTGGCACTGAAGAAACATTTCTTTTTTATAATTACGGTTGAAAACAGTTGTGCTGCTTAATCTTTTTTGTAAAAACAGTGATACATTTTTCTAGGATTCTTTGATGAACAAAAAGAAGTTCAAAATAACTGGATTTATCGGAAGCAGATTTTATTGTAGCCATACACAAGTCTTTGCTGTCACTTTTGAACAGTTTAATGCATTCTTACTGAATAAAAGTTTTCACTGTATTCTGAATAGAACATTTTTTAAATTGTAGTGTACCTTCATGGATACCTTTCTACCTTTAGTCTGTTTGTATTGAGAAAGCACTCATCAGGTCAGTGAACAGACTGTGGATGATTCATGATTGTGGGTTGAGATTATTGAGATTAGACATGCATAGGCCAGTATGAGTTTGAGACGCAGGCGGTCCAGTCTATTGTACTCACTAAAACTGATGTGGCCATCTCTCTCAGATTGTACTCGGTCTTGTTAGGAAGCGCTCGATGTCCCAGCAGTTCCCACACAGCATGAGGTGAAGAAAGCAGATTCACTAGAGAGAGGAATGACTGCACACGCACACAAAAATCACTACAGTTCACTCATAGCCACTTCAGATTGATCTTTTTTAATCAAAGAAATAACTCAACAAGCCATTCTTAAAAATATTACCCACACACAAAAATCACTAAAGTTCACTCACAGCAGATTGATATTTTTTTTTACAAAGAAATAACCATTCTAAAAAAAAATACTATTTATATTTTGGCCAAATTATGTAAGAGGTATTTAATTTTTTTTATTGTGTTTTTTTAAGGCTTATAACCTTTTATCAAAATGTAATAACTTGCCACTGGATAATGTTAATCAAGTAAAATGGGTTGTGAATGTAATTTCATGTTGACTTTCAAGTGGTCTGTGGTTGATTGTGTGCACTTCTGCTAAAATCGTTTATTCATGGAATTACTCAGTGTAGCTTTTACAGGAAGAATGTGGAAATTGGAAATCGAAGCCTTATCTTAATCCATAAAATCTCAATGAAGTGTAGCTTCTAAATAACTGTAAATAGCAAAGCATTACTGAATATTTATTGCAAGGTAAATGATGGGGGAGTCATAACCTTCAGGCAGCTCCTGTCGATAGGGTCCATTGGAGTAGATTTTGGATGGACCACCCTTACATCCTCTCGACCACACTCCAAGGCTGACCAAAGCTCCACCACAATCGTCTGGACAAATCCTGTAAATCCACTCAAACTTTAACTAGTTTAACCAGCTCAAATCCTTATTTCCATGTTAAAACATTAGCCTTATATTGAGCAACGTTGTCTCAGTAAGTACCGTCATGTACAAGCCCTACATCAACATTAACAGGAAATGTAATGATTGCAGAAACACTAACAAAGTACAATACATTCAGTACATTCTTAACATGACCTTTGCTGTCTGAAGAAGCTATTAGGAGAAAATTTAGAAGATGCTGCTCTTAACTCTCAAGATGTACATTAAATTGGTCATTAATAAGTCTTCTAGCTACCTGAGCTTTGCAAGGCCGCGATGCCGGGGGCTGTAGCGGCCACCTGGGTCACCATCACACCGTAACCAAACTTCTCACACCTGCTGACCTGAGATTAGAGAAAGAATGGAGGAAATAGTGTTCCTGTGGCTCAGTGGTAGAGCATTGCGTTAGCAGCGCAAAGGTTGTGGGTTCAATTCCCAGGGAACACACATACTGACAATAAATGTATAGCCTGAATACACTGTAAGTCGCTTTGGATAAAAGCATCTGCTAAATGCATAAATGTAAATGTAAATACACAGTAGGTTACCTTTCTGAGTCTGGAAATACGTAATAACTTGAACTTCTCAAATAAAAATAACATTATGTGTGCCCATGACAACTGAGTAGACACAAGCAATAAAACAACTGCTTACTACAAATTGTTTGTAAAAAAAAAAATTCAACCAGATTTGTTATTTTCCAAATGAAAATATAAGTAATGCTCGCACAAGCAAAACTCATTACAACTATATTAGGGCACTTTGGGGTTTTGCTACATATATTATAAGATGAAAACAATATGTTGACCACTATATTGAGATCACATGACCATTATTAAATCCAACAGCAAATAGGGATAGTTTTATAGGGATAGTTTACCCAAATAATGAAAATTCTGTCAGCATTTACTCACTTTTTATGTTAGTGCAAACCTGTAAAATAAAAATTGGAAGACATCTTGAAGAATGTTGGTAACCAATTTTGTTTCCAAATTGACTTCCAATGTATTTTTTGTTCATACAATGAAATTCAATAGGAAGTGAAACTGTTTTGTTACCAACATTCTTCAAAATATCTTCTTTTAGAAGAAACTAAATGACTTGAGGGTGAGTAAATATTATTTTTTTTTTGGTGGACTATTCCTTTACTGCAAGTATGAATAGCCACTATTATTAATATCAGAATAAAACACTTTTGAAAGTGGCATCTGATTGTAATACCTGTAGTTTTTTGGTGAATCTTGAGAACATGTAGGTGACACACTCATTGATGGCTCCAGTCTGTTGAAGGAGCAGCAGTCCTTTTGGTGTGGCAGCAAAATTAAGCAGATTGTCCAACAGCATCTCTTCCCAGGCCACCCTGAAGAACCAAGACAAAAGATTCAGCAAGAAGGCTGATTATTTCTTGTTCTTGTTGATTTATTTCCACAAAACAGCCCTGGCAGGCCAAGCTTAAGTTTAGCACAGAAACAAACAGCTTGTGTAGGAACAAGAGAACACTGGAGGCGTGATGGAGGCATACTCACACACTCTGCAGCTCCTGGGAAGTGATCACTGCGGGGAGCTCCAGGAACAGGAGTGGGAACTCTCTCTGAAACAGAGCTTGTCTGCGGGGGAAGAGAATTCACTGTCAGGCTGGACTGCTACGCTGCATTTAAACCCTTCGGCTAAATAATGAGACGACACGTTGAATGCAATGTTGATTCCTCATGCCGCTCCAACTCGCCCTCATGAAGCAGGGGAACCACGGGAGGATTCATTATTGACGGCACAGCACTTCACTGCTTCTTCTGTATTCTACAAATCCTCTTCTCACAGCCCACAGAACGAACGTTCAGCAGTTCTTCCAAAACTAATACTGTTTTGCTTGGGGAACATGCACTGTAGGCTGTAAAGCTGCTGTCCAGAATAAGTAAAAAGTGGCTGTGAGATGACTGGTAATAAAAAAATATTAATTTTCAATAGGCAGAATATCATGTTTTGTTAACAAGTTTTAGTGAAATTTTATTATGAATTACAAATAAATAAATAAAAATTGAAAACTTTCTTTTAACACAAATTAAGTTAAGCCTTTAAGCTGAATCTCTGCCAAGAGATACACTACTGATTTAAAATTTGGGGTCAGCAAGTTTTTGCTTTATTTAATTTTTTCCATTATTTCATTATTTTTTTATATATATATATTTTTTTAAATAAATAAAGAAAGAAAGAAAAAAATAATTTCATATTCAAAAAGCATACATTCCATTTGTCAAAAGTGACAGTAAAGGCACTTCTAATGCTCCAAAAGATTTATATTTCAAATAAATGCTGTTATTTTGAACCATTTATTTAGTATCTATTTTTATTTCCACAAAAATATTAAAGCACAACTGTTTTCAACCTAATAATCATGTTTCCTGAGCACCAAATCAGCATATTAGAATGATTTCTGAAGGATTATGTGATACTGAATAGTGGAGTAATGATGCTGAAAATTATTAGTTATTTTAAATTAATAATAATAATAATTCACAATATTACTGTTTTTACTGTATTTTTTATTTAATAAATGCAGCCTTGGTGAACATAACAGACTTTTAAAATCATTTTTTTTTTAATCTGAAATTTTTTGAACATCAGTGTATTTGTCAATATGAGACGGGAGTGGTCAGATTCCCAGACAAAAAAGAATCAGATAACTCAGTAAGTGATCTGTTCCAGTCAGTGATAAACATGACACCATCAATGACAGACTTCACCAGTTATTTTATGGTTAAAGGATTACTTATTAAAGTTACCAAAATTCTCTGCCACTGACCTCATAACACGAACAACCACAGACAATCAAAAGACTAAATATGATGAAATTCTGGCTTTTATATAATCATTGTCAGGATAACCGAGCATCTGTAGTTTTAAAGCCCACAAGGGCATCACTGTACACTCCATTTTAATTAAAAAAGTCTACCTCTGTTGTTCCTGTATTGTAAGTCTGGAATAAACAGTCAACTAAAGAGTAAACTGGTAATAACTGAATTAGTGAGGCTCAGGCTAGTGTGTATAAAGGTCACCGTTCTCCAGGCTTTAGCGATGCACTCATGCAGGGTGTATGGCCGTAGAACTTGCAGCCCCTCGCAGGTGTTGTACATCTGCCGACAGACAAAGATGAAGGCCCCACTCACGGCAGGAGGAATCTCCATCTCGCTGAACACATGCAGCTCTTTTGCCAACAGCCTCTGGGTAAACCGTACCACCACATGTGCTGCTGAAATACTGTGGAAATAAGAGAACATATTACAATACAGTAATATTATACCATATTAAAGTACTCTGAATATTTGAAAACTGCGCTTTTAACTGCTGGATTGCTATGGCCAAATTAATGGTTGTACAACTGTAATGGTTGACAACCTGGGCTATTCTATTCTATTCTATTCACATTCATGTTTCTTTCACAAAGTATGCTACAACTCATCTCACTGAAGACACAGGTGTCAAAGGTTCCTTTCTTTTATTAAGAAGCTCATTCTTTCATCTATGCATGCTGATGATATATATGGCACAAGTGCCGACTAGCTCAGGATGACACTAGCAGGAAGAAAAAATAATGAATGTAACCTGAGAGCAAAATTAGATTTACTTACCTTTCACCTTCGGCCGAGACGAGATTTCTGTCATAAAGCAGGAGTGATAAACCTCGTTCAGTGGAAGCGATCCTCGCCAGCGTGTCTGCTATGTGAGTCAAGGCACTTTCTAGGTAATTTAATTTGGGCTGCAACAGAAGACAAATTGAAAATGCTTGGGGTGAACAGTATAATGCATATAAAATGCTGCAGATGACGTCTCTGATGATATGTTATATAGACGGTTACAGTTTTTCAAAATTTAAATTAACAGGCTTCTTCTGTAGTGCTATAACTGTAAAAATATTCTGTTTATGTTTTCCTTTAACATACATCAGGAAATGGCATCAATTCCTTTCTTATATGTGCTGTCACAAAGTTAGTATAGAATCCAACATGTCATTTTATAATATAAATAATATATAAATGATGTACATGTAGACTAATGTTCAGATGTTTAGAAATTCAACAAGGATGCATTGAATTGATCTAATGCGACATTAAAGACTATTTTCAACAATCAATAATAAAAAATGTATAGCTGCACCCTAATATGTATATACTGAGTGAAATGTATATACTGTAGATACACAGTATGTTGTTATATTTTAATGTTCAAATAAATTAATAAAATTCAATGAAATTGATGTCACATTAACACAAATTCTTCCCGTGTTAGTATATCAATGCCTCTACAGTATTCAGCAACATTTCCTTAAGCAGGAATGTGAACTACAGTACTTGTGAAGATTGCCAACATTTTTCATATCAATTCAATGAAAAAAGTGAAATTATATAAAATTGAAGAAGAGGGCCTAGTTTAGAAGATTTCATAATCATGTCTAGACTCTTGATTACGTGCTGATGGGAGTGTTCATGTTGTGCTGACCAGCTTTCCTTTGAGCAGGGTGATAACAGGAGCCAGCAGAGTTTCTATTACAGGGATTTGGTAGAGACACTCCACAGCACACTCAGTGCGGTCACACAGGGTCCTTAACACCTCCATCACAAGATTAGTGGGGGACAGGGAGTCTAGAGAATACACACAAACAAACACACACATACACACTGCTGTGATAACTTGTTAGGAGCTTCAGGACACCTTGGTTGTTATCGGCCTTAAGTGTTACTGCAGAGCGGAGTTAATGAATAATTTAAAGTTCAACACAAACCCAATGAGGACAAAGAAAAACAAAAGGAAAACATAGCCTACCTCTTTTAAAAAATGCTATGTGCTTCAATATGTGATTTGTGCTTTATGCTACCTGGTTAAAGCCTGGTTCAGATGAAAATGAGAATTCTGTCATAACATGCACCAAATTTGTAAGACTTTCTTTCCACCATGGAACCCAACATGAGAAATGTTGAATAATCTGAGGGTCAATGTTTTCGATGCAATTCCAATAGATGGGGATTGAAGGTTTCAAACATTAAAAGGGACATGGATATTCTTCAAAAATGCACTTTTCATTTTGTGTTCCATGCTAGAAAGAAAGTCATATAGGTTTGGAATGACACGAGATTGAGTAAACTACAACAGATTTTTCATTTTTGGTGAAAACAAACATCCTAATTAATAATCAGTCCCACACAATAATATTCTGTAACTTTATTATGTGCAGTCTTGTAAGTTTTCTTTATAAGACTGAGACATTTATTTTCCCAAAGAAGTGAGTAAGATCATTAAACAGAAGAAGATATAATAGAAGCTTATCCTGGTACTAATACAGTGATGTCACTGTGAGAAGGATGATTTGGCATACCCATATTAGCACTAACACCTACATTAAAAACAGCCATAAAAATCACAGGCTCAGACTTTAAGACACAGGCGTGGTTGAGTTTCTGAGCTAAAGTCGATCAGTTTATCACTCTAGTACTCTTATGACGCACCTGCATGTGTCTCACCACAGGATGGCTTTGGGTGTTGGTACATGATACTGATCAGAATCACAACCAAGTCGGTCAAAGTTACCGGATCTGAGACAGGCGACAAATGTAGAAATAGTTTAGTGAGTCAGACTTGTTCTTCTCAAACATTATCCACAACCTGGGTTTGTTTCCTGCCTTCTAAACCTACCTCTCCGCTTCTTCACTTTAATGGGAAAAAGTTTCCTTCCATTAGTGTACATCACAAGCCTCCCAAGCACGCACAGCGAGTGAACGAAGTAAACAAACTCCAGCTCTTTAGAAGTGTAGAGAGTTCTCCGAGCAGGGCCTGAGGGGCAAAACACAAGAACATCTCATTCGCAGAGCATGCTCTAAATGGATTCAGTCATTTGCATGTGACCTCCTGTTTCTAAATTAGCACTGAAATACAAATTTAAATCTTTAAGGTTTAGAAAGGTTGAATATTTAAAAAGCATTAGAGAAGAAAGTGGTTAGGATTATGTTCTGTAATCAGAATAAATAAATGAATTATATACTGCTTCAAATTTATAAACCGATTAAATAATATTTTAATATAAAAAACATGAAGATAAAAATTATTTAAATAAAATTTTAAATATAAACAATATTTGTATTATTCTGTAATAAATAATCTTTTTTTTAAATAATCCTCATGACAATTAAGTACATTTCCTCCAATAATTCCCATAATGCAAAAAGTATTTCTCCGTACTGTAATTATGATAGTTTTTTTTATTTTGAGTATCGATATATGGTGCTATACCTCGTTTAATTTATGCTGATTAAAATAAATAAACTGCAATCATCTAATCAGAATGATGAATAATAGAAATAAATAAATGTAAACAATTTTAAAATTTAAACAAGCAGCAGTAAAATGTCTGTATACACTAAACTACTGAGAATTTGTGGATGTAAATGTGCTGAATTGGCATGAAATGATTGAACAATGATATATATATATATATACATATATTAAAAAAACATATTTCAAGCATTATATATGTTTTTTAAATGTCATCTGTATGTATTTCAATTATATTCACTCGTAAGAGATTTTACAAATGTTTTGACCTTTTAAAGATAAGGTAGATTGATTCCACTGAAATACGGCATCTGAAATCTGTAGAAATACTATACGAGTAACCAAAGTGACTATTCTGTGAAACAAACATAAACTGATCACAGAAACTAGATAAGCGTGTTTTGAATACCGCTGATGTGTTTGAAAGTCCGGTTGCTATGGCTTGTGAATACAGCAGAAGATCAAGTCAATATTGTTGTGTTTTGGTGCTTTTTTCCCCATGCGAGTCTTCCAATGACAATACAGAATCAGAATTCTGGGAAAGTTCTTCACTATCCACAAACACTTGGAATGATCTCTGACAATGATAATCTAGCTAGTTGACCATGAGAGGACAGTCTGTAGCAGCACACAGGGGAAAACAAGCCAGCTGTCAGATAAAGTATGATACTACATGTGCACATTGTGGGCAAAAGGTCAGCCGTACCAATCTGCTGATGTTCAAGGCTGTGGTTAATTTCCAACGTTTCTTCTCTAACTGAATCATAGGAATCGAAGTAATAAATGCACTGCTGCAGAGCATTAACAATCTGGGGAAAAGGAACCATAAAATCCACAATTAATTACTTGAATACATTCTATTATCAGCACAGAAAAAAACTGTTCATTTTACCCATTTCATTTAAACCAGCCAGTGAATATTGATTATGTTTGGAATAGAATATTATCATACTACAAACTATCCTACAACTTCTACAATGTACAGCATTAATACTGTGTTTGGTGTGCATATTTTAGATGTACACCATTGAAAACATACTCATAAAATCACGTGATAACAATGTAGCATTATATTGCTACTGTTTCACATACTAAATTGCATTATAGCTACTGGTTTAAATACTAAAACTGCATGGTTTAACTCACCAAAGACTTGTATTTCCTCTCAAGAAGTCTTAAGACAACAGTTCTGCTGTAGTAGCCATGCTAGAAGACAATATTTTGACATCACTTTTAAGTATTACATACTTTATGCATTTAAAACACATTTTCTCAATCAGTATTTGTAGTTTTCAAAGAAACATACCTAAACATCCTGAAAAGAATATACATTTACTTGAGAAGCAAAACTGAATTTCAGAGTTTTCCTGTTTTAAGTATAAAAGATCTGTTCATACAAAGAACGATAACTATACTCATAAAGTTTAAAAAAATCCAAACTATAACGATAAAATTTACAGGCAATAAAAATCCTTACTAATTTAAAACGTCCAGCATTTATATTGTGCTTACAATATAAATATTTACATTGTATATTTACATTGTGCTTACAATGAACAAAACATTATCATCCACTGGTGTAGATGCTAATGTAATTATTATTATAAGAAAAATCAACTCAAGATATATTCAAGACATGTTCCTTTTTTTACTGGAAAGTAAAGTTCAAATTCAAAAATACTCATTTAGAAAAAGGTGTGTGTTTGTTTTTTGTTTATTCTTTGATAAAACTTGGCTCACCATCCATTTCTTAAACCAGGTGGCTTTGATATCTAGCAGAGAGATTAAGTGTATAGGCTCTAGGGATTTTTCTGAGCCGGGACTGCTCATGCCCTGTTCAGAATGCAGAGCGAGAAGAGAGAGGGTGTTTTCAATGATTTCCTCCATGTACCTAGATCACAGGACAAAAACTCATTTATATTCAAGCCAATCTGACACAATCAAGATATAGCATACAATATTTGGGAAATGTGTTTGAAATGTGAAAGCTCACTTCTCAGGATGTCGTATCCAAAATGATGTCACTTCCTTCTGAAAGTCATTCATTAATCGCATCTAAAATGCCCAGAAAGAAAGAAACTCATCTTTATACAAGGCAGCGAAACTGTATTCATATTTTTATCCAAGCCAGCTAAACTTTATTTATCTTTATTCATAGGAGGAAGGAAATGTCACATACTTGTTTGAGAAGACGGGCCATATCTGGTCTGTTCGCATCAATACTTGTAGAGCCACTGGGAAAACTCAACTTATGGTAGAGGAAATGAGCCTCCAAGCTTTTCGCTGAAAAGAGATGTTGACACTTCATGAAAATGAACTGACGAACTGACATTCACGTATATACGGAGTATTAAAAGATACTTCATACTGATAAAATAAGCTTAAGCTATTACCTATGGTACTGTAGATATCCTTAGTCACATTTAATGGAGAAGATGAAAATGTTTTTGCAAAAAATTGAAGGACTTTATTCTGTGAAAGCAAAACATGTTAACAACAATGTTATTTTAGCATCATTGTGATACTATGATACTATGTTTTTATTAATATTCTAAATTCGTTTTATGTTTCATAATTTTATTACATTCTATTATGTTTTAGTAATTATTTATTTTTAAAAAAAAATCTATATAGTTTATATTATTAATAAAATGTATATGGTTTATATTTCACTTTTAGTTTTATTTACCTGAGTACAGCAAGTTAATAATTGTATTTAAAGTAATGATTTTTTATGTTTTTAATTTTAGTTAATTATAATAACCCGGGTTCACAGTAAATATAATAAACTCCCACATACTGTGTGATTCAATACTGTTAGTGAAACAGGTCACAGCCTCCCATTTCACATGACACCTCTTCTCTGTAAACTGCTTGAAAATGTTGGCCCTTGTATTTCCACATTAAGCAGCTAAGGAAACTATTTTGCTGTTGAGGCCATGGCTAAGGTCAGTGCTTATTTAGCAGGTATCTCTTACACTGAGCTCAGGGTCAGGGTCAGGGTCAGTGAGTGCAGCAGAGAGGTTTCGGCGCAGGCCAGTCCAGCTTTCACAGCTCAGGACATCAGAGGGAGGGGCATAGCACAAAGACTGCAAAGC
This sequence comes from Ptychobarbus kaznakovi, assembly GCA_027422405.1. NCBI lineage: Eukaryota > Metazoa > Chordata > Actinopteri > Cypriniformes > Cyprinidae > Ptychobarbus > Ptychobarbus kaznakovi. The sequence goes on along the minus strand of CM049794.1, from coordinate 47,014,555 downwards.
TTCCAGGCGAACCTGCAATTAACCAGATCAGGATGACTGCTTCATCTCTGAATCAGAATGACAGTTCTCTCTTTCTACAATTGAAACTGTGGGAAGTGGGTGTATCAGAGGAGTTTTCACCTCTCGTGGTCTACCGGGGTCAAGCTTCTCAGCGATGACTTGCAGTTGTTCATGCTTGATAAAGGCATAGCTCTACGTGTTGAAATCAAGGAAATCAGTTAGTGATTCAGTCTATGGTATGAATGTACAGTCATAGTGTGAGAAAGGCTGATATAACCACAATGATATGCTTGTCAAAGAAACAATAGTAGCCTCTGTAACTTATAAAACAACAACCTGATTGAATGAAGAGTCACTGTCAGAGCAGTTGTCACTGTAATGGCTGCTTGACTGCTCATGTTGGCTCTTCCTGTCCATTTCCTCTTTCTTCAGCTGATCTTCTTCAAATTTATTGATCAGTGATTCCACAACCACCATCATGGTCTGTTTCAGAGTCTGCATCGTCTGTTTATACCTACAGATTAAAAAAAGACATAAAATATATGATGTACAAAACTACCCATACTCAGAGATATTGCTGAAACAATAAAAAACTGAAATCACTCCCATGAATCACTAATAATACCATAATCAAATCTGAATAAATATGAATACTGGTATCAGTTTCCACAAAAACATTAAGCAGCAAAAAATGTCTTCTAATATAATAATAATAATAATAAAATACTTTTTTTTTAAATCAGCATATTACAATGATTTGTGAAGGATCATGTGACACTGAAGACTTACATTTACATTTATGCATTTAGCAGACGCTTTTATCCAAAGCGACTTACAATTGCGTTCAGGTTATACATTTTCATTAGTACATGTGTTCCCTGGGAATCGAACCCACAACCTTTTGCTCAGCTGACGCAATGTGAGCAGCTTCAAGTACCTCGGTGTAAACATCTCCGAGGACCTGACTTGGACTGCACACATTCAAACACAGGTCAAGAAAGCCAGGCAAAGACTGTACCATCTGTGACAGCTGAGGAAATTCAGGGTCTCACCAGCAATCCTGAAAACTTTCTACTCAGGGGCCATAGAAAGTGTATTGACTCAGTGCATCTCAGTTTGGTATGGTAACGTCTCAAATCAGGACTGCAAAGCCCTTCAGAGAGTTGTGCACTTAGCGGAGCGCATCTCAGGGTCTGCTCTCCCCTCTCTGCAGGACATCTACCTCAAACGCTGCAAAAGCAGAGCTGCTAAAATCATCAAGGACTTAAATCACCCTGTTAACCGTCTCTTCATTTTACTGCCATCTGGCAAGTGCTTCCGGAGCAAGATGGCAAAAACTGAGAGACTGAGGAGGAGCTTCTTCCCTCAGGCCATCAGGCTCCTAAACTCAAAATCAGTCTAATAACATTTACAAGACTCAATTTAATCAACTGTAAAACATTCACTATTCTGCATCATCCGTATTGCTGCTATGTGTATATACCCGGTACAACCTGTTTGCACATTCTTCTTGCACATCCCTGTTTATATTATTATTTATTAAGTCCACAGTATTGCACATTTTACTCTTTATTTGTCTTATTTTTTTACCTATATTTACATATATTCTCCTGTGTGGTGTTACATATTTTGCACTGTCCATTGAGCGGACCTGACCTGATTTACATTTCACTACTGATTATATTCTGTATAATTGAGCATGTGACGAATAAAAAAACCTTGAACCTTTATGGCAGTGGTTCTCAACTCCAGTCCTCGGGACCCACTGCTCTGCACATTTTGTACGTTTTTGAATCTGACACACTTAGTTTAGTTCATGGATCTCTAGTTTAGTTCATGGATCTCTCTCCTAACGAGCTGATGATCTGAATCAGGTGCGTTATATAAGGTAGTAATACAAAATGTGCAGAGCAGTGTGTCCCGAGGACTGGAGTTGTGAACCACTGCTTTATGGGATACGTAGTTAAATGTATCCTAAAAGACATTACTTACACGGTCTTGAGCCTTTGTTTTTTGCTTAAAATCAGTGACTGTGGTTGTATTTATTCTGAAGATGGCTGGATTGTTTCATGGATTAGAGCTTTTTATTGAAAGAATTTTGAAAATGTTTATGGAGAAAATTAATGTGAAAACAGCTGCTGCAATTGAATTTCTCTGAAAATATTCCACATCAAACTACTTTCAAAATTACATTTGTGCTGATATTTTTGCGTCATGCAATGAGAAAGCGAAAAAAACACATGGTACTTTCACTTTCATCATCGCATTAGATCATTAAATTCATTTTCAAAAGATTCCTGACAATATTTACTTTCTCCATTGCATTGATTCAGATATGTTTGCATCATGCTGTGAGCAAACATCCGCATTCATCATAAAAAGAAACACTTGGTAACAGGAATCATAAAAACACATACTGTGCAGACTCCCTAGTCCTCTTCGTAACAGCATGGACCAGGGTGTCCTGCCCCGTCCCAATAGCATGACTGTCACCCCTGGTGAAATTCTCAGTCTCTTCTTCAATAACAGTATCCAAACTGCTCTCTACATACGCCCGCAGATACTTCACAAACTCATAGCTGAAAAACAGAGGGAGGGCATGAAAATAGATCAAACAATCAGGCTTAATACGTACTGGAAGAGAAAGGTCTCTCACTTGTGAAAGTTCTTGTCAGTTTCCTCCAAATGAAGCAAAATCTCCTCAGCACATTCTACCGATGGTGCTCCTGAGATTCTGTCTTTGACACTTTTCAGGAGCTCTCGCAGCAGGCTCTGGAGCTCTGCCTCATTCTCGCTGGAGAACTGAGACATCGCTTCTCGGGGGTGTGATCAACTCTTCTCTACAGGGGGTCTCCTGCTTAGAGAAACAAGGTGCTAAGTAAGGTGTGTTTGACCTGTAGTAACAGTGGTGGGAAGTACAGACAGTCTATGTAGTATATATTCCCACAAAGTTTAGATTCCAGGAATGAGTTTGAAGGAGACTTCATGTCTGCTGGACACTTGCTTTTCCTTCAGTATCTGACCCAATCCATCATACAGTAAAAAAAATATGAAATTAATATGTAGCCACACATTGTATTTGTCTATTCAACTAATTTCAAACATTAGAGCCATCTCCAAATCATAAGAAACATAGAATCATGTCAAGTGTGCTCAAATTTGATTGGTTTACCTACATTATACACAAGGCTAACTAATATCCCTAAACATATTAAACATGGATAACGTTACACTACTAATAACATTTAGGCTACATCATATCCCATCCCTACATTGCAGTAACGCACTGTACACGCTAGCTATGTTATGTAACGTTAAGTACTTACATTTGAGATGTTTAGAATTCAAGTGTTGGTATTAAATGTTTTTTGCTATTATATTTCCTCATTAACAAATACATTACACATACAGCTGATGTATACAGCTCACAGTTTTAAACATTACCTGCAATAATTTCACATCATGTCCAAACAGATCATGAGCTACGCCGATTCAATAACATTAGAAATCTTTCATAATCAGTCGTTTCATAAAGCACAGAGCTGTGCATAAATCAGCTTAGCATCCGTTAGCACTACCCGTTTCTATGGAAACAAGCCCAGCTGAGCTGAATCATCCGCAATAAAACACCCGTTATTTGCAAAAATAACCTTCACGGCACAACCGTAGGAATATATCCGGTATCTAAACGTTTTCGCTAGTGAATATTACAAAATAAATACGATAAAACCACAGAAATACGAAGAAATGTGATGTTTGATTGTGTTTGACGCTGACTGAAGACGCCAGTGTTGATCACGTGACGCGAGTGTATCACGTGACTTTGAAATGTTCCGGGTTTCCTGCTTCACTTGTTGTGACTAAAGAAGACAGAGGAGAATCTGGTGAAATAGTACTCGTATTAACAAACGTAGTCAAGCTAGTTGAGTGCAAACTAACTCGTTGAATATTATTATTTTTTCCTTTGGCATCTCATTTAGAGTAAATAATTGTACGTATTTCAGCTTATAATGGCCGCTGTTGACAGCTTCCAGCTTTTGTATAGAGAAATTGCCAGATCGTGCAGTTGTTATGTGGAAACGCTGGCGCTCGTAGGCGCGTGTTATACAGCCAGCAAGGCTGTGATATTTATGAGGGACTGTTATAGCCTTATAAGGCTTCATTTTATTCCTCGTCTTGTGTCCCATAGAGATCTTAGTCAGCAGTATGGACAATGGGCTCTTATATATGGTAGGTTTAAAAGCGAATAATGATCATGTTTGATTATCTAATTCATACATTGAACCTTAATATATGTTATAATACTGCAAACTGATATTTGCCAGTCAAAAATGTTTATTTTCCCTTCTTTTCCAATAGGTGCTTCTGAGGCAATAGCAAAAGCATATGCAGAGGAACTGGCCAGACATGGTATCTGTGTGATTCTGATCAGCAGTAACACTAGTAACTTAGCTGACACTGCCAAAGCCATTTCAGAGACTTATGGGGTAGAGGCCATTTTAATTGAAGCTGATTTCAGTCAGGGCCCCTCGGCCTGCAAGCCCATTAAAGATGCCATCAGCGGTAAAGATATTGGATTCATTGTCAACAGTCTGGATGGGTCTCTGGACCCCTCTCAAGGCTTTATGGACCTCACTGAATCTGTAGTGTGGGCCACTATCAATAGAGATATAGTAGCTGCCACTCTTGTCACCCGTCTGGCACTGCCCAAAATGCTGGACAAGGGAAAAGGAGCAGTGGTCAACATTTCTGCTGGGCACTGCTTGTGTCCGACTTCCAGAAAGGCTGCTCTTTCTGCATCTACGGTCAGATTTCTACTCCTTCCCCATCCATTAGAGTGCTGTGATGATGTATTTTTGTATACCAATCGGGAAGTGAGCAATACCATGGTTTTCTTGACAACAACCCAACAGGATGAGTTTACCAGTGTGGCATGGTGACGTTTAATGTCTTGCATCCTGTGTAGCCCATTTAGCCAATAAAACATTACAATGTCTTGAACTTATATTAAACACATAATTTCAGGAATTTACCCATTTAAAAAAAAACATTTACTTAAGGACAATGGAACCAGAAGTGCTAAAATGCTTGTTTTTGGGTTTTGGCCACAAAAATGTCATCCCTGCAGCACTCTAAATACTGTATAGTGTTTTAATTTGTCTTATGATTCTCTCGCATTTTAAATTCCCCACAGGCTTTTCTTGATAACTTCAGTCGCTCTCTGCACTATGAATATGGTCATCGGGGAGTCTTTGTGCAGAGTTTGCTGCCATTTAGAGTCTCATCTCAAGGATCTGAGGGTTACAGTCCTGCTGGCTGGCTGGTGCCAAGCCCACAAGTGTATGCCAGCAATGCTCTTTCAACTCTGGGCATCTCTCACCGAACCACGGGATACTGGCCTCACACCATACAGGTAGTCAATCAATCATTGTAGACATTTTTTTTTTATAAATAAAACAAAGTATGCGTTTGTTTAGTATTGCTATGCTTGTCTTTTTCTAGTTTCGACTGGTGCAGTGCATGCCAGAGTGGCTATGGATGCTGGGATCACGTGTATTCACAAGGGCCACCTGATTGGGATGTTTCCCCTCCATGTGAAAGACCTAGTTTTTGAAATTGATGTTGCAGTTTTTTTTTGACCAAACTTAGAATAATAATATTTTGACCGAATTTAGAGTGATGAAAGCATTGAAACTGAAAGTCAACTACTCACCTTGTCCCTTTACCCCTAATACTGAGTTCTGAGTGAAATGCCTCAGTTTTTCAGTATATTTGTTTGCACAGTTATACAAGTGGTTCTTTAATCCATTCTTTATGCATTTTGCACAGGTAAAATTCATATATTTAGAAAACAAGTTTTTGTAAATTATTTATTTTTGATTCCAAGTGTTCAGCAGTAATACAGTAGATCTTCATTGCATCATTGTATAGCCAGTGTTTGGTTACTGCAGTGTATCTCATTTAGTTTGTTGCAACTGACATTATCAATAAAAATTATCCAATGTTTATAAAAATATTTTTATTTATTTAAAGATTCTGATATTCAGTCTTCGTTAACTGAAATGTATTTTAATACTGCATGAAAGTGTTTGATTTTTAATGTTGTTAAATTATTTTGTAATAGATCAAATCGATGTTGTTAAATTATATTTTAATAGATAAAAGGTCCAAGATTTATATACGCTGTCAGCATGATTGGAGTTTATACAATCCATTATACAAACTCCTGTCCTGCTGACAGCCAGTATTATCTTTCAAAGTGTAGATAAAGTCAGATGTTGTGTCTCCAATGCCAAGAACACAATGCACTTTACTCACATAATCTCACTCATATTACCATAAGTCAAGTATATTGAACTTTGTCATTTCGCTATGAGTGGACATGCAGTGAAATGAAATGCCGTGTCTCGCAGGACCACGCTGCTACATTATTAAACATACCTATAAACATACAACAATAGAATTAAGAAACAATTTTGAACCTACACAGTATATAGCTAACCTATTGAAAGCTGTAATCTAACTATACATATATTATAATAGTTGATTATATACATACACAATCTAAGATAAACTATACAAGTAATTTACATAATTACTGTACATGATATTGTGCAAGAGGTAATTCAGGGTAAGTAGTGTGTAGTGCATTATGATTTGTGGTGCATGCACAAGTAAACATTTGTGTTATCTTATTGAGTCTTTGTAGCAGGGTGTGTTTATAAAACTTATAAAAGTCTGGTGCATATAGAGAGAAAAGAGTGTGTTGCTACAGGTGGTTTATCCAGCCCACTCACCTGTGTGTAGCACACTCAGAATTGCAGAAGTTTTTTTTTTTTACCGTTTACATGTGGTGTGGTGAGTTTGGGGGTGGGATGTTGCTGGAGGTAGGGTTGTGGATGAGGTTTCCGAGGGGTGGGGTGATTGGAGATGAGGGCTCTCCCAGCCTGGGGGGAAAAGCTGTTGAGCAGTCTTACAGAGCGAGCTCTGATCTTCCGGTACGTCCTCCTGAAGACAGAGCTGGAAGAGACTTGGAGAGATGGGTGGAGTCCTTTACGGTGCTAGCTTTACTGCAGCATAGTGCGAGGAAAATGTCAAGGATGGAGGGGAGAGGGGCACCGATGATCTTTACGGCTGTGTTCACTGTAGGGTCTTCCGGTCAGCAGCACTGCAGTTCCCATACTAGACAGTGATGCAGCTGGTCAGCACACTCTCAATGGTCAATAAAAACGTCATAAGTAACAACTACCATTACCTTTACCATGAACAGGATGTTTTTCAGCATGGATTCTTCTGATAGTCAAAATTGAATATGGAGAATACAATTATTTTAGAAATAGACAAATTAAAGATGTATCAATTTTAAATCTAAAAATTACTTTTAGCAGCTATATACAACCAACTTGCAACCAGTGGCCTGAGCTTGAGGCAGGACAGACTGGTGAGCAATGGAGTATGTTTAGGAAACCTTTTTGAAAACAAATATTTTCAATATTTGGATTGGAGTAGTGCAGAAATGTAGAGATGTAAAAGTACAATATACGTGTACAATGAGCTATTATATAATGCATGTCATATAAAATTGCATACGAAACCCATTTGAACATATTCTGACAAAATCTTCCGATTCCAGATGTCAAGGCTGAAAACTGGTAGGAGTATACACACTGACGTCGTAATCTTTGTTTTGTTTCAGAAGCTGCCTCTTCAATATGAAGAAGGTTAGAGAAAACCTGTTATACACATCTCCCTGGAGCCCTCACTAAGTGGGTGAAACTTCATCTCAGTCTTCATAAACTCGGTAAGCGAAAAGAGTAGTTATATATTTATCACTGATGCCTATTTACGATCTTCTCTCTTTATTTATTTCCATTGTTCAGATGTTTGGGTCAGGTTGTTTTGAATGAAAAGTCATTTATAATGTTACAAATACATTTATATTGCTGAATCCTGAAAAGATTAAGCAGCACAACTGTTTTCAACATGGATAATAATGTTTCTTGAGCAGCAAATCAGCATATTATAATGATTTCTGAAGGATTGTGTGAGACTTAAGACTGGAGTAATGATGTTGAAAATTCATCTTTGCCATCACAGGAATAAAATAAATGATTAAATATATAAATCTAGAAAACAGTCATTTCAAATTCTTACAATATTTCACAGTATTACTGGTTTAATGCATATTTGACCAAATAAATTCAGCCTTGGTTACTATAAGACTTATTTCACTAACATGAAAGAGTCTTATTAACCCCAAACTTCTGAATGGCAAAAATGGTTTAAAAGAAAAAAGAAAATGCATATGTTCTATTTAACCTCCAGACCCATTACCTTAATTATTTAATCCAAATAACTAATCTTAAACCCCTGTACTGATATTATGTACCCACTTGTGTAAATGCTTTTGTTTTGCATTTTTCTAATTTAATATAGTTTTCCTTTACAAACTGTATTATCAACAACACCATTTTAGTGGAAAAAAAGGTTCACCTTCAAAAACAAAACAAAAAAATATATATGTGTAATGTGGTCTGAAATGTATGTCCCTAAGTATTTAAAAATGTATTCTTATGCAGAATACAAAAAAGCACCAGCAGAGTTGAAGAATGGATAGAGTATTGCTACTATCACTATCAATGTTTTGGGTTTTCAGCACAAAAACCTTGGTTCCCATGTACGTCATGGAAAAGCACCTGGTTTGTCTCCTGACTTGACGACAAACACAGTATTTTCTGAATCCATAAAAAGTGCTTGCTTAAAATATGTGAAAACAAATGATGAACATCACTGCATATAAATTGCAGCCGAACTGCTCTGTCCAATTAACGATAATGTCTTTTCTTTCAGGAATTCAATTAACTTAAAGATGGGTGATTGGGACTTTCTCGGAAGACTGCTGGATAGAGTCCAGGCGCACTCAACGGTGGTGGGAAAAATCTGGCTCACCGTCCTGTTTGTGTTTAGGATTCTAGTCCTCGGCGCCGGTGCCGAAAGAGTGTGGGGCGACGAGCAGTCGGACTTCATCTGCAACTCAGAGCAGCCGGGGTGCGAGAACGTCTGCTACGACCAGGCGTTCCCCATCTCACACATCCGCTTCTGGGTGCTGCAGATAATCTCTGTGTCCACACCTACTCTGGCCTACCTGGGCCACGTTGTCCACGTCATCCATGTTGAAAAGAAAGTGAGAGAGATGATGAAGAAAGAGCTTCAGAATGAGCAAATCAATCTGTTCCTCAAGAAAGGATACAAATTTCCCAAGTACAGCAGGGACAATGGGAAGGTCAGCCTTCGGGGCCGTCTCTTGAGAAGCTACATTCTGAGTTTGCATTGCAAGATACTTTTAGAGGTGGGTTTCATCTTAGGCCAGTACTACCTTTATGGCTTCACTCTTCAGGCCCAATACGTCTGTGCTCGTTTTCCGTGTCCTCACAAGGTGGACTGTTTCTTGTCGAGGCCTACTGAGAAAACCATCTTCATTTGGTTCATGCTGGTGGTGGCCTGTATTTCTCTACTCCTAAATGTGATTGAGATCTTATATCTTTACGTCAAGAAGATCAACGAGTGTATCAGTCGCAAAAAGGACTACACCATCACTCCCGTGACCCCCGTTGTGAACAGGAAGGACTTCAAAACTACAAATCAGGTGATTCAGAACTGGATGAACTGTGAGGTGGAGCTTCAGAGGAGGGAACTTGGCAATGAGGCAACCAAGAGCGTGGCTTCAGAGAACCACAGTGCTGACATGCAAGAGGTCCATATCTGATCAACAGGTCTCTGTACACAAAGGCTTTCACACGGTCAACTTGAGCAAACAGCCACTGATCCAAGTGACTCGTGCATGGTCGAGACCCCCCAACTTCAAGCACACTATGACTTTCTCTCTGTTTAACAAATCAATAATGTATTGATTGAAAATCTTATCTGTAGTTTATGTTGTTGTTTTTTTAAGTCTGAAATTGTACTCTGTAGAAAGGTTCAATAAAAGTAAAGCTTCAAACTGTGTCGTGTTAACTGTGTTTTTGGCATTGCTTTTTTTTCTGTATTTAGGGGAAACAAATTATATTTTAAGGCTAAAAAGAGGCAGATTTTTTTTGTCAACGACAGTTTTATTAATAAAATAAAACAGTTTTCTATTTTAATATATTTTAAATGCAATTTATTATTGAATATTTAGTATGAATGAATGAATGATGCATTTATATAGCGCTTTTATGTGTATTACTGCACACCCAAAGTGCTTTACAATCATGCGGGGGGGTCTCTCCTCAACCAGCACCAGTGTGCAGCATCAACTTGTATGATGCGACGGCTGCCACAGGACAACGGTGCCAGTGCGCTCACCACACACCAGCTGTGAGAGGAGAGAGAGTCATTGAGCCAATTCAGTGGATAGGGATTATTAGGAGGCCATGATTGACAAGGGCCAGTGGAGGGAATTTGGCCAGGACACCGGGTTACACCCCTACTCTTTACGAGAAGTGCCATGGTATTTTTTATGACCACAGAGAGTCAGGACCTCAGTTTAACGTCTCATCCGAAGGACGGTAGTAGCCATTACTCCAGTCTTCAGGGTCACCTTCAGAAATCATTCTAATATGCTGCTTTGGTGCTCAAACCATTTCTTTGGTGCTCAAAAACCATTTCTGATTACTATCAGTTGAAAACAGTTGAGCTGCTTTTTTTTTGTGGAAATCATGATTTTTTTCAGGATTTGTTGATGAATAGAAAATTCCAAAGAACAGCATTTATTTGAAATATAACATTTTGTAACATTATATAATGTCTTTAATTCTTTAATCTTTAATGTCTAATTGTCTTTGATCAATTCAATGCATCCTTGTTGAATAAAAGTACTTTAAAAATATATACATAACGAATAGATACTTCATTAATTAGAATACAGAATAATATTAGTTGTGTGTGTTAGAAACGTAAGTATTACATATTATTGTTCAAGCCTTTCAATCATTAATGTGGCACTCCTGCGTACTTGCATTCAAGATATTGTTCTTTTACCGTTGGACAGTGTGACACCAGGCCAAGTTCAGCTATTACGCAATCTTAGCAAAGCCCAAAAATCAAGGTTCAACTATTCTCAGCTATCACTTGGTATGCAGGCTTAGTTTCTAATAGGAAGAGGTACAACTCACTAAAGGTACGTGTGAAATCAAGATTACATTGTTTGTATATTTTTGTTCAAGTATACGTTGTTTTAGGTAGCATATAGAAGAGCTGTTTGCCTTGTGGTGTACATAATTTAAGAAATAATTAAATAAAAAGAATACGACTAATCAGGCTAAGTGCTTATTACCATCTAATGAAGTAATTGTTCTTTACCTTAAAAACATTGCATGTTTTAAAACAGTCAATGTTTTGAAGAGAGTAAAGTTTTAGAGGATGAGTTTAACATGCATTTACTGTAAATCAGTTTTGAAGTATTTTAGATTTACCAGTAGCCACAGATGTTTAGTCAATGAATACGATTCTGAAATAGTTCAGTTATTTCCCTGTGATCCAGTAAAAACCTCTGTAAACTCAATTTGTTATACATTTAGTTTTTCCTGCACCATATGTTAATGTATTACAATCATTAATGTATTGTATATAGTTCATAAAATATATACTTTATTCATTTAATACTTAATAATTGAGTTTTGTATTCATTTATAAAATTACCTGTATACAATTTTTTTAATGTTTAGCTTTTCTTTATGGGCACAGTAACTGAACTTGTTTGAAGGAGTAATTAATTATTAAGTATATTAATCGATTGAGAGTTTACCATTAATGAAGACCATCATTTAAAGGCTTATTGATTAAGTTACACCAAAAGTGGACTTTGTATTTCATCTTCCTTTTCTTTCTTATGTCTTTTTTACAGGGAAGTCTGAGCATCAGCAAACATGGGAGACTGGGGATTTCTCTCTGCCTTATTAGACAAAGTACAGTCTCACTCCACCGTCATCGGCAAGATATGGATGAGCGTCCTTTTCATCTTCAGGATCCTGGTGTTGGGAGCAGCGGCAGAGAGCGTTTGGGGTGATGAACAATCTAGTTTGGTTTGTAACACGATGCAACCCGGTTGCGAGAACGTGTGCTACGACTGGCAGTTCCCCATCTCCCATATCCGCTTCTGGGTCTTGCAGATCATATTTGTATCCACTCCAACTTTGGTGTACCTGGGCCATGCAGTGCAGGTGATTCACCAAGAGAACAAACTCAGAGAGAAGATAAAAAGTATTGGCGAGGGCCACAAGTTGAAGTCCCCCAAATACACAGATGAAAGTGGTCATGTTAAAATTAAAGGCAACCTGCTCGGCAGCTATCTAACCCAGTTGTTTTTTAAAATCATTTTGGAGATTGCGTTCATTGTTGGACAGTATTATTTATATGGCTTTATAATGATCGCCAAGTTTTCATGTTCCCAATCCCCTTGCCCTTACACTGTAGAATGTTTCATGTCCCGTCCAACAGAGAAGACCATCTTCATCATCTTTATGCTAGCGGTAGCCTGTGTGTCTCTGGTACTGAATGTCATAGAGGTGTTTTACCTGCTGTGCACCAGGGTCGGATGCCGGAACAGCAAGAGAGGAACACATAATATCACTTCGGCTAAAAAACCTGCAAGTTTGCCATCATCCTGGATAACCTCTGAGGACGCGCTGCAGCAAAACAAAATGAACAAGCAGTATGAGAGCGGACAGAGTCTTGGAGGAAGCCTGGATGGGGCAAAAGAAGAAAAACAATTGATGAAAGACCATTAGATTTAGACTTTCTCATTTCCCCAATCTGCCAAGTTTTTAGAGAAACAAATCTACAATTAAATTTCTGTAGCCCTTAGCGTATGGTCCAGTATTTACACACTTAAAAAATAAAGTATTGGTATGATACTCCTCAAACGGAGTGTGTTATTTAATTATTGTATGATAATTTTGTGCACAATGCATGTTTGACTTTTAATTGGAGTTTTATAATATAAATACTTACTGTTATATGATTGTATATATTGTGTGTATATATATGTATTAAGATGCACTGTCTGCATGTCTTGTTTGTGTGATGTTGTAATTTTTTTGGCCATATTTTCAGTTACAATGAAATACATTTATAGTAATGTGCATTCTGAATGTAAACTGGTGTCAGTGATGTTTAGAAAGCATAATGGCAATATCCTTCTTTGAAATAAAACTTTTTAAATCAACAGACGTTTCTTTTTTCGCTAAATATCTTCTCCTGTTTAAAAACCTTGTGGTGGAACATAACAATATTTAATAATTAATTAATAATTTCATAATTATATAATTAGGATAATAATTAAAGATTGCTAACATCTAATAACTGTCTTAGTAATTTCTCTTTACCTTAAAGACATAGTGTGTTTTAAAATGTCTACAAATTCAAACAATGAATGCAGTGCTAGTGCTTTTATTAATGAATCATGTGTACAATCATTTATAAATGCACATATAAGGCATTTTTAGAGTCCTTCTCTTTGTATTGCACTGCAAGTTGCATTATCTTTATGATGATATATGCTGTTCTCGCATTTCTCAAATAAGTCCATGCTGCTGATTTTTTATCACTGTTCTTTTTACGGACTCCAGCATAGAATAACTACAGCTCAGAAGATTAATACCCTAAAGCACTAAAACTCAAGGATTCATTATGTTATAAAAGCTCCTTCTCTTGTGAATGCCAAGGGAATATTTATTCTGTTCTCTTCTCTCATGATGAAACATTAAAAACAGAGTGGTTTTTACTTCATAGTTTTCATTGTGTTCAGAAATTTCAGTAATGTTATGAATCACAATGATGACAAATCTTGTGAATGAATTGCACTTGTATATTTATCTATGTATACGCATGAGTACGTGACAATACAAAGGTACAGGGATCATTTATGTATCTCTCTTAGATTCTCTAACATGTTTAATAATTAACTTTGGGCTAAATTTGATTCTGTATCACAAATATGGCCATGAAACTTTAATCCGACGTCAAGAGGTGGCAGCCAAAAAAAGAAAAAAAAAAAAAGACATTGTGAAATCCAGAGCACTGAAGTTCAAACTTTAAACCTGACACATGCATGTAATCATTGAGCAACACAGTCAATCAGCCCCACACTGAGACGCAAGTTGTCACAGGTAAAAATATATGCTTTACATATTTTCAATTCTTCTGTGTTTCTTTTTATATGTGATATTGTGTATTGTTAAGTTTACTTATGTTTTTTAAACAGGTAGTAAAACTTAAATTAATGTTAAATTGTACTTATATACAGACGGATTTCAGTGATTGCTGAATGTTAACCATTCACTTCAAACTGAATGCTAGATTGAAAAAGTCAGTCATTCATATTGTTAAAACATTGTGTAATTTGCGGGCTGATGTTAAAACATCTGCTTGCTAATTAGTTGCATATTATTTTCTTTTTTGTCATTAAAGAACCAATGTAATTACTTTAATGCCTAGAATTGTTTATTGTCAAAGATCCCTTGTAGGGCTGTCAAATTGGCTGAAAAACTAAATTAGAATTTTTTACTAAAATATTATCAAAATTCGATTTATATTCGAATTTAAAAGGCATCAATTCAGTTGGGAAAAAATAGCTTTTGGCTTCTCTCCTGAGGCCACAAGAGGGCTCATCGAGCAAAATATTACCAAATGTACATTTCTTTAAAGTAGGGCTGGGCAATATGAGCAAAAAATCATATCTCTGTATTTTTTGGCTAATTTGCGGTATATGGTACATATCTCTGTATTTTGTATTTGGATTAAACAAATAAATAAAGTAAATGTAAGCATGTAGGAATATATAATGTGCAAAAAGGACATTGTGATCTAAAATAATAAAATAATGCTTTTAAAGCAAAGTTAAATTTACTAAACTAAAAAATTCAAAGGAAAAAAAAAGCACAGACTAGGCTAATTGAGTAAAAAGTCTATTTTGCTTACCACATTACAGTCACTTTACATAAAGTGCTATCATACAAATACACTTACTTGTAGGTTTAAAATGTCCAACTACACACATTTCAGCAAAATGTATATTTTAGTCCGAGTTATTGTGATCTGTGTTTGGTGCGCATGCACGCGACGGCGCGAGTTCAGAACCAAGTCTGTGAAGTTTAGCGGAGAATCGCAAAGCAAAAGCTCATGCACGTCTGACAGCAAAATGGAAATATTTCCATGGCTTTCTAACATTTACAGATGGAGAATATACCTGTGAAATGTAAGTTATGCATTTAGAAAGAGAGCACATAGCTCAAAACAGAGCTTCTCTGTCAGCGGCACACGCAGCCTTTCTGTCAGAGCCGCTTTAAACTCAAAGATTTATCATTGCTTATACACGTAATTTATTAACATTTAATCATATGATCGCAAGGTTCATGTTTACGCTGTTAATATGCATGCTTGCTAGCAAGCTAATTTCTTAATCTAGTAATTACATGTTTTTTTTTTTAAGTTGAACTTTTACATGTCTTTGGGGTATAGATGTCCCTCTAGAAAATGCAATCAATATGTGTTCTGTGTGAACGGCTTGGTTTCAGTTTTGAGGTAAACAACATCTTCTCCACATTGATGTTCTCTTTTTCCACAATATTTTGAATGTGCAGCACCGCATCGAGTGGGTTCAACTGGACAGGCTAAAAAAAAAAAAAAGCATTAAAATGCAACGACACCTCGTCATCGCATGTTGTGTGCCAAGCTGCCTGACAGAAACTAAAATCGGAATGCAGCGTTTTGCATTCGAATGTGGATTTTTATTATAAATTCGAACGAATATTCGAAATTCTATTTCTTTTTACAGTCCTATCCCTTGAGGATTAACACAGACAGTAATCAATGTTGTGTTTTGGTTTTGTCAACTGAAGTGCAACTCATAATTTCTTTCTAAGTAACTGTTTTGATGTTCAGTTCAAATTCGTATTTTGTTTGCATAATGTGATTTAAGATTTGAACACAGCACTTTGAACGCTCTTTTTTTCTGAACATCATATTATTGTCACAGTCCAAAAGTACTCTGGTTAATTTAATAATTAAAATATTTATGACTTTAATGAGTTTATGACATAATTGATTGCAATCAGCAAGCATTGGTCATTGCATAATCACAAAAAAATCACCTATGGAAAATAGCAGTGCTGAGAACATTTACATTTTTTAGCCCAAAAGAATTAACATAAAACCTTGTTTCTAAGCACAAATTTAATTGCTTTTTACAGCTACATGTATTGTATAAATCTGTCTGAAGTAGGGCTGAAAGATTTTGGAAAATAATCTAATAGCGAATATATAATACAATATTGGTTGCAATTTAATATGAAAGCTCATATTCTGTATTATTCAACAAAGACAAGCAATGACAAGCAATACATCATTGTATAGTGTGCAGTGTTGGGCAAGTTACTTTAAAAAAAGTAATTAGTTATATTACTAGTTACTTCTCACAAATACTAGACCATTACATCATTATAAAATAAACTAATTACCAGGGAAAGTAACTATTGTTCAAATATGACAAATATGTTAAAATATGTCAAATAACTTGAATGCCCCAATATTAAATATGTTAAAATGGAAAAATCAGGTCACTGCAAAGCTAGAAGGTGCAATTATTATGACACTAAACATTGTACTGACTATCTACACTCATTTTAACGTTTCTGTGGGACAAAAGCAGACACCTATCAAATTAAATTGATGCTAAATAATCAACCCTCTATGGACTTGGCAAATCCCACTCCTCTCTTCATTTTACTGCCATCTTGCAAGCGCTTCCTGAGAAAACATGATGACAAAAAACCAGGATGAAGACGAGGGAGAGCTTCTTCCTCAGGCCATCAGTGCTCCTAAACTCAAACTATCGGTCTCATAACATCAACAAATAAAAAAAAAGCTATGAAAATGAACCTAAAAGACGTGTCTGTAAGAATCACCAACAACTTCCATTGGAGTTCTCCACCTCCTTTAAAAAATCTGCTATCCCTGTGCCTATAGAACAGTAAACCCTGGCTTTGCCTGAATGACTTCTCCAGTTGCCCTCACATTCCTGCTTATAGTTATGAAGGTTTATTGAGAGACTGTATAAGTAACATGCACATTTGCTCTTCCTTACTTCATTTTCTTCATGACCAGACATGCCCTCAAATTTTTGAGCAAAACTTAAACAATAATTGCACTGACCATGTCTGAAACCAGACTACATGTCACTGCTGGTTATATTCTGTATAATTGTGTATGTGACAATAAAAATTCTTAATCATTGAATCTTTAAAGCTGGGGTGATGCTCTGACAAAAAAAAAAAAGAATTTATGCTCAAAACAAGAAAAAATATGCAAATGGGTTATCTTTATTTTTTATTATATGGGCATTTTTAGGCTAAACTCACTTAATTTTATTTTCTACAATATAAGTCATCTTGCTTGTTTAAATTGAAGAAAGTTTAGATATTTGTACTTGAAAAAAAGACATACATACTGAATATTTTTTTTGCACTGCATATGGGGTTTGATGATGAATAAATAATAAATCCATATTTAGTTCAAGATCAAAACCCAGCCACTCAAAATGCTGTCTTTCTCCCCTAGTTTTCCACGCAGAGAAGATACTAAAAGCACAAGCATGGGAGAGTGGGGCTTTCTCTCCAAGCTGCTGGACAAAGTGCAGTCTCACTCCACGGTCATTGGGAAGGTGTGGCTCACGGTCCTCTTTGTCTTCAGGATAATGGTTCTCGGAGCCGGGGCTGAAAAGGTGTGGAGCGATGAACAATCAAAAATGATCTGCAACACTAAGCAACCTGGTTGTAAGAATGTGTGTTACGATCACGCCTTTCCAATCTCCCACATTCGCTTCTGGGTACTTCAGATCATCTTTGTGTCCACGCCAACGCTTCTATACTTCGGCCACGTTCTGCATATGCTCCACAAAGAAAAGAAATGGAGAATGCAGATTGAAAGCCAAGAGGAAAAGCAAAGCCTCAAACACCCCAAATACACAGACGATCATGGCAAAGTTATAATCAAGGGCCAATTGTTAGGTACTTACCTAGCCAGCCTGTTTGCTAAGATCTTGCTTGAGGCTGCGTTTATCGTAGGCCAGTATTATATTTACGGTTTCATAATGATCCCTAAGATAGAATGCTCCCAATCTCCTTGCCCTTATACGGTTGAGTGTTACATGTCTCGTCCCACCGAGAAAACCATCTTTATCATCTTCATGCTGGTGATGTCGTGTATCTCTCTGCTTCTGAACGTGATTGAGATGTTCTACCTGATGTGCCGCAGGTCAAAGAGACATCGTGGCACAAAGATGAGCACATCCTCGCAAGGTTTAAACGGATTCAAGATGTACGTTCCAGGAACTCCAAAGTCTACCTAAACTTATGCCTGAAAAGATCATGTTTGATGTTGTAAGCTTGTCCATAGCTAAATGAATGTAGGATCTGGGTATTCAAATTCATTGTGATCATTTTGATTTGCACAGTTTTTGTTTTGCTGTGAAATGATTATGTATTTTGAACAATGTTTGCACCAGAATGACTGTTGATGAACATCTGCATGGTGCCGCAGGGCATTTCAGGTAATTTCATATGGACTTTATTTAACTTTTAACCTTTATTAAGGTAATGTCTTGTCGTATGACTTATAATTTATCTCTTCTTATAAATGTTTGTGATGCTCTAATTGTTTTACAGTAAGAATTGTCATAAAACACTCAAGACAATAGTACATTGTGTAACACTACACATTTTCCTAAATACATTCTTCTCTCTCAGTTTGGTTAAAGAAAACCACATGTAACTATATGAGAGTAGTGTTAGTAGGCTATTATTTGTTTCATATAAGCATAGCTCGTGCTAATTTTAGCACTTACGCATTGTGCTTTAATCATGAGCTGTTTTAGTTAATGTGTTAAAACCTTTGTAAAAATGTTACTATGCTTTTTCTTGTTAAGGTATGCTAAAGTATTACTCAGCTAATGATGTGCGGGTAGACATGTAGGCCTAACTTATATCAGGAATTGTTAGTTTCATTAATTTCAGCAAAGAATTAAAGGAGCATCCGAGCATCCAAAAACATCAATTGTATCATTTACTCACCCTCATGTTGTTCCAAAACTCCCCAAAATACGATCATAAGGTATCATAGAAGTACTTCAGACCTCTCATGTGCTGTTGGAATCTAATTTGTTCTGTTTGAATATGCGCAGCGCATATTTTATTAACTCACAAATATTCAAATATGGCGTCTGGCGTGTTACGCCAGATTTAACATCAGTAAAGCCGACGCTGTTTTTCAGGTGTCTTGTTACTTGCCTGATATTTCCCTTGGTGGTATATTGAAGAAAGAAACCCATATTAATGTTGAGACGACCTTTCTTTCTTTCTTTCTTTTTTTTTGGGAGAAACAATCCTTGATGGGAATACTTGAAGCGCAAAAATTATCAATAAAATGCACTGTAACTATGAAAACACCGTATATGGAGTAAACTTTTAAAGTATTGTTTTACATTTATTTTAAAATATTTTTAATTGAAAATAAATAATATAATGCTATAATAAAAACTTTAAATTGTTTTAAAAATAAACGGAATATTTTTTTTTTTTTTTTCTAAGCACAACATAACAGTTTTTTTCGCGGGTATAAATATTGTATTAATCTGTCTGAAATGTTTTATGCATTGAAAATGCACTGGTGTCCGAGTTTCCCGAGAATAATGTGTAATCCTCACACGCCCTCCTGTGGTGGAAAGATATACCAGCAATGCAAATCTCCAAGACTTTTCCTGGTTAATATAGAACAATTTATTCCACTCGCAATATTTAGAAATGTCTAACCATTTCTCTTGCATCTTATAAACAACACGCTTGGTTATTGTTGTTGTAGTATTTATATTTGCACACATGACATGTTCACAGTAAATATGTTTACAATAATGGCTGAATTGTTGCACTCTCAGAAAAAAATTACATCTGTCAAATCTGTTACTGGGAGTTAGGCCAACCTTATAATACTGGTAATACTGCACCATTTAGGTACTAAAACATGCCATTTGGGTATTAATATGTACATTCAACACACTCTTTATGGATAATTACGGAACAAAGGTGTTCCTTTTGAAAAGGTATACCACCCCAGTGACAGTGGGACTTTAGACATTCAGGGGTCTTTGAAAAGTAATGATCTCTCGGAATGTGTGGAGATTTGTATTTGTGTGGGTTTATAATAATTGCTACACCCCCCCCCCCCAGTATTATAGTCATAATCGTATGCATAATTTTTACAGTAGACATAATCACTTGTTAAAATTGGATAAGACAAAATGCATAATTTGTTTCCTTAAACCAATAAAATGATGGTTTATTAAACAAGTAAAAAGTGCTGACATTGCAAAGTTAGTAGATACAGGGAACTATGATGTCATTTCAGACAGTTTCGTTCAGCAAAATGTCTCAGTGGGGGTTAATTTCTGCCTCTCGGCCACTGCTGGTGTCCTCCTCTTGTGTTCGCCTCTACGTCCCATCAGATAGAATATCTCTCCTAGATTTAAAGCTAGAGACACACACGCCACAATGAGCATGAAGACAATGAAGACGCTCTTTTCAGTTGGGCGGGATGTAAAACAATGCAGACCGATTGCAGGGCAAGGATCTACCTTACATTCCAGCTGTGTGGGCATCCAAAGGCCGATTAAATAGTACTGGGCCACAATGAACCCTGCTTCAAACAAAATGGTCACAATGAGATTTAACATATAGCAACCAAGCAGGCTCCCTTTGTAATACATCTTCCCGTTGTCATCAGTGTATTTGGGCAGTTTTACCCCACGTTTCTCTGCCTGGTTTTGTAAATGCTGCCTCAGTTTGTTTTCCTCGTGGATGATGTGCAGAACGTAGCCGAGGTAGACCAGACTTGGCGTGGCCACAAAGATGATTTGGAGCACCCAGAACCGCATGTGGGAAATGGGGAAGATGTGGTCGTAGCACGCGTTCAAGCAACCAGGTGTGTTGATGTTGCAGACCATACTGGACTGTTCATCTCCCCAGACTTTATCCAGTCCAGCTCCAAGAACCATTATTCTGAAGATCAGAAGAACCGTCAGCCACACTTTCCCAATATTGGTTGAGTGAGACTGCACTTTGTCTAAAAGCTTGGAGAGGAATCCCCAGTCACCCATGCTGACCTGGAAATGAGAAGACTTTTGAAGAAAACTATATCAATCACTTTAGCCATAAATATAGCCGTATACATATTGATTTTCTTAATCTTTATTATATATGTAAATGTTTCAATTATGTATGTATGTATATATATATACAGTTGAAGTCAAAAGTTTACATATAACTTGCAGAATCTGCAAAATGTTGATTATTTTACCAAGAGGGATCATACAAAATGCATGCTATTGTTTATGTAGTACTGACCTGAATAAAATATTTCACATAAAAGATGTTTACATGTAGTCCACAAGATAAAATAATAGTTGAATTTATAAAAATGACCCCGTTCAAAAGTGTACGTAAACTGTATTTAAACTTTTGACTTCAACTGTCAAACATATACTCCAGTTTTCATGATCCCTCAGAAATCATTCTAATATGCGGATTTATTATCAATGCTGGAAACAGTTGTCCTGCTCATTATTATTATTATTTTTTTATTTGGGCCCTGTCACTGTGACTTAAGGATTCGATGAATAAAACAATATTACATTACATATTTAAACAATACCTATTTAAAATATAAATCTTCTGTAACAATATATACCTCCATTCAAAAAATTGATACACACACACATATATATGCAGTATTTCACAAAAGTGAGTACACCCCTCATATTTCGGCAATAAATGTATTATATCTTTTCAAGGGACAATACTTTAGAAATGAAACTTGGATATATTTTAGAGTAGTCAATGTGCAACTTGTAAAGCAGTAAAGATTTACTGTCCTCTGAAAATAACTCAACATACAGCCATTATTGTCAAAGGTTGAGTCCTTGTGCTTTGCGTCAGGTGCAGAAGCTGGCTTCAAAAAACAAACGCATGATATCTGTCAGCATTGATTTAGAGGTTGCAGAAGTGGAAGGTCAGCTTGTCAGTGCTCAGACCATACGCCACACACTGCAACAAGTCTGTTTGCATGGCCGTCGTCCCAGAAGGAAGCCTCTTCTGAAGCTGGCTCACAAAAAAATCCTGCAAACAGTTTGCTGAAGACAACCTGGCCAAGAGCATGAATTACTGGAACCATGTCCTGTGGTCTGATGAGTCTAAGGTAAATTTGTTTGACTCAGATGGTGTCCAGCATGTGCGGCGACGCCCTTGGTGAGGAGTACCAAGAAAATTGTGCCTTGCCTACAGTCAAGCATGGTGGTGGTAGCCAGTGTTGGGGAAAGTTACTTTTAAAAGTAATGCATTACAATATTGCGTTACTCCCTAAAAAAGTAACTAATTACGTTACTTAGTTACTTTTTATGAAAAGTAATGCGTTATATTACTTTTGCGTTACTTTCGCGTTACTTTTTAAATATGAGCAGGGCTTGATTGTTTATTTTTAATACAATATGTTCTATTTATAGCAAATGTAAAAGCCCTTTCACACCAAAAAGTGTAATGAATAAACCTCAGGCTGAAGGAAGAGTAAATTCACGTCTGTACAGAAGAACGCAGGAGAAGATTCAACACTCTTCAGAAAAAAAAAAACAACGAAGCACAATTGTTAGTTTATCTAAAGTAATTTTTGCTTATTAGTATGGTTGAACTGGATCATCAAAGGTCAGCAGCAAACACATTGGTTAATAAAATGGAATTAGATACATTTGTGTTGTTTAACATTTAATTATTGCAGGTTTGCCTCATATTCTGAGTTTGCATTTCACTGTTTTAATTATTTTGATGAATACTGAATCTGTTTTTTGCGAGTGGGATGAATTAATGCACATTCACATTTAGTCTAGATTAGAACTACAGTAAGATCATGTTCACACAGCGCACTGTCAGTCAATAAATGGAAAAAAGTAACTCAAGTTACTTTTTTGAAAAAGTAACTCAGATATTTTCTAGTAAAATAAAAAGTAATGCGTTACTTTACTAGTTACTTGAAAAAAGTAATATTATTACGTAACTCGCGTTACTTGTAATGAGTTACCCCCAACACTGGTGGTAGCATCATGGTCTGGGGCTGCATGACTACTGCTGGTACTGGGGAGCTGCGGTTCATTGAGGGAAACATGGATTCCAACATGTACTGTGACATTCTGAAGCAGAAGATGATGCCCTCCCTTCAGAAACTGTTTTCCAACATAACCACCCCAAACACACCACCAAGATGACAACTGCCTTGCTGCTGAAGGTGAAGGTGATGGAGTGGCCAAGTATGTCTCCAGACCTGAACCCTATTGAGCACATGTGGGGCATCCTCAAGCGCAAGCGTGGAGAAGCGCCATGTGTCTAACATCCAGCAGCTCCGTGATGTCATTATGGAGGAGTGAAAGAGGATGCCAGCAACAACCTGTGCAGCTCTGGTGAATTCCATGCCCAGGAGGATTAAAGCAGTGCTAGATAACAATGGTGCCCTACTAAATATTGACACTTTGGACACAGTTTAGACATGTTCACTTAGGGTGTACTCATTTTTGTTGCCAGTTATTTGGACAATAATGTTTATATGTTGAGTTATATTTAGAGGCCAGTACATTTGTACTATACAAGCTGCACATTGACTATTCTAAAATATATCAAAGTTTCGTTTGTGCAGTATTGTCCTTTGAGAAATTATATTTACTGAAACGTGAGGAGTGTACTCACTTTTGTGAGATACTGTGTATATATACTATATATATATATGCATGTATATGTATATGTATATATTTTTATATATATACACACAAATTATCTCAATTTAATCTGCGACGATATACTGTTTTGTTGTTGTTGTTAGTTTCATACATGTTAAAATGTAAAACTGAGGTAAGAGTAAAAGCAAATGAGCAAATGTATGGGTTTCACTAGTGATATGATACAAAAAAATGGCACAACATCAGCATAATTAAAACATTTGGCACATATCAGCTAAAGGAAAATTGTTGTGTCATAAAAAATTGTTCCAATACTCAATAAACAAAATAGTTTAAGTAATTCCGTATTTAAGGTTAACCTACCTTTTATATGATGACAGGTCCAGTGACACTTGTTCTTTATTTGTGTGCAGGTGAAAAGATGATATTAGAGCTTTCAGTCTTTCAAGATCTGGCCTTCAACAAGTTTTGTAATTTTTTATAAGTGTAGCTTTCATTTAGTGTCCACCCACAAAATGATTTTTTACACCACACCACCCTTTACATTGTCCAGCTTTTAATCAAAATGTTGCAATACATGAAACCAAGAAATGTTAAAAGTCACCTCCCACATGATTACCAGAATATGTGATGAAACTCTTTCCATAGACAGTGCTTTTCGAAACACAAACTCAATGTTAAAGGGAAAGACAGTTTGCATTTTACAAATTCGGTTAGTAAAAATATATTATGTAATCCAAAGCATTCAAGATGCAGTCCAAGCCCATGTTTATTACAATATGTTCTGCTGGTTTTGATTTGTACAGTTATAGGTTCATACAATTGTACTGTTTCAAAAATATGCATATATGACATTTCTGTGGTATTAATTTTAATATAAATGTCTGACTGTGATATAAAAGCAAAACATGAATAATTATTAATAATAATTATTAATCTGCAAAATGAATAAATTAAAATGCAACTGTCTACAAGTGTAAACAAGTAGCATGCACGTCTGAACTTTATGCTGTTATCATGTACAGTTACATCACAGCTATTTCCTACATTCTCCACAAAAAACATAATTATGGGAGAAAATGGGAAAACAGGATTTTTTCTTGAGGTTCTATGAAGTGGTGTTATACAGTGGTTGTTCCCACTCAGTGAAAAACACACAAACACCAAATGAAAAGACATACATTTTTGTGCTAACAATCCTCATCCTCACCATCCATTTATAGGTCACCCAGATCGTCTTTAATATCGTAACTGAAAGACTGCTTTGTCCTGCTCAAGTGGAGTCTTATTATGCAAAATACTAAAAGAAGACAATCACATACATTTCCATGGAGGTTATGTGTTTCTCTATGGTCACTGTAAATGGGCTACAAGGATTTAATGATTCAAATGAGAGGTGTCTTTTGTTATTGTCGTCCACTTTTGACAGCAAAAGTCAAATAACCATGTGTCAAACTTGAATAAATATCCTACATTTACATTAAATAGGCTAAATGTAAATATAAAATAATGCTTAATTTATTCATAAATCTGATGAAAATTAATAAAAAAATGACCTGATGCAACTTGAATAGCTAGAACAGTTCAAACAAAACAATTCAAGAGAATGAATCAGACTACATATAAAGTATGAGAGCATGGGCCATTTCGGACGAACCGATACATTCGAATCAATTGCAGGCCTACTTTCCAGCGAGAGAGAAAGAGGATTGTCTAGGACGAACCGATTCACTGGAATGATTCGAACTTTCCAGCACTGTATACAGAGAGCATGCAATTACTTTAACTTGCTCTGCATTGATGCAGACTACAGTGCGACATTAAAACAGCGATGTTGCATTTGTTTTGCTTGACAGAATTGACTAATCATATCGCCCAGTTGATTTTTGTCTGACTACGCGAGCCATAAACTGTTTTGATGACTTTCTGGAGTTAGATGGTATCGAAGATTTCTGTTTGTTTTTTATTTCAAACAAAAATTCTCAGTTTTCAAATTTTGTAATTGTTTTTTAAGAAATTCAAACAATAAATGCCCTTTTGTGGCTCTTTAATGTGTCATGACAGATTGCTGTAGCACCTCATTTCAAGCGGCACGTGAAGCGATAATCTCTTCCTTTATATATCATGAAATAAACATGAATGAACATAAGAAGGTATCTTGTTTCAACTGCGAAAAAAACATCAATAAATAACATTTTTCAAGTGCACAGATGTTAATCTACTCTCCGGTCTGGTTTGTTTGTTGGATAAAATTGTCAGATTCGGCGTAACGATTGGTCAGATCGCCTGTCAATCAAGTTCCATATGAAGGGTAAATTATGGGGGAAAGTAGCTTGTTATTGGAAAAATTAGCTTGAATGCATTTGAGCTACTAAAAAACTCTTCTGAAATATATAGCTAGAAAAGTCAGAATCGTTCACTTGTCTTGCCTATGTCCAAGAAAACATTCTGATACAGCATTTCATATAGTAATCAGACCTACTGGTTTCAGAGAATTTGCCCCAAATTAATGTTAATATTTACTTTCAGTCTGTCTGATTGAAAGGATTAGCTCTTAGATTTTTATTATTTAGTTTTCAGTTAATATTATGATGAAACATCACTATATGGGGGTGATTGAAGCTGGTAAGTGGTAAGCACGTGTTCCCTAAAATGTTGAGTTTGGCGTAATTTGTCAAATTTCCTATCATTTCCTGACTTCTCTCTGTTTTCATTTTCATCATGAGTGGCAATAAGTGAGTCCATGATAGTCCATTCATCAATACCAGGGCTACATTTGGGCTTTATTCAATCTGTCACTGCAAGATGGCCCTACTGTCAGGGCCTGAGATTATATTTCTTTTGATCCCGGCGAGGTTTAGGTCAAATGTATGGTGCAGTTTTTCAGATCCTGAGTGTAAAAATGTTTATTATTTATGTCCCTTAGTTGTCCCCTGGATCTCACGTCAGTGTTTTATAAGATTACTCAGAGACTCAAGACAGGCTAAAAGTTCATTGTGATGATGACTGTCTGTAATTTTCTCTCCCACAATTACACTCAATTAAACAAGAATTCCAATTCTTGAGAAATAAAACTCCTTTTTACTGAGAGATTACACAAGGATTTATTTGAAACCGTTGTTACTTGAAAGAGGTTGTCAGGGTCAAGTGGTGTATGCAGAAAATTATAAATATACGTTTTCCTTCATTATTATCCTTATTTCCTATATTAAATGCTGGGATTCATAAAGGCTTGTTTCAAATTAGGCAAAGTAATATGACTGGTGCTTATTTTTATTAAAAAAGCCTTTTAAATGTTGGGTTGATTTATTATTATTATTATTATTTTAATTTAACCTTACAGATTGAAAGGTTTCCTTATAAAAGATATCATTTAAAACTATAATGATCAAAACTGATGAATAACAGATCAATTTTGTGTGTGTGTGCTATATATATATATATATATATATCACATATTATGACTCTTACTCAATTGTAACACCAGTTCCACAACAATTACCAATTTTGGCACCAATTTTCTAAAATGTCAAGTCACCTTATTTTTTATTTATTTATTTACAATAAAATATTTTTTACGTATTTATCAAGGATAACAGTGTCAATGAAGAGCTTAAACAGTAAGGTAAGTATAATTTCTATTGCATAATTTTCAATCAAGCATGTCAATTTATGCAAAAAGTGTGAACATATTGTTCATTTGTATTAATTTAGCAGAAACTTTTCTTCTTTTTTCAGGAAAGTACCTCTGAAAATACAAGATGGGTAAGTGTCTTCTCAAGGCCACAGTGATTGTTCCTCATGGGGCTCAAACCCAGTAACCTTACCAGGCCTGATCTTTAGCCACTACACCACACCACCATCACATATAGACGCTGCTTCCACTTAGTGACATAAAGCTGATAATTTAGCTCAATTTCATCCGCGTGTGAAAGTATGCTGAAACATGGCTCATGAAGTGACTAATTGCACATGCTTCAAATAAAGAACAGAAACAGAGAAGTGAAAATGTCTGGTTTTAACTGGTTTTCTTATCATACAGATGGGTGGAGCAGTGTTCCTTCAGATATAGGTAAATCACATTTCACGGAGAGAAGATTGATCGAAACCATCGAAACTTGTCTGAGAGTGACCTCACGGAAACCGACAGATATTTCACATTTGAACAATACAAAAGGTTTGTTTTAGAATTGACTTTAAATTTCAGGAAGCTGAATAAGGAAATTTGTTGATTTAAATACATGCTTATGAATAACTTTAAAATAATATTTAAGATCATTAGTAGTAGTTGTAGCATTACGGGAAATTACCATTCGGATCCATTTGTTCAGGTAAGATTATTTTGGGATTTGTTGGAGCAAGTGTTTTTTTTTGTTTTTTTTACTGCAGTCCCAATATTTTCTTCAAATTCTTTAAATATGTGTATATATAAATGTAGAATAATTAGAAGGATGTAGATATACATTCTTTTATATCATTAAATCTTACAGAAACATTTTAGAAACATCATTCAAAAGTAACTTTTCTTCAACAGTTTCAGATTATTGAGTCTTAAAAAATGTATTTAAATAACTGATATAAAGTTATTATTTATTAAATATATGATTAATTATTAAATATATTTGAAATATTTCACAGTTAAAACAAATGTAATATATTAAATAGAATGAGTTTGTATGTATTTAGTTAGTTAATTAGTTAATTAGTTAGTTGTTTGTTTATTTTTACTGGAGTCCCCATCTTATATTTATTCAATCTTACAGAAAACATTTTAGAAACATCCCTTTTCTTTTCTTCAAAAGTTTCAGATTATTGAGTCTTAAATATAAAATGTATTTAAATAATTGAGAATAATTTATTAAATTAAACATATTTAAAATATGTTACAGTTAAAACAATTTTAATATATTAGAATGAGTTTGTATTTATTGGTTTGTTTATTTGTCCCCATCTTATATTTATTAAATCTTACAGAACACGTTTTAGATACATCTCTAAAAAGTAACTTTGCTTCAAAGATTTCAGGTTTATTCAGTCAATAAACCAAAACACCACAAAACTTGTCTTTGATTTTGTTCTAAACTGTGATTATGATTTAATATTTTTATAGGGTGGCAACAAATACTCTGAGATTACAAGACAGCATTTTTTCTCCACAATATTATTTGGTGAGTATGGAATTTGGATAACGGATAAGATGCTGAGCAAGCTCTTTCAATAAACTAGAAATATATTTGGGAAGTGAAAACAACAGCAAAATGGCCCGTGTGCAGTAGTCTATGAAAAAATCTCAGTCGCTGTAACTGTTATTGTAGATTTGATCAGGTCTGTATTGTTGTTTTGAGCTGTAATGTTCATGGTGGCCTTAAAGAGACAATTTCAATATTACTTTTCCTTTTTGATTATAACATGAACCTGGTTTGCTCATAACATGGCATTAAGAAAAGTGGGAAATAACCTCCCCCAACATGTTTTGATCACCATGGTTTCATATAGAACCAATTCGGTGTAAATCTCCTGTTTATCCTTCAGGGAACCCCTGAGCAACTGAGCAACCAATCATGGGAGACTGGGGATTCCTCTCAGCTTTACTGGACAAAGTACAGTCCCACTCCACCGTCATTGGCAAGATATGGATGACCGTCCTCTTCATCTTCAGGATCCTGGTGTTGGGAGCAGCGGCGGAGAATGTGTGGGGTGACGAGCGATCCAACTTAGTTTGCAACACCAACACGCCTGGTTGCGAGAACGTGTGCTATGACTGGAAGTTCCCCATCTCTCATATTCGCTTTTGGGTCATGCAGATCATCTTCATTTCCACTCCAACTTTGGTGTATCTGGGCCATGTAGTGCACGTCATTCACAAAGAGAACAAACTGAGGGAGGAGCAGAAAAGAAACCCGATGTCAAAGTCTCCAAAATATACAAATGAAAAAGGGAAGGTTGAAATCAAAGGAAGCATGCTGGGTAGTTACTTGACCCAGCTGTTTATTAAAATCATTTTTGAGGTGGCTTTTATCGTTGGACAGTATTATCTGTTTGGGTTTATCATGGAGCATAAGTTCAACTGTAAGCAGTCGCCCTGTACAGTGGAGACAGAGTGTTTCGTGTCTAGACCCACAGAGAAAACCGTCTTCATTATCTTCATGTTGGTGGTGGCATGTGTGTCTCTGGCTTTAAATGTTCTAGAAGTCTTCTATTTGTTTTGTAAGAGAATAAGTGGGAGAAATAAGAAATATAGGAATGTATTGTATGCTGGAGATTCCAGTTATCCTTCACCATTTCCAGTAGAACTTGATTCTGTTCATGGAATGAGACACAATGAGTTAAACATGGCCTTTCAGAAAAGGTGGGATCAACGCAAAGGAAGCCTTGATGGAGCCAAACCTGAGCCATAGAGCTATACGTCATTGTGGTAACATGAAATGCACATAATATAATCAACTTTATATAATCAACAATGCCTATGGAAAAAAAACTGTTGATTGTAACTTTTGCTAAATGAACACTAGATGTCGCTGTAACCTTCTTGAGTTGCACTCACTAACCCCTAACTTATGTCACTCCAAGGCCAGTCATTTTTATTTTGCCTGAGTTACTGTAGTTTTTATATCATTTTTAATGTTATTTTCGCAAAGCATGCAACACGAAATATGTTTAACCAACTTTTTATTTTTGTGCACTGAGAATAAACATTTTTGTAAGATAAATAAGTAGATGAAGATGTATCAGTTGTTTTCTTATATAGAAGGGACATCAGGGACGAAGTTATTCAATTATTAATAAAAACATTCTGAAAATTCACACAAGCACATGATTTTATAATATTTAACACTATACGTCAATTTATAATATATTATATAGGCTATTAAATATTTATAACCTAATATTTCAATAGGCCTACTAAAATGACTTTTAATATTCACCGTAGAATTAAGGCGGAAGTAAACAAGGACAATATAATTTTTATATTTATATATATTATATTCTTTACCTCAAGATAACAAACGTTCCCTATATTCGGATAATCATAAAACCTTCCTGACAACTACTGCTTTACAGATTACTTACGTACAATCACGTTAGAAATGCAGTTATATTCTGTTTAGTGTATTGTGATTGTCAATTATTGTTAATAAGACAAGTTTTCGAGAGAAACATTTGTTCGTCTGAGTTGAAGAATCTCAAGAGAAGAGTGCGTGAGGAGGACCCAAAAACTCTTTCTTGTGACGTAGCCAGTCACGTGACTTTGCCAAACTTTGTGCGTCTGCTTTCCACTTTCTTCCTCCGAGTCTCTTATAAGCAGGGAAAGTTTGACAAGTGTGCCTCAGTTCCTTCATCGTCGCTTACTTGGATTTGGTGACTGATCTTCGGAGTGACGGAGTAAGTCCCTACAGGGCTGTCCTCTCTTTACTTCTCTCCAAGTAAGTTTTTACAGAAAGTCTTGAAACTTTTCAAAACTTTTATTTATTTATTTATGTTTTTTTCATAGCGGCACTAATATTTAGAGCTGAGCAGCACAGTGGAAAGTTACTTTTAAAGAATTGTAAAGTTTTAAATGCCTCTTGTCATATTACATTTGAACTTAAACAACAGTTGAGTGATTTTGAAGTTAATGAAATTATCGAATACTTTATTCGCATAATTCATATAGCCTAATATAGCCTATTACAGTCATATGGTTCAATATATCATATTTTCGCGTGTTATTCACATCTGCTGTGCAGGACACGTTCGGTGAAAAGAGGTCATTTAATAGGCATGTCAAGTAATTACAACAACAATTAAATAACAGGCACTTAAAAAAACGTGCCTGGAAAAAAAGTTCTGAAGAAAAACTTAAACAGGAATCAAAAACATGAATTTAATATGAACTAATTATAACAACACATTTTCGCTCAGAATAAGATGAAAAACAACTTTGGGTCTTTTCTTCCTTTGTTTTTAGAACTCTAATACGAGTTTCTGGTGAAAACCCGATCTGCTTCGTCTGCGTCGTGAATAGCGCCGAGTAGGTGGTGTACTGTACAGTACTATGTACTGTTCAGTCCCTCAATACAATATTAAGCGGCTTGACTGTTGCAGGACTTTAAACTGTCATTACCAAACATTCCTACATTATTTTGTGCAATCTATAATGTAATGACAAATTAGATTTTTATGTTTAAATAAATGCAACAAATTATTCTATTATTATTCTATGTACTTTACTACATAACTAAAATTCAGTAGAATGTGAGCTATTGCAGACACAAATCAAATGTTCTGCCCATTTGTTTATATAGATAGATAGATAGATAGATAGATAGATAGATAGATAGATAGATAGATAGATAGATAGATAGATGTTTGTTTTAGTATATTTTTTTGCTCACTTGATGTCTTTATGGACTTTTAACACTGTCATAATATACATTCCACATACTCCATTCCCCATTTAAACTTTTATTAGTGCCACGAGACCCACAAATTGTCCAGGATATTGAAGGGATGCTCTGCTTCATGCCTGTACCACATGAATCAGGCAGTTCTTTAGAACTTTGTAAACAGTTCCTTATGATATTTGATTTGCCATGCTGTGCAGATGATTTAATCAAAGACTCGCAGCCCATTTCTATTCAGATTTCAAGTGAATGTTATTGTTCATTATTTTAAACATCTCTAATGTGACTGGAGGGACTTGCTAAATAAACGAGGATCTTTAAATTCTCCAATGTCCTAGATGCTTAGTCATGTTTTCTTCATGTTATAGGGGCATTTAAGATGTTTTTATCAGCAGAAAATGAATCACTTTCTGTCATGGTAGCATTTGCTTGAGAAATTGGCATTTCACAAAAGCAAAAGACAGCAGGTTCTGGCAGATATCTTTACAACACCAAACCAAACCCCTATGTGTGTGAGCCATGTTTGTTATCTGAGACCAGGTGTAGTTTATATTATGATAATCTTGAGGTCACTTTTCATGATTATTTTCATAATAACATCCTCAGCAGGTGCTGAAAGTAATACTTTCATCATGTGCTTTATGTACAGAAATATACTCTACATGTGGCCCCTACAATTCAAATGTATGAATTGCTTTGCATTACATAACTATATGCGTGTGTGTGTGTGTGTGTGTGTTTATTTGACATCTACTAAAAGTGATGAACTGTTTGATTAAAAATGATTGGGAAAAAGTGAAGTATTATCCATTCAGACTTGTCACTTTGATATTTTGCATCTAATACAAGGACATTCAGACATATTCAAGTGTCACTTAAGTGTCCAAAAGTGTCTAAATACATTTTATTACATCTCAGCTTTCTATTTTTAGCTAAAACTCCCTCAAGATGGGTGACTGGAGTGCATTGGGAAGACTTCTTGACAAGGTGCAGGCCTACTCCACGGCCGGAGGGAAAATCTGGCTCTCCGTGCTCTTCATCTTCCGGATCCTAGTTCTGGGAACGGCAGTGGAGTCAGCCTGGGGTGACGAGCAGTCAGCTTTCAAGTGCAATACCCAGCAACCCGGTTGTGAGAATGTCTGCTACGACAAATCGTTCCCAATCTCGCATGTGCGCTTCTGGGTGCTTCAGATCATCTTCGTGTCCACACCTACGCTCCTGTACCTGGCGCACGTTTTCTACCTGATGCGCAAGGAGGTGAAGCTCAACCGCAGGGAGGAGGAGCTGAAGGCCGTGCAGAATGACGGCGGTGACGTTGAGCTCCATCTCAAGAAGATCGAGCTCAAGAAGTTCAAGCACGGCCTGGAGGAGCACGGCAAGGTGAAGATGAAGGGTGCCCTGCTGCGCACCTACATCGTCACCATTTTTTTCAAGTCCATCTTTGAGGTGGGCTTCCTGTTGCTCCAGTGGTACATCTACGGCTTCAGCCTGTCCGCTGTGTACACTTGCGAGCGTTCGCCTTGCCCCCACCAGGTGGACTGTTTCCTCTCCCGCCCCACGGAGAAGACCATCTTTATTATCTTCATGCTGGTGGTTTCGCTCGTGTCGCTTTTGCTCAACATCATCGAGCTCTTCTACGTATCCTTCAAACGGATCAAGGACCGCGTGAAAGGCCGCCAAAACCAGTTCCCCACCGGCACCTTGAGCCCCGCGCCGAAGGAACTGTCCACAACCAAATACGCCTACTACAATGGCTGCTCCTCGCCAACTGCGCCGCTCTCGCCAATGTCGCCTCCAGGCTACAAGCTAGCCACCGGCGAGCGGACCAACTCTTGTCGCAATTACAACAAGCAGGCCAACGAGCAGAACTGGGCCAACTACAGCACGGAACAGAACCGTCTGGGCCAGAACGGCAGCACCATCTCCAATTCGCACGCTCAGGCCTTCGACTTCCCTGACGACACTCACGAGCACAAGAAACTGACACCGGGCCACGAGCTGCAGCCACTGGCGTTGATAGACGCTCGGCCGTGCAGCCGCGCAAGCAGCCGAATGAGCAGTCGAGTGAGGCCTGACGACCTAGACGTCTAGCAGTGCGACTTGGTGCCAAGTCACGACATTAGAGGACTGACCCAGGCAATGTGACACGCTCATTTCCTGTACTGAGGGGGCGGGGCTTCATCCGCACAAGTTCCTCACCCTAGACTCTAGTCGATACAGAGACATAAAATTACTCACACTGATGGAGGTACTATTCATTAATAATGATGTTGAAACTAGCAGAGCTAACATGTCCTAACAACCGAACAGCCAGGGGGGACTTGAAGGGGCACAAACAGGGTCAAACCTGGCACGTCTCTCAATTCTGCCTACCAGAATATGCCTTGGTGATGTGATTGATTTTGTTGTGCTTGTTAGTATTGGGTTTATTAAAATGCCACACAACGATTCCATTTTAACAAGTTGCACTCCTACAGTAGGTGTAGATTTGTATTTTAACCCCCCTACAGTCAATACCGGTTATTACGTCACATGACCTCAAATCCACATTGTCCAACAGGGTGTTTGCAGTCATGAATTAATATTTATTTATTCATAACCATTAACAATAATGGATATCCACCACTAGATGAAGATTGACTACTACTCAAGGTTGTGTCTACATAATTAATACCATCCAAGTGCATATTTATTGACAATAATCCAAATTTCAGCAATACATTCATCAGCAAATACATTTTTTTTTATTAATCACAGTGGACTGTCATTTTCCTGATAAACTTTGAATTTATGTGGTGTTGGTTTGTGTTATTTGATGATATTTGTTGCTTTTTTTGAGCGGTGGTATGAAACAGAAATGTCTATTTGTGGACTGAGCTGCTGTACCAACTGTTACACGGCTTTATTTTCCTTTCTGCATTTAAATTTTTACTGAAATTTTCATTTAATAGTGTGCGAGAGAGAGTCTTTGTTTTTGTTTCTTTTTGGAGGGCAGACGGAATTAACTACAGTAGTTTTGAATTAGAATGAGTAGAATTAATGTCTTACCTTTGGAGTGAATGACCTTTTTAACTCAATGTAATCATTGCTGCTTGAGAGATAGAGTTTTAGTACTGTAAATCAAGCTAACTATGTCACAAATGTGAGTTTTTTTAGAAGACTGCTTTTTAGAGCTGGACTAATATTTAGTCAGTTATATTAAGAGATATAAGCCAGCGTAGCTCCACAACTATCAAACACTAGTAGATACAATTTCATTATGGACATTCTTTGTTTTGATTTTTCAAATTGTGCATCATAGTATATTGGTACTCATTTGCAGAGGCTCATGTATTTTTCAGCTACAATGGTGTTTGCACTGAGATTTTGGCTAGGGTGTTATTTGATGCAAAAATGACGAAAAGTTCTCTGTTGTGCACGTAACTAATTTATTTTACAACACACTACGAGGCGTACAATCACTACACTTAAACAGTGCTCTCACAGAATCCTTGGGTTTGGTATGTTGAGTGGCAAAGGCAAGATTTTGCATCTGGTAAATAGTGCAAATTGGGTTTTAAATCAGAACAAAACTGATGTAATGTTATTCCATGGGAATCTGCTGCATGACAGTGGAAAAACCGAGCAATCAAACAAAAACGGACATTAATCAAATCTGTGAAAAAGCAATTTAACCAATAAAGATTTTTTCTTTGTCATTTTGTGCTGCCGTGTCTCAGTCAAACTCTTTTATTCGACCACACTAATGCTCAAACTGTGTTTCCAATATGCACTTAGTCATTTCAGTATTTCTGTTTACACCCAAAGAGAGGCTCAAGATAAAAAAATAAAAACAGACAATACACTGCAATTTGTCTGGTGCCAGTATCTAAAGGAGTCTGGTGTATGCTTTTTATCCAAGAGAATTAGCCATACACAAACCACCATGTTTAAACAGCCAATAGAGACAAACGCAGTGTAACGGCCAAGATCCGTCTACGCCAAGACCAACTTGCAAACCAAAAGACTGATAAGTTTTTACATGTATGTTTTAAAATGCCCCAGAAACTATCAAAATTTCATCATATAAAAAGATTCAGTGCCTTTTCTCTTATCCAAGTTTCCTATTTAACCTTTCCACAAAGCTAAATAAAACCATATGCCTGGGCCGAGTCTGTGGACCACATGTTGTTAGAGCAGAAGAACGTAAAAAAAGGCAGGAGACTTTGATCTAGTGCTAATTAATTCAGATCTTTTTAAACCAGATTTATCACACAATGATATTGCATATAGCAGAGGCCGAACTGATAAATTCTGCAGTTTTTCATCAAGACAAGATAAAAGAAAAGTATCAGCTGGTGCAAAAAAAGGTCTTAAAGCCCAGTGTGTTACAAACACATATATTACCATTACATTTTTAAACACTATAAAACAACAATATTGTGAAATATTATTGTAAAAAGTTTTCTATTTTAATATGTAATTTATTACTGTGATGCAAAGCTGAATTTTCAGCACCAATAATCCAGTCTTCAGTGTCACATGAACCTTCTAATATGCCGAATTGCTGCTAAAGAAAAAATCTTATTATTATCCATGTTGGAAACATTTGTGCTGCTTAATACTTTTGTGGAAACCATAATTTGTTTAAAAAATCTTTATTGAATAGAAAGTTCAAACAGTATTTATTTAAAATAGAAAACTTTTGTAATGTTATAAATGCCTTTACTTTTAATTTTGATCAATGTATTAAATTTTTTACTGAATAAAAGTATTAATTTAAATGAATAAATACATTCTTACTGACCCCATTTTTTAAATGGTAGCTTATATATATGTGTGTGTATATATATATATATATATATATGTGTGTGTTTTTTATTATTATATACATATATATTTTTAATTTACACAATTTATGCTGAGCCACCATTAGTAACACAAAATATTTCAACAATAAAACAGAATGTACGTCAGAGAAACCGCTCAAGGGATGGGTAAACATGTCTGAGGTACAGTTTTTTTTCCACAGAGGAAGATCGGGACGTAAGTAAAGAGAGTCAAAATCCATACTCAGCAAGCTTCTGCCCACAGACTACTGCAAACCTCGATGTGTGTTACATTTCCTGTGCCCATACTGCCACCCAGACCACAACTCCTGGGTGGTGCTAGGAATCCACGTTAAAGCTGTTAAGTTTGACTCAAAATGGCCATTGGACGTTTTTATGTGACGTCGCCCATGTTTGATAAAAACAGCTGCTGTGCTTCTCTCGTAACATCTCAAATTGGACGCCCGCCTGACATTATTTTTTAATGACACATCTTTCACAATCTGAAGTAAACCATTTCCCCTCTATAGCAATGCAGAGCGGATTTGCAGTAAATGTTCTGGTGAATTTTAGCCGTAATTCTTAAAGTCATAATTTCTGTTATGATTATCTTCCTGAGAGCACTTAGATCAGAATTTGTATTAAATCTCTGCATGCATCTCTCTCCTGGTGCTATATGGCAGCGGTTGCGAGTATAGGTACATGAAAACATCACATGTGATTCCTGCAAAAGGTCCGGCGGCTCTTCCTGGAGCTCAGCTAGAGCAGTGGAATGCCGGCTAGAAAACGCACAGGGTGTGAAAAATGTGCAATACTTTGTAGCTGGTCAACAGTCACGGAATGGCCGCGTTGCACCTCCAGGCACTGTAGATATCATGCACAGTCATGTTTCCTGAGAGATCTGCCCATTCCCTGCTGTTTATATAAGCATAAGCAAAGCAAAACAATAGGATGCTTCCAATTTTACAATGGTGAGAGCTGCCAATCCCAAATGGTGTCTCAGCTTTCCGTGCGGTTTGAAATTGGATTCGTCCTCATCACATTTTTCTTTGAAATGTTCCACTGCTGGATGGACCAGGACTGCTGAGAGAAAAGCTGTGGTTTTATTAAACATGGACGAGCAGCTCCCAAACATGTCTAATAAGCTGGAGAACATGCACGGAGTCAGAGGAACTCAGCACTAATAGACTATCTCTGTCAGCAAGAAGATATAACTCTCTCCTACTCTCATTCCTCACTACATCATCAGTTGACAATGTCAGGAGTCTCAGTCTCACCTCGTATATTACCTTGTTTCACTCCTTTGCTGTTTATTTAAAAAGGGATTTCATGTAGCCTGTAGGCCATGTGAGCTCCTCCCTGCTAGGTTAGGCCTCTGAAGTACCAACAGGAAGTCTGCAGGAAGACCTGAGGCATGTGACCCCAGGCTTTGCCATTTCCTTCCATGGAAAGCAAGGAAGAGTATTAAAGCTCACAGTTTTACCGGGAGTTTCTGATATGCAAGGACTATAAGAGCATTTTTTTGTTGTTGTAATTTTTCCTTTAGTTCATTTATTTCTCAATTATATTCAAAAGTCATCAATATGAAGCACCTGTGTTTTTAGTAGAGTTTGCTAAATTATCTTGCTAACATATCATGTGACTTACTGAAGAGAGATGTTTACACTTCTAAGCTGTTAGAATTACAAATCTGACTCATAAAATGACAGTAAAATATTATAGAGACTTCTGACTTGGGTCAGTTAGCAACCACCAAGAACATCCTGGCAACTGTATAGTAATGTGCTACAAACACTCAAATACCTGGCAACCACCAAGAACACATTGACAACCACATAGCAACATGCTAAAATGATTTAGAACACCTTAGAAGCCTCAAACAATGCCATGGAAAATAAATAAACACCATAGCAGCCACGGCACTTTTTCACAGCAATGCATTTAGAAAACCTTAGTAACTATAAAGTAATGCCCAGGCAACATTCCACAGGAGCCTAAAAACACTTGGAACACCTTGACAACTACCCATTAGTAATGGGATAAAAACGACTTAGAACAGCTTAGTAACCATAATGCAATGTCCTGGCAACCACCTAAAAATCCTAGCAACAACCTAGCAGCCACACAGAACACTCAGAAACTGTATAGCACTGAAAACAGTTAGAACACCTTAGCAACAACACAGCAATGCCCTGACAACCACCTAAACACCCTAGCAATGTCCTAGCAACCACCCTAAAAACTGTACAGCAACATGTTAAGAAAACACTGAGCAACTGCAGAGCACTCTGAAGATTTATATCACTAAACAAGTTTGGACTCCTTAGCAACCACATAGCAATGCCTGGCAACCACCCAAACACCCTAGCAACCACACATCAACATGTTAAGAAAACACCTGACCAACTGCAGAACACTCTGAAACTGTATAGCACTAAAACCAGTTAGGACACCTTAGCAACCATATAGCAATGCCCTGGCAACCACCCAAACACCCTAGCAACCACACATCAACATGTTAAGAAAACACCTGACCAACTGCAGTACACTCTGAAACTGTATAGCACTAAAACCAGTTAGGACACCTTAGCAACCATATAGCAATGCCCTGGCAACCACCCAAACACCCTAGCAACATCTTAGTAATCCTTCAGTACACCCTAACAACCACACAGCAACATGTTAAGAAAACACTGTGCAACTGCAGAACACTCTGAAACTGTAGCACTAAAACCAGTTAGGACACCTTAGCAACCACATAGTAATGTCCTGGCATCCACCCAAACACCATAGCAACACCCTAGCAACCACCCAGAACACCCTGACAATTCTAAAGCAACACACTAAACATCACTTAGAACACCTTTTCAACCACACAGCAATACCCTGGTATACCCTGACCCTTAAATCCCTAGCACTCAGAACACCTTAACAATCACCCACAGCTGTTCACAGCTTCTATCTTCTTCAGAAAATGTAAAAAATCTAGTTTATATAAATATATACATACTGACTGCTGATTGCTTGCAAGCAATTTGGTTCTCCAGCAGGCCATATTTCATCTGTATAATTTTGCTCTCACTCAACACACACACACACAC
Source organism: Ptychobarbus kaznakovi (assembly GCA_027422405.1). Lineage (NCBI taxonomy): Eukaryota > Metazoa > Chordata > Actinopteri > Cypriniformes > Cyprinidae > Ptychobarbus > Ptychobarbus kaznakovi. The sequence goes on along the minus strand of CM049794.1, from coordinate 46,974,459 downwards.
ACACACACACAGAGCCATAATTTTATGTTCCTTCATTTCAGGGCACATAAACCGCTTATTGTTAAAAGCTGTCTTTCAGACAAAGTCAGAGATCAGTGCATGACAGACTCAGCTCCCTCATTAGCACAGACAGAGGCAGAGACCAGAGACTGACTCAAAACACAGACAGAAACTCAAAAGGAAATGGAAGACAGGAAATGAACACAAGCACTAAATATCAGACAAAGGGAAGACCAGCCGATATCTCAGTAAAGATATCAAAAACAGAGCACAAATTCAGAAAGCAGACAGATGCACACTGGAATGCATGCAAATTAAATAAGTTATTAAGTTATAAGTTATGAGGCAGATGAAGAGAATTAGGAAGAAAGAAGTGCAAATCTAGAACATGAGCAGCAGGAAAAGCAAATATTGCATGACGTATGCGCACATGCAGCATATTCCTCTCTGTCCGGAGTAAATCATGCCTTGATGAAAGAACAGATACAGAGTCTCTTTTTTAAGGAACATGAGGTTCTGCCTTGTGTGTCGCTGTTGGAGCAGGATGTCGGCCATGTGGGATGCATTATGCGTCGGTCCTGCCACTGTCCACTCAGCTCTCTGTAACCCAGCTCCACCTTTGTTTTGAGAGCACTAGCTCTTCAGCTCCCCTGTCCAAGTATCAAGGCAATTAAATCATTAATGTGGCCGGCTCCTGCGCGTCTCAAAAAGAGACTTCAAAGTTCACTGGGACTCTATAAGATACCTCTAATTGAGGTGGTTGGGGTTTGGAGAGAAGGGCACGCTGGGTCCATACCGAAGCTAAAATTACGAGACTTGTCATCGGTTACGGAGAGGTCAGGAGAGAAGAAACTATGCAGCCCACATCCAAAGTCAATAGCGGATTGACTGGCATAAGCTAAATATTTCCATGCTTCACCCCGAAACAACGCTCTGCGTTTTTTCCCCACACTTCCACACCAGCTCTCACTTACGGCAAAACATCCAATACGTCGACTATGGTCATTCCTCTAAATTTAGCCAGATGCACCCCGGTTTTCCACTGAGAGCTCCAAATCGGGAAAATCAAGCCAGGAGTATTCTAAGAATGGGGAATAAGATATATTTCATTCGCCTGACTGTAACCAGCATCTATTCAAAGAATGCAGCAGTCTGAATCACTTTCAGCGCTGCTCTTTTGGCAATATGTATTTGCCATAGCTATAATTTTAAAGGGCTGTAGATGCTTAAACAGCTGCTAAGCGAGAAGGAACGTAGTATAACTTCTGAGGATCTGCAACAGGAGTCAGTGGGTCAGGCTAACGCAGACCTCTCCATAAAATGCCATTAACACCATTAACCCTTAGCAATGAGAATCTGTGCAGGCAATGAATACATTTTAATTTATTATTGTTGTTGTTATCATCATTATTATTTAGTATAGCACTTTTGTATTCCACAAATATTATATCAAAGCAGCTAAAATTGTTTTTTATTTATTAATTATTGTTATGTCTTTTTATTATATATTTATTTTACAGCATTTTCATAATTATCTACATTAATAAAGATAATGAATATTATATTATTATTATTATTGAATAATAATAATAATGGATAGTGATTATTATTATTATTAGGATAGTGTTTTGCACTAGCATATTAGTGATTCTCAGAGAATGCAAGAACTGAATTTTTTTTTTTTAAACCTTGAATACAAAATAAGTTGTGCTGGATAAAACAAATTCTGCCAAATGCATAATTGTGCAAATGCAAAAGTGTCTGCCAAACCTTTCATTTATATAGTGACACAATACAAATTATTTAATATGAACCATGATTGTTTAATTATTGCATTTCTAGACACTTTTTTTTCTTTTTAAAGAATTACATTTTAAATGATCAGTGCTCATTTCCTGGAAACTGAACTCGTGATGCTCTACTGTTTGAGCTACAGAACAGCTCTAGTACAACTTTTTATTTAGACAGACTAAATCCAACATTTTTCCTTAACTTGAATTAATGTTTTTGTTTGTTTTATTTTGGATTTATATAAATTAAATAATTTATATTATTATTTTGTTGTATTATTTATATTTTAATTGCATGACAAAGTGTAATAAACATGCAAAATAATAATATATATTTATTTTAAAATAATACAAAGTTCCAATGTAGTTAGCCCCTTTTTGTTAATAGCCTTGTTGGTAATATTCTATTTTGAACAAAGTGTTGGGAAAGTTGCTCCATGACAAATTTGTTATGCTAATGCACATTATTAGAATTTTCAAAATATAAAGAAATTCAAACTGCACTCAAAATTTGGACCATGAGGGATATTTCCTCTTATTTGTAGAATAATATTATTCTTGTTATCTGACATGCTGCACTACTGCTGTTCAGGACATTTGAGCTTTGTGAGAATCTATACGCTTTTGGGTTTTCCTTCTAAGCTAAACGGCCCTTGATCATACATCCACGGCATTGGCTCTCCATCTCTCAGAAAATTTCACAAGCATGTTTACAATTGCATCAGGAATGCTAAAGCAGCTAATAAACTTGTTAAAAACAAGGCTTTGTATGTTCGCTTTTGCTGGCTGCACACTTGGCAAGGCAATAGTGACTCTCAGTTGCTGAAGAACTCTGAAATCAGCAGAAACGTGTGTTCCTCAGGCACATGCAAGTTGCTAAGACAGAAAAAAAAAGAAAATATAAAAATAGTACTTGGTGAGAATGACATAGCACTTGTTTAACTGCTATAGACACATTCAACAAACAAACGTAAGTGCATATCCACAAACTTCCTAAACTGTTCTTTTTTTCATTTTCTCTGCCAGCGCATACAACGTTCTCAAACCACTGTAATTGTAAAAACCGACAATGCGTTTGATTATATACCAAAATGTGCATTGTAATATAAAATGGCTTTGATGAATGGCTGTTTGAGCACTGAGGATGGTTGCATTTCACTGACAGTGTTTCCTCATTCATTTTACATTTATGCATTTAGCAGACGCCTTTATCCAAAGCGACTTACAGTGCATTCAGTCTATATATTTTTTATCAGTATCTATGTAACACTGTATTTATGTAACACTGCTGCTTGCTAAGCTCATGAGGAATCACAGTTTTCCTCAGCTGTCTTCTAAACGTCTGTGTAATCTCACATCGAAACAGTCTCTGTACACAGGTGTGCATTTGCTCCGTCTGCAGATCACATTGCTCTTCTTAAATTTTACAGATTCAAGGAACTGTCTTTAGGCAGGGACCACTGTTGCTCCCCTGAGAGTAAATAGTTTCCCTTTTCTCCTGATTCAGAATCCGCTCTCTAAATGAACTTGCCATTTTTTTTGAGTGTTCTTATCACATCACAAAAATCAAGCATGCTGTCCCAGAATGCTCTTATATGTAGCATTGGCTAGCCTGATTTGCGTAGTGAATCAGTTAATTTGATGAACTGATGAATGATGAACTGATGAATGACAAATGAACTGAATCAAAAAGAAACGATTAACTGATTAACTCAGTTGGCACTGCTGCTACCCTATTCCAGAATCACTGATTAAAAACCGCAGATACATTTAGAAAACTTTAATAGCTATACATTTAAAATGATATATTCGATTTAAATAGCTTAAATGCTTGTAGTGCACTTATGCTAAACATCTACAAACTATAGTTTAAATACTTTAAATCATGAAGATACTTCTTGCAACAACACTGGTAAACTATTAAACTTAAATATTTTGTGTAATTTTATTTTATATAAATCTTTGCAATGTAAACAGACTCTCTGCAGTGTTTTTAAGTATTTTAATGTAATATTTATTATTTTCATTCTTATTCTTATTTTTATTTTTTATTTTAATATTGGATGTCCATACAAGACAAACCCACACTCAAAACAAATAATTTATCTCATAATTTATTTCGATTATTTTAGTTAATTAAAAACGTTTGACACAATAGACCATAACATTCTTTTAAATAGACTAGCAAATTATGTTGGCATTTAGAAGAAGTGTAATGGCATGGTTGAAATCGTACTTGTCTGACCATCATCAATTCCTGGCAGTAAATGAAGAGGTATCATACCAATCACAAGTGCAGTATGGAGTACCTCAAGGCTCAGTACTTGGCCCCTTACTTTTCATGTTTTACATGTTACCCTTGGAAGATATAGTTAAACATGGTGTTAGCTTTCACTATTATACTGATGATACTCAACCCGATGAAACATACCATTTTGCAAAACTAACAAAATGTTTAGTTGATATCAAAAACTGGATGACTAGCAATTTCTTAATGCTTAATTCTGAAAAAGCAGAGGTGTTAATTATTGGACCAAAAACTTTTGCATGTAATAACCTAGACCAGCGGTTCTCAATTCCAGTCCTTGCGCCCCCCCCCTGCATATTTTGCATGTCTCTCTTTGTTAACACACCTGATTCAGATAATCAGCTCGTTAGAAGTGTGCTCCGTGCATGAACTGTGTTCCGATTGACATGCTCCCTACACAGGGTCCATTGCTCCCTAATCCCTGAGCAGGGGAAATCCGTTGAAGTTTACTTCACTTTGGAACATTTGTGCTGTGCAAAGTCTTCACGCACGGACGAGTGTGACATCATATACCTCTGTAAATATATACAATTTAAATTCACGTCTTGCACACTTCAATGCACTTTGAATGGAATACATACATTCGCTTCGAACTGGAATCATGGCGGAATATCCTGTGATGTTCACTTCGCAGGGCACTTATGTTCAAATAGAACAAACATCTGAAGCGATAAGAGTAACATACTAAATGTGCAGAGTGAGGGGGCGCGAGGACTGGAATTGAGAAACACTGACCTAGACCACTGTCTAATACTTGATGGCTGCTCTGTACATTTTTCGTCATCAGTTAGGAACCTAGGCATACTTTTTGATAGCAATCTTTACTTTGAAAAACATGTTTCTAGCATTTGTAAAACTGCATTTTTCCATCTTAAAAATATATCTAAATCACGACCTGTGCTCTCAATGTCAAATGCAGAAACATTAATTCATGCGTTCATAACCTTGAGGCTAGATTATTGTAATGCATCTTTGGGTGGTTGTTCTGCACGCTTAATAAACAAACTACAGATGGTTCAAAATGCAGCAGCTACAGTTCTTACTGGAACCAGGAAGTATGACCACATTAACCCGGTTCTGTCGACACTGCACTGGCTCCCAAACTCAACTAACTATTTAGCGCCCAAACTATAGAACAATCTACTTAACACTGTTCGGGAAGCAGACACACTCTGCCAGTTTAAATCTAGATTAAAGACCAATCTCTCTAACCTTGCTTACACATTATACACTATTGCATTTCTATAGTTCAAATCCGTTAAAGGATTGTTAGGCTGCATTAATTAGGTCAACCGGAACCGGTAACACTTCCCAAAACACCCGATGTTCTTGTTACATCGTTAGAAGAATGGCATCTACGCTAATATTAGTCTGTTTCTTTCTTATTCCGAGGTCACCGTAGCCACCAAGATCCAGACTGTATCCAGATCAGATGGTCACTGCAGCCACCTGGATCCAGTCCGGATCCAGATCAGATGGTGGATCAGCACCTTGACATGACCTCTACAGCCTTGAATGCCAGCGGAGACCGGGACAACTAGATGAGCCCAGAGACTGATCCCCAGTGAAGACCCTGTCTTATAGATGGCCATCGGGACAAGACCACAGGAACCAGATGAGTCCTTTGCACAATCTGACTCTCCTGCAGCCTAGATTTAAACTGCTGATTTTGTCTGGCCAGAGGAGAATGACACTATTTCGACACACTATTTCCCCGTCTAAATACTGTAAAGCTGATGTAAACCCACCCAGCTTTATATCAAGCTGATGTAAAGCTGCTATGACACAATTTGCATTCTTAAAAATGCTATACAAATAAAAGTGACATGACTTGACTTGACTTACATTTACGCATTTAGCAGACGTTTTTATCCAAAGCGACTTACAGTGCATTCAGGCTATACATTTGTTTTTGTCAGTATGTGTGTTCCCTGGGAATTAAAACCCACAACCTTTTGCGCTGCTAACGAAATGCTCTACCACTGAGCCACAGGAACACCTTAAACAACACCTTAAACAACAATGCGGACTTATACAAGCTTCAACACATTCAGCAAGTACTTATAGGTGGGGTATGTATTTTTTTTTAACTGAGTCGGACCAAGTACCAAAATAAACTTGTAGCCAATCAGCAGTAAGGGGCGTGTCTACTCATGATGCTGAGGAGAGAGCGCTCAGTTCACATGACGGACATTAGCCGAGCCGAGCGACGATAGAAAGATACAGATGGCAGATAAAAAACAAAAGAGGAAAATGTCTGCGGAACAAAAGAAGGCTTACAACGTGTCTACTCAGGACACGACAGTTGTCTTGTTACGCTGCGCCACGCAGCAACAGCTAAAGTCTGTCTACACTGGATGTGACAAAGCGACCATTGAAAATCATTTGAAATTTGTATCAATACGTCATAAATAGAACGCGGCGGCGGCAGTTTACTGCCTGTGATTTGTCATGTCACGCCACGCCGCATCCAGTGTAGACAGCATCATTGATTACATTGCAGTTTTATCTTACAGTGCATTCAGGCTATACATTTGTATTGTCAGTATGTGTGTTCAATTTTGAACGCAATGCTCTAACCACTGTATTACATTGAGTTCTACAGTATTTTCTATAGTGAGTTCTATAGTATTTCGCTCGCATTCAGTGTAGACATGGTGTTAAAATAAGGCAAGTAGTAGGACCCCTGTAAATATCGGATCAGCTTTTCAGCGCTGGAGAGGACTCGCAGAGCGGGAAGGCCTGCGATTGGATGCTGAGGTTGCTTTGTTTCTTCTCGATAGGTGTGTAACATTGATTTTGCTTTGTTTCGCAGAACTAATCGTTGCCTGGGTTGCGTTATAGTGTTGACAAATTTCCAGCCCAAAAGCTCACAAAAACACGGCCAAAATTTTTACTGTCAAAATAACGTGATAGAATATGTCAATCAAGGTTGATAAGGGCCATTTTTAACTCTTTAAATCAAAATAATGACGACAAAATAATATCAAAATAATTTTGAATAAATTTCCCATGGATCAAATCGGAGTAAATACATTAAAGAGAATGACTAAATATGATTAAAATATGCAAGTATACACTGTCAAAACGGCAATAAAGAAATTAACCGATACCCTTCTAAAAACACATGCATTATTTTAAATGTCAACAGTCAGAATTTAAATACAAAAAGTGCCCAATATAAGTGATCGGAAAAAGCAACGTAATTAGGTATTTCACACTCGTTTATGCACACGACAAACTGTGTCATTCATTGATGCATGTATTATAACCTTCTATAATTTCACACAGAACTAGAGGAAATCTTTCGTGAAGTTCATATTGTAGAGCATACAGAAATTTGCACAGTCAAAACTAACAAGTCCAGCATTCAAGGATATACCAATCTGGACCATTTAAAAGATAAAAGACAGGATCGTATGGATAGATTTTGATTGAATAATTTAACTGTGCTCTGATTTCGGAGTTGCAGTGATATTAGAGCCTTCATGTCATCTCTCCCTCAACAGGTGTAATTCACAGTTTGAGAGTTGAAACACTCTCCACTCTTTACCATGTAACTTATATTTAGGCATTATGATAACTTATACAGTTATACATTAAAAATCAGATCCGTTATCGCGCTAAAAAAAAACATCACTCATGAATCATCACGTCTGTCTGTTGATCGTGATTGGCTAAAAGTGGGTGGGGGTGGGGGGGCTTCTACATTAAAGACAGGGAATAATAAAAGAGATTGATAAAAGATATGTATCACTGAGGAAATTAAAAAGAATGTCAGTTATGAATGGAATTACTTCACAATACAGAGTCTGGACTGGTTTTGAAATTGAAAATTGAAAATGATGAGAAGGATGCAGAAATTTTATATGTACAGACTATGGTTGTTAGCAGGCAAACATTTAAATGCAACCAAACATGAGAATTTGGGAAAGGCTTCTGCACAGTCAAAGCAGAAAGAACTCGCAGTAACCATGCCAAGCAAAAACAACAAATAAAACGAACAGGGTGCTAATTAGCAATCAGCTCACAGCGGAACGGGCTGCTTTTAGCAGGAGCTTGGACATGGCACAACATCGGGCTAAGCGGAGCGGACTTTAATATCCCCGCAAGCTTTTGTTTTTAATCTGCAATTCCTGCAACGTTTAAGAGCTACTAATCAACAAAAATGGCAAAACAAATGTTTAGAATGAATTTGCTAAGCTAATGATCCAAGCCAGAACATATAATTCCACCATTTTTCTCACCTAAAATAGCATTGGATTAAGGCTTGATGCAAATGCTTGCACGGGGTTGTGTTGAGGACAGGGTAATGGGCTCAAACAGTTGAAAGAAAAAGCCTTCAGTACAGCGCTGCCCTCAGCTGCCCCCTCATTTGATCACAAGGTTCATAGCTCATAATGAATGTCTAAAATCTCGTATGTGCCCGAATGAGAGCAATAGGGATAAACCTCCAATAATCAAACTATACAAACTAGAGTCACTGTTCTGGTGGTGAACTTGTGCATTTGGAGAAAGCCAATTAAAACATATTTAAAAAACGCTAGCATATAAACAGTGTTCCCAGTTTAAATACTGCACAACACAAGACAAAGAGAAAAACATCAAAAAGACACGCTCTCAACCCACACAACTAAACGCTTTTTCAAATTTTCACCACATGAGTCCATGGGAGGAATTCAGTTCCTATGCAACCCAATTCTGCTTTGCACGTCTCTGAGTCTGGCTCTGAAATACTGGCAACAAAGAGTTTGACACATACTTAAACAGAGTGCCAAGATCTGGATGCTTTTATGAAGGCTTTAAAAGAAACACCTTTAAATGCAAAAGTATGTATTTCATCAGCGCAGTCTATTTATATTGCAATTATTTCTGCTAAAGAGGCTATTAGAGAGGCAACCCAGAATCAATGAAGTCCGCTCGATGCTCAGATGAAGTTGACATCATAAATGCCGATGCCTTAAGTGTTGTGTTTGAGTCATGATCATTTGAAGCCATGAGCTCACCTGGGAGAACGTTTTTAATAACGAAGAACCTCCATTGAGATGTTGGTCTACAGGGCTGTATAAACAGATTCCTGTAAAGAAACACGCTTATCATCCGAGTTAAGTCTGGACGTACTGTGTACAGTTTCTCTTTTGCTTATAAAGCTCTCATTTTTGTGGATATGGTCCCAAAGCCATTGGAACCGTTACCAAGCGGTAACCATAGCAAAATCCAACAACACCAGACAAGTGTTTAATTTGGCTCTTCCTTTACTTCCAATGTTATGTCCTTCCTTCCTGTCTGTAAAAATCTTTGTGTGGATCTCGTCAAAGTCGAATACTTTTAAATGACATTCTGAATTTGGAAATCTAGACATGAGTTTGTCTGTTTTGGTTTGACAAATCACCATAGGACCATATTATACAGTTGTTTTATGGCATATGAAATTGGAAAACATCTGCAGCATAACCACCAGCATTGTAGCTTAACCAGACAAGGCAAGGCAAGGCAAATGTATTTGCTGTATATAGCACATTTCATACACAGTGCTAATTCAAAGTGCTTTACATAAAAGGAAGTTAAATAGTTATTAAAATAAAATAATAATCACAGCAATAAAAACAAGGAATTAAAAATAATAATAATCACAACAATAAAAACAAGGAATTTAAAAACACGTAACTATTCCACTACTTCACCCGCTACTTACTTTGACCATCATAACCCAAACAAATAGAACTCAGAGGTCCTATTTTCAACTGATTAACCAACACACTTGTCTTTCTTTGCCCACATTCTCTTTATCATCACATCACTTACTTTAACCTTCTGTTTAAAATAAAAAGTAGATTTAAAATGAATTTAAAACAGTTAAGAATAGAAAATGATTATAAATAAAATACAGTGCAGTCAGTTCGGACGTAGCACAGCACTCATTCAACAAATGCACAGCTAAACAGATGAGTTTTGAGTCTGGATTTAAATGTGGCTAATGTTTTAGCACATCTGATCTCTTCTGGAAGCTGGTTCCAACTGCGGGCGGCAAAATAGCTAAAACCAGACTCCCCTTGTTTTGTGTGAACTCTTGGTATTTCTAACTGACTCGATCCTACTGATCTGAGTGGTCTGTTAGGTTTATATTCAGTGAGCATATCAGCCATGTATTTAGGTCCTAGGCCATTGAGTGATTTATGAACGAGTAAAAGTACTTTAAAATCAATCCTAAATGTAACTGGAAGCCAGTGTAAGGACCTGAGGACTGGTGTGATATGCTCAGATTTTCTGGTTCTAGTCAGAATCCTGGCAGCAGCGTTCTGGATGAGCTGCAGCTGTCTAATGGTCTTCTTTGGAAGGCCGGTGAGGAGACCATTACAATAATCCACCCTGCTGGTGATAAAGGCATGAACAAGTTTCTCCAAGTCTTGACTGGAAACAAAACATCTAATTCTAGTAATGTTTTTGAGATGATAGTATGCTGATTTAGTTACTGCTTTGACATGACTTAAAACTAAGGTTCTCCAGAATCACCCCAAGATTTGTTGTTTGACCCCTAGAGTCAAGGTATGCATTCACCTTGAGAACTTCATCTTTGTTTCCAAATGCAATGACTTCAGTTTTAATACTTATTAAAATAACCACCCTTTACTTAACGTATCAGTTTGATTTTAATATGGCAACACTTTACAATAAGGTTCATTAGTTAACATTAGTTAATTACATTAGTTAACATGAACTAAGTATGAACAATACTTCCACAACATTTATTAATCTTAGTTCCTGTTAATTTCAGCATTTACTAATGCATTATGAAAATCACAAGTTGTGTTTGTAAATATTAATGCACTGTGAACTAACATGAACAATGAACGACTGTATGTTTATGAACATTAACAAAGATTACTCAATTGTGTAATAACTATGTAAAATAAAATTATCTTAAATAAATGTTAAAACTGTAACTTGAATACACTGTACGTTGAACTGTAAGTCGCTTTGGATAAAAGCTTCTGCTAAATGCATAAATGGAAATGTAATAAATGTATTATTTAAATTGTATAATAAATGTATTGTTAGTTATTAATGCTATATTATTACATTACATTAATGCTAACAAATGACATCTTATTTGAAAGTGTTCCCATTAATATTTATTTGTCATACTGTTGAACTTAACATAATTTTCTCTCATTATTTAATAGGAGCTCCAAAGAAGACAGTCTTGTGCCCTGCGTTTATCAGGATCCTTATGTTCATTTGGTGAAAAAGAAAAACTCAATAAACAATATAAAAAATACCCCCCAAGGTTTCTATAGATATCACGATTATCGATATCGTGAATTCTTCTGGCCACAATAACCGTGATAGGAAAAATATAATATCGTGACAGCCCTATTCTATGTAAATTATTCATATTCAAGAAACTTTATGTTGTGCTTTTTATCTCACATAAATAAATTCCACTGGTAAACAATCATTCTGAACCCGTCCACATGATCAGGGATTGCGTTGTGAAGTTGCGTTCAGAAAACATTTTTGCGTACTCTTCTTACACTGCTCCACAATACTTAACTCTGATTGGTCAATCGTAGCCTTCAGTGATTTCGTAATATTCGCTGCCGTTCAATGCAACACTGTATAGCGGTCCGAAAATCTAAATTGGCGCTGCGTTTCCCGTATCCATGTTTTCTTTATATATGTATATATATAAATATATATAAAGGTGCCATTTTGCATATGACTGCAAATTATTTCAATAGCTAGCTTTTAATATTATGCAATGACAAACATATAATACCTAAAATATAATGGAAACCATATAACTCAATAGCCTACTGTGTGAGAAAAATATTAAATGAGATTTTTTTATACCACTAATAATCATGACTGTCATTTCGAACAGAATAATCTCATGAATTCCCTTCTACATCTTAAAATGTGGTTGATTTGACTTTGTCAGTCAAAATAAGTGTGGTTATGGTATGAACCACAACCCAATAAATACGAAAATGAAAGGGAACCAGTTTGAAACATGATCTGGTTTCAGTCAACCCAGAACGGTCTGGCACAGAGGCGATTAAGTTCCTCACACTTCAGCAGTAATTATTGGAATATAATATGGCATATGAAACCTTGTGGGTTCTGGAGATTTGCTGATGTCTAACCCTCAAATAACCACAACATTTGCTTTGGATTTATAGTAATGTGCTATTGAGCTATAATCATAAACAATTAAGGAAAATCACTTAAACCCAGACAAAATTAAATGAGTCATAATTCCAAAATTATATGATATGTGACTTTCTGGGTGTTCCGTGTTTTGACGAAAACACATTTAAATGGGTCTAAAAGCATACACATGGTATTAGCATGTCAACTGGCTGTTCCCATGCATTTACTGAAAATAACAGATGATGTCTCATGTCATCACATCATGGGAAATAAATCTTTATGAAAGAATGGGTCAGACTTTCGTTTATTTTTTGCGAGTTAACACAGGTTAGCAGGCAAACGTGCATCTGAGCTTGTCATTTGAGCACAAGCCAGCAGCGCCTAATTGGACAAATGGAAGGAGAGAAAAACTGTGATTTACATGACTGGTATTGGTTGATTTGAACAAATAATGTCTTTCCTTTTTGCTGGGCTCAGCGATAAGTAATGAAATTAAAGCGTTTATAAGCAGTAATTAGTGAACTGCTTGGCCACAGTCTGTCAGACATAGACAAGGCCTAATAGGCCACTTCTTGCATTTTACTGCCCACAAAACAGCTTAATAAACATTAGCTACCCATATCACCTGCTGGGAGAGCTGGGCTTTGGAAAAGCGGCCAGCCAGAAACAAGCCTGGGAGCGTTGAATGCCCCTCCGTCAGCCCACAGCAGGTCTTCCCGTGTGTCACCCTCACTGCAAGCGCATGGCGTGTCTCGCCTCACAGCTCTTTTTATTGCACCGAACGGCACGAGTGATTGAACAGTTAATGGTGCAGCTGTTGCAGAATTAGTCTGTGTAAAATGGCCATAAAGTGTGAAATGTAAAATTAATATCAACTGGAGAGAAAGCTGCGAACGGCTCAAAGTTCAACTGGTGGAAAACTATAAACCATTTGCAAACCGGATGGTTGTTAAACACGGTTGTCTTACATGCTATTCTTGTGTGCACGCATTATTTATGTGAAAGGAAATTGGTTTCAAAACTAAAATTTAAACACAGAATACAATGCTTATGTGCAAGTAAACAGTGGCTAAAACAATTGCTAAAACAAATCTAGCTAAACATAAATATTGGTTGTGTTCATAAATCCACAGTGAGTCCAAATATGAATACACACACAATGATATAAAAAAGTTGCATATGATTTTTTTTCTCCAAAATGGAGTAAAGTGTGTCAAAGTTGCATCTGGGAAAAATGTGTCAGTGGCTTAACTAACAGGGATAGTAAGCTTTTTGTCCAAATACAGGTGATACTATTACAAGGGTGTCACTGAAAAAACTTGAAACTGAATCCTCACTTTGAAGTACCAAAAAAATAAGCTATAGAAGAGAGTCCCACCTTTCAAAGAAAATAATCAAGGATTTTTCCCACAAAATGATATTGACACACACAGTTGGAGGAAATGCAAACAGGGATCAACATTTCATATTTCCCTTTAACCTTGTTGGAGAGAATGTGGAAAAATAGCACCTTAGTTTGAATCCAGTAAAACTCTAAATTTGTATTCTTAATTTGTTTTCTAAGAATCAGGAAACATAAGGTTACATAACATATTTTATGTTTGCAAAAACCAATATGTTCTTCGGTAACTACATTTTTTTGAATTTCAAAACATTTCCTGACTGGTTTGGGAACAAAAGGAAAGGCAAATAATGTCTAGCTAAATTACACGTTAGATTGGGATAGTTTTGGCATAAACAACTCATTTATGCCCATTTTTATATTTTAGATTAATTAGATGAAAATCATTTACATATAATACAGCTGTTCTCTTGACATGGCAGCTTTGTCTAGAGGAGAACGTATGTTACCTCACTCCCCTACACTTACATCTGTTATTCAGTGGTAATCAGGGCAGTCAGAGGCACCAGACAACCAATTAAAGCTGTTATCGTAATGTCTACCTGGTTTGGCTTCTATACTAACATGCAATTATGCAATACAGGATAATAGCATATTATATGCACTATGATGTCAAGAACATGACTAATGACTAAATCTAAACACCCCTGACAACAACCTCTCTATAGTTACATATGCCAGAAAATGCCTATGTGTTAATCAGCTATAATAGTGGATCCTTACAAAATATATGGGGTGAGTTTGCCTTTTTTAAATGCAGTTATTTTGTGCTTGATTAAACGTTACAGGCATTATTTATGTGGTTGTAAATTAGTGGTCAGCAGAGAGTGAGGACATGTCTGTTTTAAACACAACACAATAGCTTGAGAGACACTTGATTTAAAAAATGTGCAGTCTAAATCTCTCACACAAAGATGCAAAGGCTTTCTCAAAGATTTATAGTCTAAATATGTTTGATACTCAAGTAAACTGGACTGGGGCCGGCACACATACATTTCCTCGTGATTCTAAGAGATCTGCCCTTTAAATAAGAATTATGTTATTTGAGGGGCCATTTCTGCTTGATGTACACATTCCTCTTGGAAACCATAGACACTCGGAAGCCCATGAGAAGACGCTCACTTTGTGCTCTAAAACCATTCTACCATTTTTATATATATAAATGTATTTTAACAGAAGTAGCACAAGTAGCACTGGATCCTCTGCAGTGAATGGGTGCTGTCAGAATGAGAGTCAAAACAGCTGCTAAAAACATCACAATAATCTACAAGTAATCCAAAATGCAAGTCATTTCATATCCATAATATTGCTTTATCCAGTGTATAAAATGTCCTGTGTTTTTTTGTTTTTTTTCAAGTCATGTAATGCTTAATTTCTCCAAATCTATTTAAAAGAAGAAACAAACTCATTTACATCTTGGATGGCCTGAGAGTGAGTAAACCTTCAGCTAATTTTCATTTTTTGTGTGAACTATTCATTATTTCAACATTTGGTAATAAGTTTTTAAGAGCAAAAATAACAAAAAAGACATTATCGTAAAATGCTACCCTGAAAGTTTTATAGAATTCTATTCTATTCTCCTGAATATGCACAGACCGTTTGATTGATGCCACAGAGACAAATATCTGTTTCCAGTTATGCATTTATTTTTCCCCAAGCTCTTTGTGTGGCATTGCGTTTTGGCCAAGATCCTGGATTTTCCTTGTGGATAGAAACATTTTCTCTATATAGCCTGACACTTTTAATTAGTTGTATGCACCAATAAGATCTTTCTCTCATACAGTTTCTCAGAAGACATGCATATATGCCTTCAACAGCAACATAGCAATAGAGCTAAAGATTATAGAAGTCACCTTTTCCTGTTGCGGTTTTTGTTATTTGGTTTATATCTTCTGGAGTCCTGGTAGACAAGAGCTCCCCATTACTTCTACATTGCTAAACGCTCATATCGTGATGAGGCAAGGCATCAGAGAGCAGCTCCGGCCTTTTTGGTCAGCACATCAAACAGCGCTGGCACTCTTATGACCAGCCAAAGCAATCAGGCTCTGATTGTCAGAGTCATCCAAGCCCTTATTACATGCAATCTCCGCTAATGTTGCAGACAACAGAAAAATCCCAATATCTTCGCTTTGTCCCCTATGAGCTGATATAAAGAGCTCCTAGAGGAGCCAGGTAAAGCTGTTCTGGTTCTTAGCGAGCGCTCTTGAGCGTACAGATCTGAGATATCCAGTAAGCCCCCAGTTTCAGGACAGAGATGCAGAATGTTTCAGCGTCTGCTGTGGCCGATGCCTATCACTGAGTTTCATGCAGAACACCTTCAGGTCTTGAGGTTGTTTAATAGAGCTGATCTCTGTTTATCCTGCATGCAGTCATTATGGGGCTGAAACAAAGAAAATGATCCATTTCAGTAAGTGCCGCTGGCTGCTGCACACACCATTACCCTCTTCCTGTGTTAAGGGAGACCTCTTAGGAAAAAAGGACACCATCCATCAGCCTGTCAGTGGCCTTTATCTTAAGCCTGCAGTCACCTGGTGAATGCAGATGAACATCATTAGAACCTTAAAGAGTGTTAATTTGGATTCTTTTGCATCATTGCTAAAGAATGATGATATTTCCCTAACCAGCTACTACAAGTGACCAGTGTTGGGGAAAGTTACTTTTAAAAGTAATATATTACATTACTTTTTTAGGTTACTTTTATAGGTTACCTTTTTTAGGTTACTCCCTAAAAAGTACCTATTTACGTTACTTAGTTACTTTGTATGGAAAGTAATGCATTACGTTACTTTTGCGTTACTTTTTAAATATGAGCAGGGCTTGATTGTTTGTTTTCAATATAAGAAGCATATAAGAAGCTATTTATAGCAAATGTAAAAGCCCTTTCACACCAAAAAGTCAATAAATGGGAAAACAAAGTAACTGGCGTTACTTTTTTGAAAAAGTAACTAAGATATTTTCTTGTAATTTTTTTTTTTTTTTTTTTTAAGTAATCTGATTACACAACTCGCGTTACTTGTAATGTGTCACCCCAACACTGCAAGCGACTATGCCGTTTTACTGATTCTGACTTTAGGGATATTTCAATCATAATAAGAATTCTGTCATTATTTACTCACCCTCATGTTGTTTTAAACCTATATGACTTTTATTTCTCTGTGGAAGAATCGTTCAGGGGTTTTTATCCATACAATGAAGTGACTTAGATGTTCATATTTAATATTTTATATATATATATATATATATATATATATATATATATATATATGTGTGTATTATAGGGTCATTATAGTTAAATAAAACCATAAAAAATATATTTTTGTTATTTAAAATATACATTATACATTTTAAATTAACTAGTTAACAAGGCAACATTTCGTAGCCATTGACTTCCATATGGCGGAAAAAACAATACTATGGAAGTCTATAGATACCATCAACTGTTAAGTTACTTACTGTTATATAACTGTTATATTCTTAAAAATATCTTATTTTATGTTCAACAGAAGACAGAAACTCATACAGGTTTGTAACAACTTGAGGGTGAGTAAATGATGACTGAATTTTTGGTTGAACTTATCTCTTTAACCCAGGGGTGTCAAACTCAAGGCCCGCGGGCCTATTCCGGGATCCAGAAAGTGAATGCATTCAAACAGTTAGTTCAAACCCGCTCTAATGCAGAGAAAACAGCCGATTTCATCAGAGATGACGGAGATAACAGTAGGCCACTCACGTACAGATGTCATCATAATTTGGCTTAAAAGCACGAGTGGTTTATACTGGATGCTGGTTGAAGGGGTTTTAGAATACGCAGTAGTCAGTGGTTTAGTAATTCTGGAACAGTCAGGTCAAGGTAGCTCGTTTAGGTCTTTTGGCATCCCCCTGTGTTCCTGTTTGGTATCGCAGATTGACTTCTGATTGACTTCTGTGAAGCTGCTTTGCAACAGTGTATCATGAAAAGTGCTATACAAATAAATGTTAATTGAATTGCAAACAATTATTAATTTATTTATTTATTGTGGCACTATATACATTCATTGCGAATTATGAAAATTAAAACGTACTTTTCTAGTATGTACTTTAGTTTGCATTTATCTATGGGTGGGGGAGTGGGGTTGAGTATGGCCACTTCTTTTTTTTACTTTAAGCATTGATTGCGTATCATATGTACACCAAATACATGCGTATCATATGCATGCCAAAGTCCATCTCTGCGTATAAATCGCACGCCAAATAGAAACAGAAAATTGTGCAATTGATATGCATTTTCATGAGACCGGGCTCATTATTTTATCTTAAATGCCATATCTGTCACATGTTTTTAGCAGCGCACAATTATTTATTGTAGCAAAAATGTAACAAAAACGTTTTTAACAAAGTTTATGTAATGACTTGTGTTTGATGATATTTGTCTTTGTTATTTACTTTGATTTATGGAGTAATGTGGATTTCTTAACCTGATAAATGAAAAGTATTTGTTAAAATAACAGAGTAATAACATGTATTTTTACATCTATGCAAATGCATATACAATATTTGTAACTTAAATAAGTAGCTAATAATGAAATAAAGAGGCAGTTATTTAACAATATGTTAAGGGGTGGAAACGTTTGTGCAGTCTTACAGATACAACCGGCCCTTTGATGGCAGCCATAATGTTGAAGTGGCCCTCAGTGAAAATGAGTTTGACACCCCTG
Source organism: Ptychobarbus kaznakovi (assembly GCA_027422405.1). Taxonomy (NCBI): domain Eukaryota; kingdom Metazoa; phylum Chordata; class Actinopteri; order Cypriniformes; family Cyprinidae; genus Ptychobarbus; species Ptychobarbus kaznakovi. Next base: position 46,956,111 of record CM049794.1, on the reverse strand, counting down.
CTTTAACCTCTAGTCATCACACATGCAACATTCATAGTAAAATACTACTTATTGTTTACTATTCTATTATGAAGTTTCATGTATTTACCATTATTCTATTCAATTGCAAATTTGCTGTTTTATTTACCATGCAGTTTTCTATTCTATTCTATTGTCAATTTACATAGTTTTTTATGAATCAAATGTCAATCCATAATTTGATTAAGATTGTGTTGTCCAATTGCAGTCATACAGATAAATACATCTGGAGCATTGGGTGATTTAATAAGGATCACATTGTCTGTGTGGTTTAGTGAGTGTTTTTGGACAGTGTTCGTGTCAAGAGGAGAACATCCGCCCCAAGTCTTATGCATCATTACATCCCAACTGCTGTCAGCACTGACCACCTGATCACACTATTTCTGCTCAAGCACTAAATCACAAAGCAATTCTGTGTGCTGCATTTCACTCTCTACTGGTTCTCACAGTATGAATACAGGCAACCAAAAGACTCTTTGGCAAACCATATACTAAAGTGCAATCATGCATTTCAAGAGTGTGAGGTAAGCTATGTGAGCTATTAAAGATTGCTTTTGTTTGGTCTTTAGTTTTATGCTATGGCATTATGTTGGGTAAATAAATAAAACATGAACAACTGAATTTATTGATGCTGATTTCGGGGCTGAAAACAGCAGCAAGCAAATGAAAGAACCACATCAGACAAAACAAGCTATGCCTGCAACTTGTAATTATGTTTGAAACGTGGCAACCAGGAATTGAGACTTCCAATTATTTGCAAAGTCTTCAGAGATATAAGTCTGTTTCACATGGTTCCACTTTACAAGCTTCAAGAGAAACAAACAAATTGCACCTCATTTGGTTCACCAGGGATTTCTTTTTAACTGCCTTTGGCTTATGTGACAATCAATAGGGAACGAGAGCTGCTCGGTGCTTATTCATCTAAACTGATCAGAAATTTCCAGAGCTTGGAGACAAACAATTGGCCAGCGTTCCTACACAATAAAAAGAGGACGGCTAACAGGCATGGCTGTGATTGCGGTGAATAACCACGAACAATTAAAAGTACCCGTCCTCATGACTTCGCTACTTACAACTCCAAACGCATACTTCAAAAAGCCTCCAAGGCCACAGATGATGACATAAGTGGGATTTTATAGGCCTTTTCTCATACCATTCAAAAGCATCCTTTAATAAAAGTGGCTTTATAATTGGGCATAGAGTCGTGTTTGTTCAGTATGTCCTCACATGCGAGGCCAAGCAAGCGGGCAGCAACTTGGACATGTGCTGATCCAGCCTTGATGTAATTGGTCACTAAAAACAGGAGACAGTGGTTCAAGCAGAAATAAAAGAACTTGGATTGGCGGTGATCCTCCTTCTAGTGGCTCTATGCTTGAAAGAGAGAGAAAAAGAGGGAAAAGAGGGAGAGAGAGCTAAGGGTTGACATCCTGAGGAGTATCATGTTAGCTATGAGAGCTTTTAAAGCTCTGGCTGCTGAATCTTCCAAACGCAGAATTGTTTTGGTCTTGTTGGGTTATAAATATGGGAGGGAAAATGTACAGTCAAACACAGACAGGGTGTTTAGGACCCCACAAAGTGACTAGGAAATTGGTCACATTATAAACGTCATCACACAAAAATATTTGACCACAGAATGCTGTGATTGACCAATGATAATCAAATATTTCTGTTAGGCGTGTGATTATTTGGTATGTGATATTGCTTTTAGACAACAGTTCATTAAATAAGTTAATATTGAGTGACTTTTTAGACACGGTATCGACAGTTACTTTGTCTCTTTTTGCTGTGCCGATGAGAATAGTTCCACACATTAACACAGCAGAATGTTTTTGGTAATGTTTTGTCCCTGAATGAATCACTGTTTTAAAAAAAAGTTCCATAAAGTCAGTCATTTAATGACTCACTCAACAAAAACAACTACAACAATCACTGGTTTCATTCCAGAATCAATGTTTTTGTTAAACGGCATGCTCATAAATTCAGTTTCTTCCTCAGTGAATCAGTGCTTTTGAATGAATTGGTCACTGATCGATTAATTGCTTTGAAAGTGACAGTATTCGTATATTTGACAGTATTCTTGAAATGCTAATAGGCCTATATAAGAGTAATGGATCTAAATGCTGTATAATTTGGTTTGTACATATATTTCACTACATATACAGGTGCATCTCAATATATTAGAATGTCGTGGAAAAGTTCATTTATTTCAGTAATTCAACTAAAATTGTGAAACTAGTGTATTAAATAAATTAAATGCACACAGACTGAAGTAGTTTAAGTCTTTGGTTCTTTTAATTGTGATGATTTTGGCTCACATTTAACAAAAACCCACCAATTCAACAAATTGAATACTTCACGAGATGAATACTTCATCTCAACAAATTAGAATACTTCAAGAGACCAATAAAAAATCTTCTGGCAACTTCTTATGTTCATTTACTGTATATTTATTTAATACTTGGTAGGGGCTCCTTTTGCTTTAATTACTGCCTCAATTCGGCGTGGCATGGAGGTGATCAGTTTGTGGCACTGCTGAGGTGGTATGGAAGCCCAGGTTTCTTTGACAGTGGCCTTCAGCTCATCTGCATTTTTTGGTCTCTTGTTTCAAATTTTACTCTTGAAAATACCCCATAGATTCTCTATAGGGTTCAGGTCTGGTGAGTTTGCTGGCCAGTCAAGCACACCAACACCATGGTCATTTAACCAACTTTTGGTGCTTTTGGCAGTGTGGGCAGGTGCCAAATCCTGCTGGAAAATGAAATCAGCATCTTTAGAAAGCTGGTCAGCAGAAGGAAGCATGAAGTGCTCCAAAATTTCTTGGTAAACGGGTGCAGTGACGTTGGTTTTCAAAAAACACAATGGACCAACACCAGCAGATGACATTGCACCCCAAATCATCACAGACTGTGGAAACTTAACACTGGACTTCAAGCAACTTGGGCTATGAGCTTCTCCACCCTTCCTCCAGACTCTAGGACCTTGGTTTCCAAATGAAATACAAAACTTGCTCTCATCTGAAAAGAGGACTTTGGACCACTGGGCAACAGTCCAGTTCTTCTTCTCCTTAGCCCAGGTAAGACGCCTCTGACGACAACTGTAGCCAAATTCCTTGACACGTCTGTGTGTGGTGGCTCTTGATGCCTTGACCCCAGCCTCAGTCCATTCCTTGTGAAGTTCACCCAAATTCTTGAATCGATTTTGCTTGACAATCCTCATAAGGCTGCGGTTCTCTCGGTTGGTTGTGCATCTTTTTCTTCCACACTTTTTCCTTCCACTCAACTTTCTGTTAACATGCTTGGATACAGCACTCTGTGAACAGCCAGCTTCTTTGGCAATGAATGTTTGTGGCTTACCCTCCTTGTGAAGGGTGTCAATGATTGTCTTCTGGACAACTGTCAGATCAGCAGTCTTCCCCATGATTGTGTAGCCTAGTGAACCAAACTGAGAGACCATTTTGAAGCTCAGGAAACCTTTGCAGGTGTTTTGAGTTGATTAGCTGATTGGCATGTCACCATATTCTAATTTGTTGAGATAATGAATTGGTGGGTTTTTGTTAAATGTGAGCCAAAATCATCACAATTAAAAGAACCAAAGACTTAAACTACTTCAGTCTGTGTGCATTGAATTTATTTAATATACGAGTTTCACAATTTGAGTTGAATTACTGAAATAAATGAACTTTTCCACGACATTCTAATTTATTGAGATAAGTAACAAAAATCCCTTATTTATCTGTACATACACCAGCATTCAAATGCATTTAATGCATTGATTATGCCTTGTTATGCACCTTATAATGCATTGTACAATCTCATGAGTAATCGTAACCACAGATAATACATTATAACATTTGTTAATTGATTGTTACACTATGCATTTTAAATTTGGTTAATTATATTTGGTTATTATAATGCATTATAACCTTTAATAAACATTTACAATTAATTATAAATAAAGGCTTCAAGTAAAGAGTCATTTAATTGTATTTATTTATTTTATAAATGAATACACTAGTTTGGCAAGGATTCATTAAAATGATGAGGACAGTAAAGACATTTACATTTTTCACAATAATTTTCAAATGCTGTTCCTTTGAACATTCTATTCATTAAAAGATACTAAACAAATGCATAATGGTTTCCAAATATGTATTAAGCAGTACAACTGTCCTTAAAATTAATAATAATCAAAAAAAAAAAATTTCTTAAGCACCAAACATATTTCCTCTCAAAAGCTCATCGTATCATGGTTCAGTGTACAAAACAGTTCAACATTAACCATATGCTTTTCTATAGGCTTATTAGTTTTAAACAATCAATGCTTCAGTCATGCTACTGTACTTTTCCATGCATGCAATAGAAGCCACTTCTGTCCTCTTAAAAGAAACAGTTCAGTGGACACTGGGCCGGTCTGAGAGTGTATCTGAGGGGGATGGGAGGACAGAAGGAGGTGCTTTAATCCTCAGAAATAAACCGACACTAAATCTTCTGTTCTAGAACTCCTCACAAGCTCCTTTGAACTGAAAAAAAGAAAAGTTCAGCACAGAAAGAGAGCCACTGAAGTTAATTTGAAGTTCAGCAAATCCAAACTAATTAACATGTGATCCAATTGGGAACGTCACATTGTGTATTTCAGTTCTCTTTTACTGTAAAAGCACGTTGTGCAATAGACTGTGGTATTTTAAACCTAAAAATGTTGCGTTTTTAACTTTGAACTGAGTAGATTCACTTTATTGTCAATGCCAAGCTTGTGGGCTTGAGGTGGGTGCTGAGAGACTTTGTCCAGTCCGGCTCTCACTTTGAACCTAAAATCAAAGGCTTATTTTTGCCATGTTTACAAGACAAGAAAACAAAGAGCTGTGAGGGGAAAATCTGCATGTTATTCCTCAAAACTTGTTTGAAAAGCCCATTATAGAGCGTTGTATTTTTGAAAAAGGTGAAAGAAAGGTCAACATTTTTCTTGTACTTAGGATAAAAAGATTATCTGTCTATCCTGAAACGCACAGCATTGTTGTTTGTGATTGTGTACATTCGCTATGGAACGGAGGAATGAAGGGTCATTTGAGGCGAACAGCTGTTGTGGTTGAGATTTTTCTGTTGTGGTTGAGGGGTCAAGCCCCTCGAACAACCACAATACATACTGGACACTAACCTTTGGCAATTATTCCCAGAAAGAACGTGCTGGTGACCGCTTGGGCTGATTGTTCCCACCCGGCTTGTGTTCACTCTCAACTGGAGGGAAGTATACTGAAAGAACTTGACCTACTACTGCAAGAAAACTTGTGTCAGTCATATCATTATATCATATATCATATTATATCAGGTCAAAGGACTGGAATGGCCATAGCAGAAGCTTGATTTTGTGCTCAGTGACCCATTTTTGTGTTGTTTTTAAGGTTTGTGTTTGGATTATTGTACGGTTGGAAGATCCAAACATGGCCCATTATAAGATTTCTAACTGAGTCAGTCACTTATTGATTTTTTATCTGTTGGTATTTGATAGAATCCATGATGCCATGTGTCTAAACAATTTGTCCAGGACCTCCAGTAGAAGTACAGGCCCACAACATCACAAATACAGCAGTGTATTTCATTGTACACATGGGGTACTTTTATCACTGTGTTTCACCAAACCCATCTTGAGTGTTTGCCGCTAAAAATCTAATGTTTTATTTAATTTGACCATAGAAGCCAATCCCATTTTAAGTTCCATTCGTGTCTGATAACTGAATATGTTGAATATATGCTGAATAAGATTTTGGATGAGCTAGGAGAATTTTTCTTGAATCCCTCCCAAACAACATGTGATGTAGGTGCTGTGTGACAATTTTTTCATTAAAGTTTTCATTAAACTATTTTCTGCAATTCTCCAGCTGTGGTCCTTGGAGAGTCTTTAGCCACTCAAACTCTACTTCTCACCGTGAATTAAGACGATATAGACACACGTCCTCTTCCAGGAAGTTTTGTAATACTTTATGTTGATTGGAAATTCTTAATTATTGCCCTGATGGTGGAAATGAGAATTGTTAATGCTCTAGCTCTTTTCTTAAAGCCACTTCACTAATTTGTGAAGCTCAAATATATTTTGCTGCACATCAGAAATATATTCTTTGTTTTTTCTCATTGTGATGGATGATTAAGGGAATTTGGGCTTTGTTTTCCCTCCTATTTATATTTCTGTGAAACAGGAAGCCATGGCTGGATCATTTCATGTTCATAATCACCCCGGAGTGCTCAAAATTGTGAATATGAATGGGAATATACTTCAGATATATTTTACTCATAAGAATTTCTAGGGGTGCCAATAATTGTGTCCAACGTGTATTTGAGAAAAAAAACATTTATTTCATAATGATATTTCCCCCCATTTTAAATTCTTATTATCAAATGAAAGGTTAGATTTTTGTGATTTAAAAAAAAAATATCAAAAGGATTAACAATGCAGATTAATTTTCACAGCCTTCTTTGATCATATTTATCACAAAATATATTTTGGCCATGACTGTATATTTATTACGTATATATAAATACACACATACAGCATATATTTTGAAAATATTTACATGTATTTACATAGTATATATAAATATTTTAATATATAAACATATATTTTTCATAAATACAGTATATCCATGTATGTCTGTGTATGTCCATATACATAATACATATACACAGTACACACACATATATGTAAACAAATACTTTGATTTTGAATTCAACATTGCATCAATCTTCTTTTATTTTTGGCAACTTCTAATGAAATTCTGTTTAACCAACAAACTTTATTGATTTAGAGGAACATAATTTGCATAGAGGAGCTTAATTTAATAACATATTAGATTTTTCCAAAAATTAAACTGTTCAAACTAATTGCAACATAGTGGTAAATGTGGTGAAAATGGAACTCTAATTCTATTATTGTATTTTTTTTATACTTGCATTTATTTAAGTTATGGCGCACCCCCCCCCCCCCTAAAAATTTATTAAAATCTTGGTGTTTCTATCATTTTCTTAAATGCAAAATTAGCATAGCACATGGAAACTCTGCTTATGATAGTGTAGTCACTAAATATGCTTCAAGTTCCTCCATCAATGTAAGTCTAATGGATCTTTCACTGTGTTATCAATCAGCAGTTAAAATCATACACCCATTCACTTAGAAAAGTACATCATACTTCTCACCAATAAGCCACATGATTTAATGTCCACACCACAAATGATGCACTAATGTTTAATCCTTAGAATTAGTGGTTTGTTGAAATGTCTAACCCTAAGTATAAGCAATAGTAACAGTGATGCTTCCCTCAGCACTAATTATGTGCTCTAGTATATTATTTAATGAACTGCAGTAAGTGAAGTCATGCTAAACACGTGTACCTTAGGAATTCAACTTTAATCATCTTTACGAACATGGCCAAAAGCATCTAATTTTTGGCACCCCTGCATTGTTATATAGAGAATATATTTTTACAAAATGATTCTGATATGCGGAAATTAAGCACTTACATGTTACGTAAAAGGACAACGTCAGCTGCATCTGCCAGAGGTTTGAATCACAGCCAAAAGCCACATCTTCACTCTGCCCCGGCGTGACTGGGAAAGAGATGTGCTTCCACTTATCATGTTCCAATACCGAAGATAAAAAACGCAAAGCAGCTTCTTTCAGGCCAACTCAAATCTGGATAACAGATCTGGGTAGAGCTGTTTGATGCTAATATGTTCTTCAGATGTGACATGCTGTGATGATGAAAAAATAAATTGTTAGCATTTTTTTACTGATCTAATTACTTGGACAAGTCTTTAAATACACACATCTTACATCTTAAAATTAATAGAATATAAGATTGTACCAAAATATCCTGTTTTGCAAGGAAGTCATTTCAAACCTGAATGACTTTCTTCCATGAAAACATTTTAAATAAATGTTCACAATGTTATGAATGCTCGGCATTGCTCTCACTGGAAAAGAACAGCAAGAACATTATGTTACATTTTTCCAGAAAAACTAAAGTCAGGTTTGTAACGACATGAGTGAGTGAGTGAATGGTGACGGGATCTTTTCAGTAAACTATTATTTAACACAGAGTGACCACCTGAGTTTTAACATTATTGTGAGAGACATCAGAGGTCAAGGGTGAAGTCAGTCTCATTAAATACACCAGAATAATTAGCGCTATTATTTCCACTCCATCTACACAGCAAGAGCAAAACAGAGAAAGTGAGAATCAAAGAAAGATAAGAGAAATGCACTGAAAGAGAGGGGTAGAAAGAAAACTGCCACTACTGTGCCACAAACAAATGAAGCACAAGGTTGTTTATCTTGGCAAATCTAGCATAAAAGGCTAATTGCTCCTGAGAAAATCTACTGCATAAGTACTCTGGCTCCAGCACTGTTGTTTAACACGTTTTTAGAGCATTAAGCAATGTACCAACAGCTAGGGTTAGTTAAGGTCTGTGGCTTTCACCATTTTAACACTTTCAGCAGTTACTAAGGCGTAAAAGATGTTCTTTTCATCCATACAAATAACAGTGATTATAATGGACCTGGCAATTTTCTTTATTATGGTACACTATGTCCCATGATTTATTTTTAAAGCATTAGATGTGCTAAGCTCTTTTTTGCCGTAAGACCTATTAGATATACTAGATAAACTATTCTCTAACATAAAATGAACCTAAAAGTATCTGGAGTTTAAAATGTTGGCCTGTCCTGTCTCTGTATCCAGCAACCAAAGTCAAACCATCATTTTAACATTATCTACTGAATTTTCTTGTTTTTATTTTTTTATGATGAAAATGAGAGGTTAATATTATTTCATTGGAAATAATAGTGTCGCAACTTTTAGAAATGTTACTCTTTCTGTAACACCAACAACAAAGCTGTAAAAGCATCTCACGTAACATGTTTAGTATTCAGTATTTAGTTTCCCGAATGTCGCATGCAGTCCTGTTAGCACATGATTTTCTACCATTATCAAGAGTGTAATATTTCTTTCAAATTGTGACATTCAAGAAATAATATTATTTCGACCCTTCTCATTGCATTTTCTTATTAGTGACCCTGGAGCACAAAACCAGCCTTAAATCGCTGGGGTATGTTTGTAGCAATAGCCAAAAATACATTGTATGGGTCAAAATTATAGATTTTTCTTTTATGCCCAAAATCATTAGGACATTAAGTAAAGATCATGATCCATGAAGATATTTTCTAAATTTCCTACTGTAAATATATCAAAACTTAAATTTTTAATTAGTAATATGCATAGCTAAGAACTTCATTTGGACAACTTTAAAGGCGATTTTCTCAATGTTTTTCACCCTCAGATTTCAGATTTTCAAATAGTTGTCTCTCAGCCAAATATTGTCTTATCCTAACAAACTGTACTTCAACAGAAAGCTTAATTATTCAGCTTTCAGATGATGTATAAATCTCAATTCCGAAAGATTGACCCTTATGACTGATTTTGTGGCCTATGGTCACATTTCTTAAATAAATTGTAGCGTTTCATTTGTCGAGTTCTGACAATCAACTTTATTCCCAAATTACTATAAGAAAAAAAATATGATATTATATTAAAGTCTTTATTTATATTATCTTTTATTTAATGTATTATTTTATTATTTTAATTACTTGGCATTTGTTTAATATGTTTTATTATTTTATTAATTTCATTTAATATCTTTAACCATTTTAGAAAAAAATGTGGGTAAGTAAATTCTAAGGAAAACATTATATATATATATATATAAATACTTATTTGTGCAAATTTGTTTTTTATACTGCCACTGAAATAATCACAGAAATAAAAAATAAAATCAGCGCTGACACATTCCTTTCCAGTATTGCAGGAAATGAACCTTGGTGACGAGACACTAAACACTGAATAGCCGAGTGCGGAACCGGCTTGATGTGTTTGAGGTGTGATGGTACGACTCTCAAAGCGCAGTTCCCAGGTCTTGATGTACTAATACGTTATTGTTCGCCTCTTCCACACAGGATGTCACATGGGCCCAAGTATTTGTGTCAACGTGGGAAGAGGCAGTTTGGGATCCTAACTGGAATCAACAGGAAGAGGATTGAGTCGGTTCTCCCTCTCATGTCCGACACCGAACCCCAGCACGTGTGATGTCCGCTTCCGCTGTTCGGGAGACGCCGTCTCCAAGCAACAGCGGTGACTGGCAAAGTCCTCGGCTCCTGCCTCCACAACTAATGGATGGCCTTTAATATCTGCGCTTTCCCAGAATGCAACTGGAATGTTAATAAAGCTACAGCCACACTGGGGAAAAGGCTTTTGGATCTCACTTTACAGCTTGTCAACACATACGTGGCCCAATTTTGCGTCCCATATAAAATTTGCACAGCAGAAGGGTGACTGTGTTGATGCTTTAGCATCCCGAAAACACACTTTTGTCCTGCCAAGATCTCCTCAACATGTTAAATTCCCTGGTTGACGTCCTCCCTTCAACACCTGACCTGAGATCAGGTTTCTCTGAGTAATGGGAAGGACACTAAGCCAATGTCGATGCCTGAGAGTCGCTGGAACGTGAAGTGTAAACGTGTTGTTACGTCAGCCCTCCTCAAGAGAGAGGATGTGCACATGCTCACTGTTTGACAAGAAGCTCTGGTGGCCAAAATAAGCCACCATATATTTTCGCCAGGAATGACTGTTTTTGGGATGTCTGTGTAAATGTTACTGGGCTACTTCAGGGAAGAGGTTTTAAAGCGTGCTTTGTAAGGGTTTTCAAATGACAGTGCTTCTTTCGCCTGTACTTTGTGTTCTATTTCAGTGTCTGTTCAGTGTGGTTTCCATTTGCTTGTGCTGCAGAAATCTGAAAAACAGTTGTGCACTGAAATGGCCTTTCACTAGAGATGGGGGCCGGAAAGACACAACTAGAGCGCCCCATTCCTCACAGGTCCTGGGACAACATTCTCCAACAAAGGCCCTGCATTCACACACACAGATACATATATTAGTGAATAATCATGTCTTTTAATTGACAATTGTTACACTAATTCACTATTAATTTATTCATTTTTAATGTCAAAATATATATTTGTTATTATTTTCAACCTAAATTGTTATTACTGCTATATTTGCTGTATTGCTGCTGCATAATTATTATTATTTTTTTTTAACTTCCATTATTCTCAGTGGTGATTTTACTTTAATAATTTAAAATGTAATAATCTATCCATTAATTTATATTTTCTTCTTGCATAAGTTAAAATATTATTGCAATACAAATTTGTAGATATAAAAGACAAAAATTTGTACCATAATGCAAAATAATTGACAATCAAATAATCAAAATATCACACTTCAGAAAATATGCTAAGATACATATTTTCTTTCAGCAAATCATTTTATAATTTGGTCTTAAGCTGAAATGTGACAGGTTGTAAGATTAAACATGTTTACTTCATTCAAGACAAACAATAACCTAAATATTTGCTGTGAAAAAATTCATTAATTTATGTTCAGGGCAATTATACAGCCAAATGGATTTTTTACATTTATTTATATATTTATTGCAATTCCCATTATTCTAAATCCAGATTCTCATTTAATATATAATTAATGTTAATTTATTTATGTATTACAATAGAAAAAGTGTAATGTTTTTATTGTTAATAATGTTAATTTCAACATTTAAGAATACATTTTGAAAATTAAAAGTTGCATCGGTTAACATTACTTAATGCATTGTGAACTAATATGAACAATCAATGAAGAATTTAATTTTTATTAAACTAACATTAACAAAGGTTAATAAATACTGTCAAGCATATATTGCTCAATGTTAGTTTGTGTTAACGCATAATAGATCATGTTAACCAATGAGACCTTATTGTAAAGTGTAACCAAACAAAACAATATATTTGTATTTACTAATTTATTCATTCATCTTCTACAATATTTAAAAAAATATATATAAATTAAGAGCAGAACACAAATTAGTACCATAATGCAAAAATAGTTGCATGTCATGAACATGTCAAACAAAAATTAAGTTCCTAAGAACAGGCTTTATTTTCTTTGAGTAAAATTAATTCAAGACAAGCAATTAGTTGTAACCTCAAACTCTGCTGTGCAAAAATACCACTACAAGAAAGTTGGAATCTTTAAATTACATCGCGAGTGGCTAAACAAATATTTTAATTGCTCTTCTGAAAGCTTGTAAAAAACACCAAAAGGAGGAACAAATGTGACCCTCTCTGTGAAAACCCAGCTAAAGTCATGTTTTTTTGTGATTTGCTGTTTTCTACAAAACAAAAATCATCCTTCATATGGTAAAGAACATTCTGTGAAAATTTAACTTTTATATCTTTAATATTGACTGAGTTGGATCATGTCAAAGTTTCAATTTATAATGAAATTAATGGTAGAAATAAAAATCTGATGCTCGTTATCTCATAATTCGATTTTGAGACTTTAGCCTGGATTTCACAGAGAGGGTCACAAATACTTGAACTGGGGGATTGAATTGGCAAAGAACAGTTTCAAATGTTTAGCATTTGCTTTCTTTTGGCCTTGATGCTTGTGCATGTGTAAACAACCTTTCCTACAAACCCGAAGGTCTGTCTTTAACCCCGACATCTCCCATGGCCTTTTCTGCAGCGGGGTTTTATTTATCTTCCCACAGAGGAGCAGATCAGAGGAAGTTGAACTACTCGTGCAGAAGAGTGCACTTGGGACAATGTACATTAAATGTGCTGGACTGCAAACACACACACACACACACACACACACACACACACACACACACACACACACACACACACACACACACACACACACACACACATACACACACCAATCAGACACATCATTACCTTCACAGAGTTGTATGCACTTGACTGGAACAGCCACACTCAGCCCACCAGCCTTCACACACTGGTGCCACACACGTCAGCACTCCCTCGCCACAGCAAACAGACACACGTTGTTATGCTTGGGGTGTGTGTGTGTGTGTGTGTGTGTGTGTGTGTGTGTGTGTGTGTGTGTGTGTGTGTGAGACACCACACATTAACCGTTCGTATGTACACAGCTCCACGGCACTGACGAGATCATAAACAGAGAAAGAGAGTAGGGGAGGAATAAACTCATTAAACTCTGAGATTTGACATGCTAGGAAAACTCTCATGGCATGTTACTGTAACTGAGCAAAATTAAATTAGTGTTTGCGTGTGAAAATTGCCAAAATAATGTTGATGTTGTATCATGTTATTGAACGAGTTTGTTCTTTTTAAACCTTCTGCAGAGAGAACAATACTCTGCAAATGATAAGTGAACTTGTGTCCTTGTTATGTGTCTTAACATCTATCTATCTATCTATCTATCTATCTATCTATCTATCTATCTATCTATCTATCTATCTATCTATCTATCTATCTATCTATCTATCTATCTATCTATCTATCTATCTATCTATCTATCTATCTATCTATCTGTCATCTACTTTGTTCTGTCCATCCATCCAGCGTTTGCTTTATCATTCTCTTAATCATTTTATCATTCTTTCTATCTGTATATCTACTCATCCATCTATCTATCCATCCATGCACCATTCTGTTCATGTCTATCCATCTATACATGGTTCCATCCATCCATTGTTCTATTCCTCCATCATAATTCTATCCATCCATCCATCCATCCATCATTCATTCAGTTGTTCGATCTATCATTTTCTGTTGTTCTATCATTCTATTTTAATTTCCATCCATCCATCATTCTCTCTATTTTTCTATCGTTCTATGGTTCTTTACATCCATCCATCCATCCATCCATCCATCCATCCATCCATCCATCCATCCATCCATCATCCATCATCCATCATCCATCCATCCATCCATGATAGTTTATCTTGATTTCACTTAACAAATAAGAAAACCACTCAGTGTTAAACTTCAAATGATTAAAATGATTAAATTAAAATGATCATTATGTAATGTTTGTACAGGATACTTCCCGTACCATTGCAGGAAGAGTTACTTAAACCACGGAGCCAAGAAATGTTGTATGATTTAATTTTTCAATCATGTAATCAAATTTTGCTTGTCGCTTCTTGCCAATTACACAGAAATGTACTGATTCAATAAGAGGTGAACACAACTTAGTGACTGTCTGCTCTGCATTCCTTACAAGAATCAAACGGAAGAGCTTACACTACTGTTATGTGTTGAGCAAAAATTCCTTGTCAAAATAGCCCCAATCCCATTCATATTTCATATTCTGCATACACTCGAATAAACTAAACTCATTTTAATCCTTCCTGTCCGCATGTAAATCACAACGGAAAGTTGGAACGCTAGAAATGAGATAGTAGGGTGAGAACAAGTTTTCCTCACTGATAAAATCTAAATTCAATTATTTTTCAATTTGTTTATAGCATAATAACATGACGTCTTAAGTGCGCTTAAGAACCTTGCCTTGTTTATTTTGTCGTTTGTTCCATAAGTAATTGGCAAAATTCGGCTCATTAAGAGCTAATGCAATTATGACGTTAAGAGGATTGTGTTGTTCCCCAGCGTGTCAGATCACGGCCAGACCCCACCACTGACACTGTTTTCACAACTCACAGCAAAACAGCACACCCCTGTTTGCCAAAAGTCATTTTAGTAGATTGGTATGAACTGAAATTGTTCTTTCAAGGTATTTTCTCTCAGTGTGGCGCTAAATCTTTTAGTTGATTCTAAAGCCTTCATAACCGTTTGGCAAATTCATGTCTAAAGTATTTTCATGAAGACAAATGAAAGTGAACGCCATGACCGATGATGTGCGATACATCAGGGCAGGTTTCCAAGGTAGACGACTCATGTAGCTGGACGTAACGATGTCTGATTCATGCCTCCCTGGGGTGACACAACATCCAGTATGTCAATGTTATCATATTGATATAGTGTTATCAGTGTTATTTTAATGAAAGCAGAGGGAAATATATTTTATCCTCTAGTCGTATCATACTGAAAACAATCACAAAGAGGTAAGGAAAGAGGTGCTCACAGCCGGTATATCATTAGCTATCACATTGTCGGGATGTGAACTTCCTGATATGATAAGTTGATAGGTGAGTTGTTTGTGTGAGAACAGGGGAAAAAGAAAAGTCTGCTTATAATGGCACAACCTTACAAAAAAAAACTCTATGGAGAGAACAAGATATTCTGTGATATCAGAAACAAGCACATCTTTAAGACAGATATTTCTTTATTTAGCCTATTTCTGCCTCAAAAGTGAAAATTGAAAATGTTGTGAAATAAAATAGAGATTTAAATACATTTAAATAAGTCACAATAATATAGCTGCAATTATGAAGAAGGAAGTTAAAATTAAAGATATATAATCACAGTTAAGATAAACAGTTGAGCTCAGATAGCTTTATTTGTCATATACACAATTATACAGAGTATAATGATGAAACTCTGCATTTAGCAGTTAATCTGAGTTTGAATTGGGTTAAGGTTTCAAGTCCAAGCTGATGCCAGTTGTCATTCAAGTTGTATTCTGTTCAAAAAAATGCTCACCAATGCTGAATATATCTAATGAGAAATACAGTAAATATAATAATATTATAACATATTATTACAATTTAAAACAAAATCTTCTATATTTCTAAGTTCAAAATAGCAGCATTCATTTAAATAATTATTTTTCCCTAACAATGTCACTTACAAGTACTAAAAGTATAAATTTTCTTAAACTTTTGTTAAGTCACAATTTTGAGAAATAAAGTCACACTCCTGAAATATAAAGGTGCAATTAAAAGAAATAAAGTCACAGTTACCGTTTTTGTGGAACCAAGCCTCCTTACATCATTGATGTGACATGAATCACTGAAAAATCAGGAAAAGAAAGGTCAAAGATGAGAAAACAGGATATGAAAGACATGTGTAATGTCAGAAAGAACACACTTTAGATTTATGAGTTTGGAAAGTAAAACATGTGCATAAATTCAATTCATAATTTCACTACATCCTCTGACTGCAAAGACTGAGAGGCTGCAGATTTTCTTTGGTGTGCTGTTTGTCTCTGAGGGTTTGGCTCTGCCATCAAACCAGAAATGTCTCTCTTTTAATCCCATGGGTTCCGTTCAGAGGAACAGCATTTATCTCACATCTGCAATAGACTTCTCTCCCTGTCTATTTTCAGCATTTATACTGGTTTACCATAATTTGATCTTATAATATGACCAACTGTGTGCAACTATGCTCTGAATTCACTGAGGCTAGCATCTTTATTCCTACTTCATTACACTCTTGAAAATAAAGGTCTTTTATTTATGGTTCTGGTTATGGCATTTATACACAGCAGGCACATAACGTCATAAGACCAAAATTCAATGTCGATTCAACGTCTAATGTCAATGTTAAATTGATGTCCAATACGGACGTCAGCTGATGTTAATATTTGTTGTTTTTAGGTTGTGTAACCAAAATCCAATGTAAAGTCAACGTCAAATTCTAATGCTTCAAATACTAACATCAACCTGATTTTCATTCTCAAACCAAAATGCAACGTTTGTCCGCCGTCAACCTGACTTTATATTGACGTCCTGGGCCTGCTGGGTAGTTCAATAAAGAACTTTTAACATTCATGGAAACTTTCCATCAAATAAAAGGTTCTTTACAGTGGAAAAAGGTTCTAAAGTGTTCTTCACACTAAGAAGAGATGGTTCTTTAATATCTATTCTCTGGATGGTTCTTTGGAGAACACAAAATGACTCTTCCACAGCACGACTGTGAAACCTCCCTTTAGGAACCTTTATTTTTAAACGTACAGAAGAAAATGTTTTGGAAAAACTCACAGTAAACTCATCACCGGCACAGATTTCTGCTTTGTAGTTGCTGAAGCTCCAGTCTTTGTTTTGGGTACACTGGGCCGAGTCTCTTCCTGCCAACCACACCCAGATTAGCACTGTAATGATCCTGATGATAGCCAGACACAAACAAGAGCTTAGACGAAGGTGTGTATCCCAGCATTCCCATCACCCTTTGGTGCCGAAGCATCAATTTTCACCAGGGAATTGTGCTTTTGTCGTGTTTGCGTTCCTTTCGATTATGAAAGGATAACTAGCGCTACTTAATATACAAAAATAAATAAACGATGAGGAAATGTTTAACAAACAAAGCTCCCGTTCCATGTCCCCATCCAGTTTCTTAAGCTGCTATTTTCTAATTAAAGGGGTTTTGGTGAAACGACATCAAGTACTGTTCCAGCTGTCTTTCCCTAAAAGTTTGGCAAGGTCAGTCGCCCTCAACTGTTAGTGTTTGTTTTGTCTTTCATTTTTATGACTTGTGCTTGAATAAGGAACGTTCTGAGGAGCAGAAGCCATCTTTTGGTCTACAGCAATGTGCATATGGGCTAAAGATCATAGAGCTGTATAATTAAAGAAACAAAGCATTCGTTAACTCAAAGATGCTACGAGATTTCACACAAGCTTTCATTATATCACATACACACATAGCATTTTGGATGATTTTTTTAATTGTTGTAGGGGGATCAAACGAAAGAACAGACACTGATTCAATTTCATATGCATATCAAAATATATTTTAAATATGTATTCTCTAAAACAAGCCTAGAATTTAATTTAATAAACCGTATAGAATACATACAGTGTGTGTATATATATACACATACATATAAAAATTACATCTGTAGTATATATAAAATTACAAATGGATTCTTCTGAAAGCAAGCTTTTAATTTAAATTTAAGCTTCAAAATGTATCTTATTTTATAGATATTTGGACAAACACACTAATTAAGAAAAATTCTTTTTAGCAATCAAATGTATTTATTACTTTAATAAACTGATTAAATCAGTCAAATAACAGCCAGTAACATATCCTGCACTAAAATGCTGAGAAATGTGTGCTGTCAGCTGTTCTCAGAAGTAGATGTTTCATCATTTTCTTTCATAATGAGCTTCTTAAATTAGTTTACTGTAACATCTGACCTCTTGACCCCAATCCCAGTTCCTGCGCTTCGGTTTCAGGCACTTGTTACTGGGGAGGACTGTTTTGATTCATTTGAGCTTCTCTCTGCCCTGCTTTGAGAACTGTAAACGTGGACACGGGTCACATCCTGTTGTAATTGCCTTCCCAACATGCAACAGTCACTCCTAATTATAAATAGCTTTGACGAGTGAAAAGCATCATTTCCCTTGGAACAAATAAATGAAAGAACAGTACACATAAACACAGACCTTCTAACAATGCTCGGTACTACCAAAAGCAAGGACACTCAGAGGGTTTTCTCAGAGTCACATTAAGGGTCATTGCACTTGTCCTTACACGCATGTATACATTCTAATATGCTGATTTCTTATTATTATAAAATTGAAATATTGAAATATTATAAAACATATTTTACTGTTAGTTTTGATCAATTTAATATATCCATACTGAACAAAATAATTACTTTGAAAAAGCAATATATAAAAAAGTATATATATTACTGATCCCAAAATTTTGAACAGTACAACGAATGTCTTTCATATAAAATATATTCTGATTACACAACATCATCTGACCTATGCCAAGTTTGCCGTACAGCTTTGGTATGTGTGCTTGCCATGTCTGACTGCCCCTGAAAAGCACAGAAATAACATCCAAGCAACCTAATGTAGCTTAAGTAATGATTGGCTGGTTCAATCACATCTTCCACATCAGTGAAGCCTTGTATTGGTTCAATCTGACAGACTGGGCTCTTGAGTTTAGACAACACCTAAGCAACCGTATTGCAACCCCCTGGCAACCTTCCACAAAACCTGCAGCATCACAGCAAGTTTTGTCCAGGCGAGCAGCACTCACCTTTTCATTTAAAGTCAGTGCATTATTAACATTAGAGAATCACTGTAAAAAAGACTTTGCAAAGTTTTAAATAAAACAAAGATTATTGGAGTACATTTTACAAGAATCTTTTAGTCTACTTTAAAGAAGTTTCAATGTGTTACATGTGGTCTCTTTGTAATTATTTGTGGAATTCAATAGCAATTTGTGTGTGAATATTGTTTCATCACCCAATTTGTTCAGTGTATCTCTCTCAGACATAAAACTTACGTTCAGAAATCTTGACGTGTGAGATTAAACAATCAAGATTTTCCTTCGTCTTCCCCTGCCAATCATTTCATCGTCTTGTGAAGCTAATGTAGAGTGTCAGCTGCTTGACCTTTTTTTGTCATTTTCCTGAAGGACATCCTGGGAACAGACAATAGTTGAGAACAAAGCGAAGCAGCGGTTCCCAAGCTTTCTGCGCCATTGTTCCTCTCACAATAGTACCATACAGCCCACAGGGCCACGACACCTGCAGTTCACTGTAAATCCCTTCAAAAACACTGTGCCCACTCTGAAGGCCACTGCAGTCAACCTTGGCACACACACAAAGAGCATAAGATGATCGGTCAGATGTTAGGTACAAAAGAACATCCACAGCAGCATCAGTCACAAAGCATTTAGACAGTATATGTTAAACTTTAACATTTCATGTTAAACATACATATTTAAATTTATATATAAAATTACATTTTTTTATGCATTAAACTGATCAAAAGTGATAATGATACATTTTCTTTTGAACTTTTTATTCATAAAAATATATTTCCAAATATGTATGGTTTCCACAGAAATGTTATGCAGCACTACTGTTTTCAACATTAATAATAATAATAAATTATTTATTGAGGAGCAAATCAGCATATACGAATGATTTCTGAAGGATCATGTGACACTGAAGACTGGAGTAATGATGCTGAGAATTCAACTTGCTATTTCAAATTCTAATAGTATTTTACAATATTATTGTTTTACTGTATATTTTTTAAATAAATGCAGTCTTCAGTCTTCTTTCGAAAATCTTTCTGACTCCAAACGTTTAAATGGTAGTTTATCAGTTTGATTGCATTACATAATAAAATATTGAATCGTGACATTTATCTGAAGAATGATATAGCACAAGTACCCCTTTTAAACATCATTTTGTACCGTTTAATGGTTAAATGTTAGTGGAAATGTCCATAGTTGACCCATGGGGTGAACTACACCTGTGTGAACTTGAGGAGTACTGACTTTATACATCCACTAAAAATCATTATAAGTAAGTTAAACAGTTAAAAGTAAAAAAAAAAAGTCTCTAAAAACTCAAGCTAGCTCTGAGAAAACTCAAGCGTCATTTGTTGGCGTGTGAGTGTGATTTAAGTTTGACTTTAATTTACAAATACATTTGGGGCCACTGCTTAATAAATCAACCAACTGTTAAACCTTATTTATGTGCGTCTCTTCTAGATCTTCCATGTTCTTTCAGCCTGATCTGTCAGAAACGTCTTCAATCTGTTTATAATAAAAAGCTACAAACCGCCCATAAATTTGTCCAGAGCCAAGACTATTTGTCAGCACATGTTTATGAGTACACAATCGAGACAACTCTGGAGGAAGCTAAACATAAGCAGGCCTGACCGCACCCGTGCTCCCCTGAGCTCCGGTCCGGACGTCACTGCCACATTAGCGACGAGTCTCTGCAAAAACCACAGCGTCAGTGTTACACCTCCAGTCAACCTTTGATCTCCAAGTGTATCAATTTAGTCTGCAATATGCCAAGGGCCATTAAGCTGATGTCAAGGTACTTAGGAACACAAATATATGCGTTCTTCGTTCCCACCTAAGCAACTGACCGCGTGGGAATGGTGAATCAGACTTTACTGGCTGTTGAAGCATTCTCAATGGCTTCCTGTGAGCTGTCGGCCCTTCTGCAAATTCCAGTAAAAGAGCATTGTTTCTCACTGTTAAGAATCATATGCGCAGTCAAATCAATCTAGAATTTATATGAAGGAAGGATGCGAAAGTTAATTTACTTCCTCTGTTATTTGCCCTTGTCTTTGGTACAGTGAAAAGACCAATAACAGGGATAACCTCATTGGACTTCCCATTATTGTTTTGCTAGCCAAGATCTTTTTTTTTCCGGGTACCTCCCCCTGTCTCCCGGACCCTCAGGTACAGACCCTGGGAGGCAGGGTTTCATTGTGAGAACAAAAGGTTGAAGAGTCCAGTTCCCATAAAAGTGTAATCAATCTTTTCCCCGCTCTTCTTGACTCAGCTGTGTGTTACTCTGTTGATTCTCGATTCCTGAGCGGTAGCTGAGTGAGCAGGACACTTTTAATCTTCCAGCTCCGGAGGGGCGCACAATACTGGGAATCACCAATCCATATTAATTCCCAGGACGGACAGACTGTGCACAACTCCAAACTACTGCCCCCACCTTCATCTCACCCTCCTACACCCATCCCAGATTATTCTCTTTGACATTTTCTCTTGTTCAGTGAAAAGGGGCTGGGTGGCCCCTCAACTGTGGGCACTACTGGCAATGTGGACTTTCACAAATGTTTTTACACTCTCTCATTCATTTATTTCATTTGTATGCCAATAAACCATCACATTTATCACAGTTTTTAAAATCATTTTTCTAAACTAACAAATGTCATTCCAATATATCTCAAATTATTACTATATTTCATATGTGGTGGAAATTACATTTCAAACATTTTCATAATAAAATAGGATTCCATTGGTCTAATTTCATAGTTATCATCAGGGTTATTATAGTTAAATCAAATACTACAATCAAAACTTAAACTATATTTAAAACCATTTATGTTACATGAGAATAGAAATAAAACATACTTTAAACTTTTTTGTTTCAGCTAGTTGCCAAGATATCATTCTCACATATTTAAATAATATTTTCACACTTTTTCATAATTTGACAAAATGACTGAATGATTAAAAAAAATCACAACAGAAATATGTCAAATTTACCTTGGTTTTTCTGCTTTCTTTATACAATGTCTCATATTTCTGCATGCTGACAATAAATTAAAAAGCAAAGAAGAAAATATATATATATACATTATTCAATATATATATATATATATATATATTATTTTAATTTAGATTATCAGAGTACAAAAAAATTTACTAATTCAATTTTAAAAAAATATAAAAATTCATATTTTAAGACAGAAAGTATATTTAAAGTCTGATTTGGGATGGATAAAATAATATAAAAAATAAAAATTTAAATATTAAGAACAACAACAAGAAGAAAGAAAGAAAGAAAGAAAGAAAGAAAGAAAGAAAGAAAGAAAGAAAGAAAGAAAGAAAGAAAGAAAGAAAGAAAGAAAGAAAGAAAGAAAGAAAGAAAGAAAGAAAGAAAGAAAGAAAAAAAGTACAACAAATAAAATCAAAACAAAAGGCATCTAAAAAAAAAAGCATGGTAAAACATTTCCAAGATCATATAACAAAAATATATATTTTTATATAAATCAACCCCTGGGACATAAAAGCATCCGTAGTCGAAGAAACAGTGAACAATAGGAGGTACAACCATCAAATCAAACGCTGCATTGCGTTATTAAATTTCCCCATGATGCCGAGTCCTTCACCCCGGGGGGAAGTATCCTGTGGTAAAAGCGTGAATTTGTGGGCCATTGTTAGAGCTAGGTGTGCTTTGGGATTCAGAGTCTCTATGGGTCTCGCTGCTGTGTGAGCACATCACCTGTCCAGAAACTACTGACCCGTTACACTGGCCAACTCCTCGGTTTCTACAGCAACACCTCTGGAATGCCATCGCATTTTTCCTCTAATCCTCTCTCCTAAGAAGAGCTTCAGCTCTGTGATTCCTACAAATCCATGCTATGAAAACAATGCACTCAGCATTCAGGGATGTTTAAGCAGGCGTTCAGACATGGGCTTTGTTTTTATTTCACTTTTGAGAAACGTAATGCATGATTATTGCAGTCACAATGTATGCAAATTGCCGTACTTTCTCACTCGATGGACAACTATGAATGCAGAAGATTATCATGTTCTATTTTTGCAAAATATAAATCATCCATGGACAATATATCCACAAATACATTCCTTCAGAAGTTTCAGGACTGCTTTTTCCAAGTTTTAAATAAAGCTCACTCACCAAACAAAGATTAGCAATGGCTCAGTAAACATTTTCATGGGAAGTTGAATGAACTGGCGTATGTACAAATCACTCACTTAGATGATTGGAGAAAGCGCGCAGAGATCTGAGATTAGATAAACTGCAATGCAGTTCAACAGAGGTTTGAGAAAAGCAGCTACCACACAAAAAGCAGCATTTTTGTTTCGGCACCAGAGACCAGCCTGTAATTTAGCAAGACTCGCCTAAAATAAAATACGAAACTTGCGTTTAATTTGGACAAATTGCTATTGAGGAAAGTTTGTGCACTAGACCACAAAGTACAAAATACGGCACCATGCTGGTCAAAGACGCAAGACTGTTTTACTGTGGGAGTCTGTTTAAATGTCAAGTGGCTGTATTTGACATTCATTACTAGAAATAATTTTATTCTCTGGGTTTACGACAAAGCTATGAGCTCATCTGGACATTTATGAAAGACAAAGTTGGCAAATGAATTTTAGTTGATTTTTATTTACATGACAAACCCTCCCGCATCCTGTTGACAAATCAGCAGAAGATGAGAGCCAAACCATGGTAGACAAAATAAGAAATAATTAGAAACTAGAAACTTAATTAAGAAACCAAAACACAGTCATTATGTTAAAACGACCAGAATAAGAGTTAACGTTGACTTCGGTTGTTAGGAAACAAAGGCTAAGGGTGGGGACAACCCTTCTATTTTTTTATATTTGGATATTGGAATGTATTGGAATATATTGGAATGATTTATGAAGCAACGTGACAGTGAAGACTGGAGTATATGTTGCTGAAAATTCAGCTTTGTCATCACAGGAATAAATTACATTTCAAAAAGCCGTTATTTTAAATTGTAATAATAATTCACAATGTTGCTGTTTTTACTGTATGCTTGATTAAATAAATGCAGCCTTGGTAAACATCAGTCTTCTTAAAAAAAAACATTTATAAAAAAACTTTCCTCATGACTAAAGCACAAAAATATTATTTTGCAACATTCAGAGAGGTTTTTGGGAAGATACACATTAGTGAAGAAAAAACGCATTAGTGGGGAAAGTAATAGAAAATAAAAAAGCAAACATCCTACAATATCCCCTAAAGATTAGCAGGTCTGGCTTGTGTTTGGCCAGATAGAAACATCAACAGTTCATAATACACTGATTTATGAAGTCCATCTGTGGGTGTGTAAATTAATTAAATATCAAATATAGCTATGTAGCTTGATAGCTAACAACAGAATTGTAAATAATACAACTGGGAGCTGCTGTTAAGTACGTGAAGTGTGTGGCAGCTTAAGCTACTGTCACACTGGTCTTATGATTAACTTGTTTACTTGAATATTACAAATACACTCTAAAGTGACAGTGGAGAATATGTAAAGAAAAATAAGATACCCCCCCCCCATAAATAACTGAACAGTACACTATTAAGACCAAGAACTAGCTTGAATCTCCAAGAAAAGTCATAAACTCACGTTTGTATCAGCCATAAGTCATCAAAATACCAAGACTAACATCAATCATAATGTCCTGTGAATATGTAGTTAGTGAAGACCACATGACTGACTGACCTCATTCTCAACCTCCTATAGTAAAATCCTTTGTTCTCCAGTGGGATTCAGTCTAATGGCAAAAGCCTTACAAATAAATGTTTCCCCTTTGTCAACTGTCATTTCTCCGTAGAGCCATGATAACATGGTAATGTAGGTAAGCCTTAACATCACAAAAGCTTGTGATTATACTTTCCTTCACCAGATAAGCAGACCTTCAACAAAGGCATGATTTTAAGTAATTACCCCCTGATCTAAATTTGATCTTTAAACCTTTTACTGTAAATCCAGCCTCCGAAAAAAAGTCAGGTAAGCCAGATGTGTTAAATAACTGGAGAATCCCTCTGCTGTGAAGCTCAATTGCACTGCTTCAACAAACTTGAATTAAAGTCCTTATGCACTGAAAGTCAATTCCAATTCTGTTATTTAGAAAAAAATCGAAGAAAAATCCATAAAAAAGTAATTGTAATAAGAATACATATATCGCGATTAAGAATATATAAATCGCATCGCATTTGTGTGAGTGTGAGTGAGTGAGTGAGTGAGTGAGTGCTGAGTGAGTGAGTGAGTGAGTGAGTGAGAGTGAGTGAGTGAGAGAGAGAGAGAGAGAGAGAGAGAGAGAGAGAGAGAGAGAGAGAGAGAGAGAGAGAGAGAGAGAGAGAGAGAGAGAGAGAGAGAGAGAGAGAGAGAGAGAGAGAGAGAGAGAGAGAGAGAGAGAGAGAGACTGAAACTAAAGTCTATATGAACTGGAAACCAATTCATAGCAACTTGGATATGATAAATAACCTCAGTTTCATAATGTATTGATTGTTTTTCAGATAAATATTATTATTTATTTATTTATTTGGGTGAATTACTCCTTAAGTCATATTGTCATATTATAGAAGGATGATTATGTCACACTCAAATGCTTTTAAAAAGTTGTAACCATGCCATGAACGAAGCCATACAATTTAATGATAATACAAAATTACCGTTCAGTATCTCTCTAATGAAACCTTAAATGGATAGTTCACCAAAAAATGAAAATTGTCATCATTTAATAATTTCAACAGAAAATTAGATATTTTTAAGAATGTGAGTAACCAGTCGCTGTTCCTCATTGACTTCCACATATATATATATATATATATATATATATATATATAATATACAAAACATACTCTGGAAGTCAATGGGGACTTCAAAATATCTTCATTTATGTTCAACAGAAAAAAAATCATTAATACAGAAAGTCAGCAAGATATTGCTTCATAGTGCATCTTATCTGCACCTTTCTGACTCAACCAGCCATGTTTTACTTTCAAAGCTGGAATCTGCTGATGGGCCCTGGTGCAGAAATAACGTGCATTCTTCCCATCTAGTGAGTAAGAGGTAATTCAATTAGCACGTATTAGAGAGAGTGGAGTAGGGCTGTCAGGTTGCTGGAGAAAGCCCAGGGGCCAGCCCTAGTGAAGTCTTTCCTAGCATTGCCTATCTGACTTAAGCAGGCTTTAATGATCTAGAGCTGGAGAAATGTGAGACAATATACTGATCTTGGCCCTGCAGTTAGGCCTTATTTACACTCACATGACATCCATGTACAGTATGTGGCTCAATATAGGCTTTAGCTCAGTCAAAGGCTTTAACTTTAAAAGCCAGGCGCCATAAGACAGAGGGGAACACTTGGACATTTTAAATAGCTGTTGATTGACTGGAAATAACCATGATTAGAACCTAATTAAAAGTGAAACCCACACAATACACTTAATTAAGCCCTTTGTGTAGCTGAGTTACATGATTTGATTTTCCAAAATCAAAGTGTAACATTTTCCTTCAGAAATCTTTCTAATATGCTGATTTATGATCTATATGGGGAAGTCGTGGCCTAATGGTTAGAGTCGGACTCGTAATCGAAAGGTTGCGTGTTCGAGTCTCGGGCCGGCAGGAATTGTAGGTGGGGGGAGTGAATGTACAGCGCTCTCTCCACCTTCAATACCACGACTGAGGTGCCCTTGAGCAAGGCACCGAACCCCCAACTGCTCCCCGGGCTATGCAGCATAAATGGCTGCCCACTGTTCCGGGTGTGTGTTCATGGTGTGTGTGTTCACTGCTGTGTGTGTGTGTATACTTTGGATGGGTTAAATGTAGAGCACAAATTCAGAGTATGGGTCACCATACTTGGTCGTATGTCACTTCACTTCACTTATGTCTGTGTGTTTGTGTATATAATGGTACTTTTCACAAAACATTTTTGACTCTCACTGAAATACATATGACAAATATTAATTTAGATTTTTTCTTTAAGTATTAAATTATAACACAAACATGGTCACGCATACTTTTGGGCCCCCACTATACCTGTTATGTGCCTGACATTCACATTGTTTGTGTAGCTGTCTTTTATCCTAACCTACTAAAGACAGAGTTGCCTGCCATGTGGCGGCTGCTCAGAAGTCAGTGTAGGAACTCTAGGACAGTGGTAGGCATGTTATCATGCTGAGCTGACCTCCGTTTGTTTGTTCAGGGTGAAATACTGGACTGAGCTCGGTTGGGTTAGGTCTTTATCCTGCTTTTACAGGTTTACAAAATGAAAACAGTGTCTGATATTTTAGACTTTCTGTTCCATTTTTGAGGAGTTTTTAAATACAGAGGTCTTGGCCAAACACCTGTGAGCTGGCTCTGTGTTAACACCTTACACTATATCCACAAAACATCTGCAAAGCTCAAGTGAGATCTCACATGTATCCACTTAATGAGTGCCAGCATTAAGGCTTAAAACAGAGCTAAAATGTTGTTGCAATGAAGATTTTCTCAGTTTAAAGGAATAGTTCACCCAAAATTAAAATTATATCATAATTTACTCACCCTCATGTCATTCCAAACCTGTATATGGTTCTTTATGAGCACATTGAGACCATTTGGAGCCATGTTCTCCTCTCTGCAACACTCATGTTAAACTGAATTAAATAATTTGAAAACACTCTCTACATCTCGCATGAGCTCTTTCATGATTTAAACAAATAGTAGCTAACTTTGAGCTAAAATGATTGTAAATAACAATTTCTATGACATTTTTTTGTCATTTTTGAGTGTCTCAGTCCTCAACAACTTTTTATATTTTAGGGTAGAAGTAGAATAGTATAGTAAAGTATAGTTGTCATGATGCACACACGAGGGAGGAACGAGGAACACGCAGATGAGGATGTGACTGAAATAAACAGTCTTTAATGACTCCAAACAAGGCAGGGCAGGACAAGGCAAGGTAGACACAGACAGGAACACTGGGGAGTAATGCGTAGACCAAATGAAATCAAACTGAACAGACAGGACTATAAATACACACAATGATTAAAAAAACACAGCTGGGACATAATTAACTGATAAACAAACTTAACAAGGACAGGAAACAAACCAAATAAAGACACAAGAGGCAGGAACACATGACACACACAACAGAGGACTGACATAACTCCCCCCTCCAGGAAAGCGCGACCCGCGCCGTAACAGTACCACCGAGGAGGGGGGTGGGCACTCTGGAGGCCCCTCAGGACACAAACGGACAGGATATAGGACGGGGACCTCCAGAGCGGAGGTGGTCCAGAGCCATAGCAGGTGGTCCTTAAGGCCGTGGACTCATCCCTCGGCCCAGCCACTACAGCCGGAGTCCTACTACCCCCCCCCCCAAAAAAAAAATCCAGGGTAGCTAGGGGGTATCAGGAGCAGTCCGGGCTTAACACACAGGACAGGACACCTCACAGGGCTAGACAAACCCGACAGGACAGGACAGCCACAGGGCTAGCAAACCGGACAGGACAGGACAGCCTAAATTAATGTATCTTTTAATGAATGAAAATTAAACAAATCTTATCTTTTGGAAAATAAAGGAGATTTAATATTACAAATAAAACATTGAAGACATATTGTATGATTATTCCTTAAAAATAAGGTTTTAGTAGTTTTAGTAGTACTAGCTTATTATGCACCCCCTAAAATAATGGTAGGGGAAACAAATGACAGAATTCTCACCTATATCTTTAAGTCTTCCTTTATAGTTCATTCATTTCTAGGCTACCATATCGGTAATATGGCCACCATTTCATAGAATGAATAAGAGAAGTGTGTTAGCTTTGGATGCAAGTTATAGTGCTTAACATATTAAATCAATGTTCTTGTTTGCATTTGAAGCAGCTGTATTAAAACAAATGGTTGAATATCGCCGGAGGATAAACATGAATAATTACAAAACATCGCCATGCTGTAGATACTTTGAAGAGAATTCATCTTCGGTTATGAGGCACATGAAGTGAAATGTTTGCTTTGATTTCTAAACACAGCTGTTAATCACTGCGAGACCTTCAGTCTGCCTTCCAAAGCTGAACAGTCAGTGTTTTCAAATCTTATATGTCCTTACAAAGTGCTTTGAGACGTACAACTCTTACAACAAATAAGCACTTCACTCTCTCTGTGCTTGTAAACTATATTAATCTAAGAACGGAGAGTAATATTAAAGAAAAGTCCACCCAAAAATGAAAACAGTGTCATCTATCACTCACTAAGAATGGTAAGAATGTTGGTAACCAAATGGTTTTGTTCCAATTGACTTCCATGGGCAAAAAAACCCAATTGAAGTCAATGGGAACGTAAACGTTTTGTTTAGCAACATTCTTTAAAATAGCCTCTTTCATGTTTCACAGAGTTTTGGAACGACATAAGGGTGAGTAAATGATGACTTCATGAAATGATTGATTTCAACTATTCCTTTAAACTAAACAATAAAGTTGCGCTCAGTAATTTTTTGCACAAAAGTTTGAATAAATAGTACCTTAAAGTTATAACCGCCACCATGTTAAGATCACATGACCTGCTTGTTATAACAACAACATGTTTGCTTTATATAGCGCTTTCAGAGCTCAAGGCGCTTTAGAAAGCATAAACAACCAAGTACATCTAAACAGAACAAGCAAATCAAACAAAATAACAACATATACAATATACAAACC
Source organism: Ptychobarbus kaznakovi (assembly GCA_027422405.1). NCBI lineage: Eukaryota > Metazoa > Chordata > Actinopteri > Cypriniformes > Cyprinidae > Ptychobarbus > Ptychobarbus kaznakovi. Next base: position 46,926,599 of record CM049794.1, on the reverse strand, counting down.
ACAGACACAACATAACAACGGAGCTTGAGTCAACAGCATAGTCTGGAGTGATGCGACCAGACAGTCCAATGGAAAAATAAAATGTCCAAACAAACAGTTTTCCCACTTGAACTCTGGAAAAAGTTGCGACGTGCCACAAACCAAGTACAAACGTCGGGCAGAGTGCAAACACACGACGGTCACAGCAGAAGTTAGTAAACAATTTCATGCTTCCACACCAGTAGGTGTCAGTATGAGATCTAAATCAACTGGGACAAGGAAGTCTGAGTGCACCTTTAAATAAATATGCTTTTTTGTGGTTATGACTCATCATAGGGAGTTTTGTCGCGTGAAAGATTTGTTACTCCCTCTGCCTCTACGAACAGGGCTGAGCTCCAAGCATAATGTTTCTCGACAGAGTCTGCCAGGGCGACGCTGCAGATCTGAGATCCTCACGATTGCCCGCTCTGACCCTCTTCCCAGAAATAAACAAACCCACGTGCTCACTGTAAACCAGCCTTAAGCACCTTGCCAAAGACACACACAGTCAGCCGCAAAATATTTAGTATCACTGAGATTTAAACATAATTTGTCAGAATGCGAATTTAAAAAACATGCCTTAACGTCTGCTCACGTCACGGAGAGAATTACTCTTCAGAGGGCTGCTAAAGCCCCTCAAATCCTGCCTGAATCTGATTAGGACAAAAATCACTTTCCCTTAATCCCTCTCCTGGAAATACACGAATGCAGCGGTAAAAGATGTTTCTTGCAATGATCTGATTCATGGCAATTTGAAACGTTCTGCGTTTCCACATCAAAAACAAGCCACTGGCTCTTAAGCTCGCTGTCTGGTACAGGAAGTTTTGATTGACTCAGAGTTGCCGAGTGACTAACTGGTTTGAATTAGCTGTAAAATCCTTTATCCCAAAACGATGTATTTACCAAATTTGTAAATAAAACGTTTTGTGTGCAGGATTCCAGAAACATTTTGCATTTATATACACTCAACAGAAAGTCCAAAACGTTTCTTGAGCAATGAATCAGCATATTAGAAGGATTTATGATCCCTGAAGACTGGAGTAATGCTTGACGGAAATTCAGCTTTGCATCGCAGAAATAAATAGCATTTTAAAATGCATGAAAACAGAAATATATGGAAGTATCAGAATTTTTTTTTTTGTAAAAATAAAAAGGTAATTGCGAGTTTTATCTCACAATTGTGACTTTTTTTCTCAGAATTGTGAAATAAAAATGCACAATAAAATCACAACTGCAATATATATATATATATATATATATTTATATATATTATCACAAACGCGAGTTTATCTCTTTATAGAACAGTTTTTTCTGTTACAATTCAGTTTTTGTCCGCAGTTGTGAGTTTATAGCTGTAATAAATCAGTGGGCAGAGGGCAGATCCATATGCAACAAAGTTTATTAACTAAACGGAAAAGTCAGGTAAAAGGTAACTCAGGATGATGAATGATCGGTAGAGGCGTGCGTTAGAATAGGCAGGCAAGTGGGTCGTGGGCTGGCAGCGAGCATTCAGTATCCAGGGACAGGCTTCGGTCGAGGCAGGTGGCAGAGAATCAGAATTCAGAATCAGAATCAGAATCAGCTTTATTCGCCAAGTGTGTGCAAACACACGAGGAATTTGTTGTGGTTTTTAAGAAGCTCTTGGTACATACATGCATACATACATACATATAAACATATAAACATACATATCTGACATGAGAACAGAACATTTAAATAAGCCTTAACAATAATAATAATAATAATAATGTGTCTGAATCTGGAACAGAAGATGTATGTACAGATTTGTGCCTTATTTACTCTATATATACAGCTGTATAAGATTATGCATACATATTTACATAGTACTAGAGAGAGTAAATAATTAGAGATGGGGGATGAATTACAGGCAAGAATTAGGGTTACAGAATTACAGAACACAGGTAATAATTCCTGTGTTAGTTGTTTAGGCTGGAGATGGCATAGGGGAAAAAACTGTTTTTATGCCTAGATGTTCTAGTGCACAGAGATCTGTAGCGTCTGCCTGAAGGGAGAAGCGCAAACAGTTCGTGTCCAGGGTGAGAGGGGTCTGTGATGATGTTACCTGCCCGTTTCTTCTTCACTCTGGAGTAGTACAAATCCTGAAGGCTGGCAGGTGCACACCAATGATCCTTTCTGCTGTCCTAACAGTCCGCTGCAGTCTTCTTATATCTGATTTGCTGGCTGACCCAAACCATACAGTTATAGAAGAGCACAGAACCGACTCAATAACAGCAGAGTAAAACTGTGTCATGTGCGCCTGTGGCAGGTTGAACTTTTTCAGTTGACGAAGAAAATACATTCTCTGCTGGGCCTTTTTTCACGATGGAGTCGATGTGAGTGTCCCACTTCAGGTCCTGAGAGATGGTGGTTCCCAGGAACCTGAATGACTCCACTGCATTCACAGAGTTGTTCATGATAGTGAGTGGGGGGTGAGCTGGGGGGTTTCTCCTGAAGTCCACGATCATCTCCATGGTTTTAAGCGTGTTGAGCTCCAGGTTGTTTAGACTGCACCAGACAGCCAGCTCCTTAACCTCCTGTCTGTAAGCAGACTCGTCACCGTCCTGGATGAGGCCGATGAGTGTGGTATCGTCTGCAAACTTCAGGAGTTTGACAGAGGGGTCTTTAGAGGTGCAGTCGTTGGTGTAGAGGGAGAAGAGCAGTGGGGAGAGAACACAACCCTGAGGGAGCTCCAGTGCTGATGGTGCAGGTGTTGGATGAGAATTTTCCCAGCCTCACTAGCTGCTGCCTGTCTGTCAGGAAGCTGGTGATCCACTGACAGATGGAGGTGGGAACGGAGAGCTGTGTCAGTTTATTCTGAAGGGTGTCCGGGATAATGGTGTTGAAAGCGGAGCTGAAGTCCACAAACAGGATCCTTGCATAAGTCCCTGGTTTGTCTAGATGTTGGAGGATGTAGTGCAATCCCATGTTGACTGTATCATCCACAGACCTGTTTGCTCGGTAAGCAAACTGCAGGGGGTCCAGGAAGGGTCCAGTAATGTCCTTCAGGTGAGCCAACACGAGCCTCTCAAATGACTTCATCACCACAGACGTTAAAGCAACAGGTCTGTAGTCATTAAGTCCTGTGATTTTTGGTTTCTTGGGTACAGGAATGATGGTGGAGCGTTTGAAGCAGGAGGGGACTTCACACAGCTCTAGTGATCTATTGAAGATCAAAGTGAAAATGGATGATAGCTGAACAGCACAGGCTTTGAGGCAGGCTGGAGAGACACCGTCTGGGCTTTGGCTTTCCTTATCTTCTGTCTCCTGAAGACTTTGCTTACATCTTCTTCGCAGATCTTGATTACAGGCTGAGAAACAGTAGGGGGGGGGGGCGGGTGAGGGTGTTGATGGCTGTGTTGTTGGATGGTCAGAGTGGGTGTGGGGTTGTCAGACCAGGCTTTTGTTTTTGAAACCGACAGTAAAAACTGTTTCAGGTCTTCAGCCAGTTGTTGATTGGCCTCAGTGCTGGGGGGAGGGGTCTTGTAGCTGGTGATGGCTTTCAGGCCTTTCCACACTGATGTAGGGTCGTTGCTTGAAAGCTGTTTTTTTAGCTTTCCAGCGTAGTTCTTCTTTGCCACTCTTATCTCCCTATTCAGTGTGTATTTGGCCTGTTTGTACAAGGCTTTTCCCCCACTCCTGTAGGCGTCCTCTTTGGCCAGGCGAAGCTGTTTGAGTTTTGTACTGAACCAAGGTTTGTCGTTGTTAAATGTTAAATAAGTCCTGGTAGGTACACACATGTCCTCACAGAAAACTAATGTAGGATGTCACGGTGTCAGTGAGTTCATCCAAATCAGTAGCTGCAGCCTCAAAAACACTCCAATCAGTAAGTTCGAAGCAGGCTTGTAGATCCTGCTCTGCTTCAGCAGTCCATCTCTTTACAGTTCTTAAGATAGGCTTAGAAGATTTAAGTTTCTGCCTATAGGCTGGTAGAAGGTGAACCAAACAGTGATCGGAGAGTCCCAGCGCTGCACGGGGGACAGAGTGGTATGCATCCTTTAAAACAGTGTAACAATGGTCCAGTATATTGCTGTCTCTGGTGGGGCATGTGATGTGCTGTCTGTATTTAGGCAGTTCGCGTGTGAGATTAGCTTTGTTAAAATCACCGAGAATTACAATGAAAGAGTCCGGGTAACGCTGCTCTGTGTGTGTGATTTGGTCGGAAACAGTTCTAGCGCCGCTCAACACTAGCTCACAACGCGCATCAGGAGGAAATGTAAACACATCACCAGAATAAACGAGCAAAACTCCCGCGGTGAATAAAAAGGCTTACAGTTGATAAAGAGAGCTTCCAAGTTTGGGCAGCACATCCTCCTTTAAAACTGTCACGTCTGTACACCAGCCTTCATTGATATAAAAACATAATCCACCACCTTCTCGTTTTCCCGATAATTCGGTGACTCTGTCTGCTCTGAACAGCTGGAATCCGGATAGATGAAGCGCGCTGTCCGGGATAGCTCCGTTCAGCCAGGTTTCCGTGAAACAAAGCACAGCAGAGTTTACAAAGTCCTTGTTTGTGCGGGTGATGAGTTGTAGTTCATCTGATTTATTTGCAAGGGGAGCGGAGATTCGCCAGGTGAATACTCGGCAGCGGAGTCCTTAAACCGCGCTGTCTGTTTTCACGAGCGCACCAGCGCGCTTCCCTCGCTTGCGTCGCCGCGTTGGAGATCTTCAATAGAGAACGCAGCTCCTCGACTAAAATGTCCAGTAAAACGTCTGAATGTTCAAACGTCGGCAAAAGGTTATCTGGTGTGCTATTTCTTTATGTCCAAGAGTTCGTTTCTAAGTGACAACTGATCGGAAAATCGTTGCTTAAGACAGGACAAACAAACACAAAACAAGAAAAAGTACCAAAGAGTGCAACAAACCGAAGCAGCCATGTGCGGCGCCATCATGTTCGAAGAGTTCAGAATCAGAATCCGGAACGGGCTGGAGGTCGTAGGGCAGGCTGCAGACAGATAGACAATGTAAGTTCAGCGTGGGTCAGTGATAAACAAGGTAGACTGAGTAGAAGGAGAAACGCTCGGACATGCAACGTAGAGAGGCAATACTTCGCAAAGCCTACATGGTGAATGGAGCAGATAAAGGCTTGGTAATGATATCTGATATAGAACAGGTGAAAGGCAATCACTGCGCAAATGGAGCATACTAGAGGGAAGTATACACTGCGCTAGAACTCGGAGAGGGCGCTCGTGATTGAGAGATGGAGGGATCCGGGAAACTGGAAGCCGTAACAGAGCCCCCCCCCCCTGCGAGCGACTCCCGGCGCGAGGATGCTGACGGCGCCGTGGTCTGCCCGAGCACGGGGTGCAGGCTTCTCAGGGTGATTACAATGAAACTCTTGACTGAGCATAGGATCTAGGATGTCCTTGAATTGACCCAAGATCGTTCTTCTGGACTGCAACCCTCCAATCAACCAGATATTGAAGGTGACCCCCTCGGCGTCTTGAATCCAGTAGTTGATGAACACGGTAAGCTTCCTCACCCTCTACAACAATGGCTTGAGAGGCCTGAACGGCATTAGATTGAGAGAACGGTCTAGAAGAATCTCCCCTCTCTTCCTCTGTGGGTGGCGTGGCGGGTTTGAGTAGTGAGACGTGGAACGTAGGGAGAGATACGAAGATGCCTGGGTAGGGCCAGACGGAAGGACACAGGAGTTATCTGACGTAAGATCTTGTAAGGACCACGAATCTCGACTGACTGAGTTTTTTGCAAGGGAGGTTGAGACGGAGGTTGCGAGTGGATAACCATACCCATTGACCTGGCAGATATTCTGGGTTGGAGCGGCGATGACGGTCAGCCTGCTCTTACCACGATTGACAGCTCGTTGGAGGTGTGTGTGTGCTAGATTCCAGGTCTCCTCACTTCGATTGAGCCAGTCGTTCACGGCGGGGACGTTGGTGGGCTCACCGGACCAGGGAAACAGGGGTGGCTGAAAACAAGGACACACTGGAAAGGAGTCAAGCCCGTGGATTGCTTCTGGATGGAATTTTGTGCGTATTCCGCCCACATAAGGTACCGGCTCCAGTCCTTCTGGTGGAGTTGACAATAGGACCGGAGGAAGCGGGAAACCTCTTGATTGAGACGTTCAACCTGTCCGTTAGCCTGAGGATGATAGCCGGAGGTAAGACTCACGTTGACTTGGAGCATTTGGAAGAGGCAGACCAGACACGGGACGTGAACTGAGCCCCTCTGTCTGAAAAGATGTCTTCGGGTAAACCATAAAACCGAAACACCAGATTACAAAGGTATTCAGCGGTCTGTAGGGCCGTGGGAAGTTTACTGAGGGGTATGAGACGGCAGGCCTTGGAGAAGCGGTCGATGACCGTGAGGATAGTAGTGTGTCGTCTGATGGTGGCAAATCCGTAATAAATCGATGGCGATATGTGACCAGGGTCGCTGTGGTAAGGGCAATGGTTGAAGCAAACCGGCGGGCAAGAGACGGGACGATTTCTGAATATTGCAGGTTTTGCACTGCTGAACAAATCGGCTGACAATCCTGGGACAGGGTGGACCACCAGAAGCGATTCTGAAGAAGATGGATAGTAGCAGTAATACCTGGGTGCCCGGAGCTGGGAGGGCGTGAACATGCTTCAGAACCTTTTCACGGAGGGTCTCAGGTACATAGAGTTTACCAGGGGGACATTCGGATCGGATTCCGGTGTGAGCGTTGGCCAGCTCGAGTTCGGTCTCGATATCCCACTGTATGGGCCCGATGACTAAATCTGGATTGAGGATGGTTTCAGGATTCTTGATGGAAGTTTCAGAATCAAACTGACGAGACAAGGAATCCGCCTTGGTATTCTTGGAGCCTGGGCGAAGGTAATTGTGAACTGGAAGCGTGAGAAGAACAAGGACCATCTGGCCTGACGGGGATTCAGCCTCTTAGCTGTGCGAAGGTACTCCAAGTTCTTGTGATCAGTAAGGACGAGGAAAGGATGTGTGGAACCTTCCAGCCAATGCCTCCACTCCTCGAAAGCTGCCTTCATGGCCAGTAATTCGCGGTCACCACATCATAATTCCTCTCTGGAACTGAGTTTCTTGGAATAATACGCACAAGGGTACAACTTGGGAGGTGATCCTTGACGTTGAGATAGTACTGCACCCAGGCCGGTACTAGAAGCGTCCACTTCAACAACAAAAGGTAACTCAGGATCTGGATGATGCAGGATGGGGGCTGAAGTGAAAGCCTGCTTGAGATGACTGAAGGCTTTAGTGGCCTCTTCATTCCAGGGAAGACACGACGTGCCTTTGCGAACCAGAGCCGTGGGGGTTCTCCACCATACTGAATCCTCTGATGAAGCGGCGGTAAAAGTTTGCGAACCCAAGGAAGCGCTGCAGCTCCTTCAGCGTAGTAGGTCTGGGCCATTCCACCACTGCCTTTACTTGCCCTCCTCCATGGCCACGCCTCCTGGGCTAATGATGTAGCCCAAGAATGAGATAGAGGTCTGGTGAAAGTCGCACTTTTCGATCTTGGCAAAGAGCTGATACTGGATGAGCCTCTGAAGTACCGCACGGACGTGCTGGACGTGGTCCTCTAGGTATCAGAATAAATCAGGATGTCGTCAATGTAGACGACGACTTGGCGATTGAGCATGTCACGGAAGACATCATTTATGAATGATTGGAACACTGCAGGACTGATGGAAAGCCAAAAGGCATGACCAGATATTCATAGTGCCAGTACACGTAGAAAAGGCCGTCTTCCACTCATCCCCCTCGCGGATACGAACCAGGTTAAGCACTACGCAGATCCAGCTTGGTGTAAAATCTTGCTTTGCGGAGTTGTTCCAGAGCAGCTGGTACCAGGGGTAGTGGATAGCGAAACTTGACGGTACACTCGTTGAGCGTTCTGTAGTCAATACATGGACGGAGTCCTCCATCCTTTTTCTGGACGAAAAAAAACCAGCAGATGCAGGAGACGTGGATGGACGGATGAAACCTTTGGAGAGCTCTTCCTCGATATATTTCTGCATAGCCTCGGTCTCGGGCTGGGACAGAGGAAAGACACGCCCCTTAGGTGGTGTAGCATTAGGTAGGAAGTCAATGGCGCAATCGTAAGAGCGATGAGGTGGTAATTTCGTGGCCTTTGATCTGCTGAATGCTTCTGCCAAGTCGTGGTACATGGAAGGCAAGCATTTCAAAACGGCATCATCAGGGTGTTCTCGAATACTTCGTAGAGTAAGCGGTTGGACAGTAGACAGGCAATCAGAAAAACAGTTCTCTCCCCAGCTGACGATCTGGCGGAGGTCCATTGCAGAAGTGGATCATGCTTACGGAGCCATGGTAACCCCAGAATGAGGGAGTGTGAGGAGCTTGGAGAATGTAGAACTGAATTAATTCTCTGTGCAGCAAACCGGTGCGCATGTGTAACTCCTGAGAGAGATGAGTGACGCGACCGGTGCCCAGCGGTCTACCATTCAACAGCTCAACAGAAAGGGGAGAAATGCATGGAATTAGAGGAATTTGTGAAGTTCAGCAAATTCTAGCGACATAAAGTTCCCAGCAGCACCTGAATCCAACAGAGCAGATGTGGAAAAGGATTTGCCGTTGACAAAAACTCAATGGGGACGGTTACACTTGATTTTGAGTTTAGACAATTAAGAGTTAGACTCACCGCAGCATTATCTCTGTTAATGGGTCGATGAGGACAGTTCTGACGAAAGTGACCAGCTTCTCCACAATATAAGCACAGCCTTTGAGACCTTCGTCGCTCCTTTTCCTCCTCAGTGAGCGTGTGTAGCGTTAATTTGCATGGGGTTCGCTGGAATCGGCAGTCATGTGACTGTAATACCGGGGCAAAGGAAGGTTGCGTGACGAGGTTGCTGAGCGACTGCCTGGGCGGCGCGAGTGCATCAGATTATCGATCTGGATGGCGAGATGGACGAAATGGTTCAAATCCTTTCCTCGTCGCGGCAGGCCAGTTCCGTCTGTAAATCGTGACTGAGACCCCGCCGAAAAATCACCTTTAAAGAGTTATCAGTCCAGTCAGTCTGAGCAGCTAAGTTACGGAATTCAAGTGCATACTCAGCGGCAGAAGTCCGTCCCTGTGCAAGCTCCAGCAGAAGATCCTCCCCCCCTTTCCTCCCTTAGAGTGTTCGAAAACTGCTTGGAAAATCCGAAGAAACTCGTCGTATGAACGAAATGCTGAGCCATCCGTTCTCCACACAGCTGTGATCAGTCCAGAGCAGCGGCCAGTCAGCAGCGAGGAAACAAAGGAAATTTTGCTGGCATCCGTTGAGTGAGGTGAGGGCTGTTGATTCAGAAACAGAGAGCATTGAAGAATGAAGCCCTTGCATTTACCTGGGTTCCCGTCAAACTTTTCAGGTAGCGCTAGACGAGGGCTCGCGGCGGTCTGCAGCAGGGTGCTGGTGCGAGAGACGGAGAGGCAGACGCTGACGAGGTATCCGCGGATGAGGTTTGGAGATTTTGCATAGCTGTTACCAGTTCCTCCGTTACTGAAGTTAGTCGCGTCAGCTGATGATGATGAGTGGCCAGTTGAGATGCTTGGGCGGTGAAAGCAGCGATAAAGCAGACACATAGTTGCTGGATCTTCGTTTGGCGAAGTATTCTATAATAAATCAGTGGGCAGAGGCAGATCCATATGCAACAAAGTTTATTAACAGAAAAGTCAGGTAAAAGGTAACTCAGGATGACGATGATCGGTAGAGGCGTGCGTAGAATCAGGCAGGGGGTCGTGGGCTGGCAGCGAGCATTCAGTATCCAGGGACAGGCTTCGGTCGAGGCAGGTGGCAGAGAATCAGAATCCGGAACGGGCTGGAGGTCGTAGGGCAGGCTGCAGACAGATAGACAATGTAAGTTCAGCGTGGGTCAGTGATAACAGTAGACTGAGTAGAAGGAGAAACGCTCGGACATGCACACGTAGAGAGGCAATACTTCGCAAAGCCTACATGGTGAATGGAGCAGATAAAGGCTTGGTAATGATCTCTGATATAGAACAGGTGAAAGGCAATCACTGCGCAAATGGAGCATACTAGAGGGAAGTATACACTGCGCTAGAACTCGGGAGAGGGCGCTCGTGATTGAGAGATGGAGGGATCCGGGAAACTGGAAGCCGTAACAATAGCATGCGATACTGACTTTATAACTCACAAACGTGAGTTTGTATCATGCAATTCTAAGAAAAAAACTCAGAACTGCAAGCTTATATCTCGCAAAAAAGTCAGAATTGGGAGATGTCAACTCGCAATTGCAAGTGAAAAAGTCCGAATTGTGAGGAAAAAAAAATGTCAGTTACCTTTTTTTTTATTCAGTGGTGAAAAAATACAAAACATACAAAACAGTAACTTTAAATTGTAAAAATATTTTTGTAACAATACTAATTATAAATTATTTTGCAATAATTTAGCATGATTATTTTTAAAACAATGAACCGCACTAAATGAACACAATAAATTGAGAAAAATCAAGACAAGAATAATAGTCTCACACATTATGTAGTTGGTGAGATCTAATTGCTTTGTTTCTCATGACAGTGCGACTGGCATTGCTGATGGAACAGTCATTAGATGTCATGCACTTCATAAAAACCCCTCACCGTTAATCTCACGGCTTGTGTTTCGCCATTAATTCAAAGCAACCAAATCAGGCCAGGCTACAGGAGACAGCACAGTTCAGACTAATTGTGAAGCATGTAAACCACAGGTAAAGTTCAGGACAACCTCTAAACCAGCACAAGACTGACGCTACCTGAAAAAAAGGAAAATAGTTAGGGAACAGACACATGCTTCTGTGTTTAAAACTAGAAGAGGAGGCGGGTGGAACAGAAAGAGTCTGGAGAGGATTCCCCTCACCACCCATTGAGTCTGTTAATGCATTTCTTACAAATTAACTAATTTCTCAGAACTCACAAACGAGAACTCCTCCTCCAACACAACAGACCTGTAATGAGTAGCATGTGCTTATTGTTTATTTTCCTTTCTCATTAAACGCACAGGATCGTCAAGCAGAAGGGAGGCTTTTTGCTAATTAGTGGTGCTTGTTAAGACAAGAATCACTATTACTATTGTGCACACTTAGGGTTAGACATTTACACCCTAGAAACCACCCAGATTACAACAGGAACCACTTAGCAACACACTAACAACTACTCATAGCACCCTAGAATCCACAGAAATAGCCTGGCAAACACCCAGATCACCTTGGCTAGTTGGTTAGTTTAGCAGTGAAACTCATTTTCTTTAGAGTATGTAAAAACCTAGCTGGCTAGTTTATGTATTGAAACCTAGTGAATTTTATTGTTTCATTCCCATGACAAGAGATTGCGTCTGATCACCGCTGTGCTTCACAGCTGAGTTTTGTTGCTCATCAAAAAACTTTTAAATGAAAAAAAGGTTCACCTCCAAATATAGAGTTGATTAAATAATGATGTAGTCCTCTTGTTGTCACCTTCCCTTTTAAGACAATCCAGAGCTGCAGGCTCACTTCAAAGGAAGAATATGAGATATTATCACATGCATGAAACTGATGACATCTGTAGTTGTGTCACAACACAGATTTGGTCACTGCAAAACAATCTCATATCTCTAGAATAAACTTTCCGTGCCATCTTTATCTCAGAAGTTTGATGTTCTCTGTCTTGAAACAACATCAAGAGCTCATTACCTCCACAATGCACAGAGCCTTTTATAGCAAAAAGCAGTGATTGCATTACTCAAAAAAGTAACACTACAGCAGCAACTTAGATCACACTCTAAAATAAATGTTATTACATTACAAAAACTGTTATTTAAAATGTATAATGATATTTTATAATAATCACTCAGCAATCAGCTTCAGTGTCACATGCATCCTTCAGAAATTATTCTAACATGAGGAGTTGGTGCTAAAGAAACATCTCTTATCATTAACAATGTTGAAAACAGTTTCACAAAATTGTTTCAGTTTAAAAAAAAATGTCAAGAGTGTTTGATGAATAGAAAGTTTAAAAGAACAAAAATTGAAATGTGTAATAATGTGAAAATCTTTACTGTCACTTTTGATCGATTTAATGCATTGCATACAAGTATTAATTCTTTAAAAAAATTGTATATATAATATTTTGTAGTGAAACAACGTGCATATATTTTTATGCATGAATTAAGTGTCCAAATACCTTTCGATGTAAATGTAATGTCGTTGTTAATAGGTCTCCTCTACCAGTCTCTCTGACTCATCAGATCTTAATTTAGACATAGAAGCAAACTATGAAGTGACAGAGTTGTGCCGTTATTCGCCAGCAGATTCCTGTAATGATTACAGCATTATAATCCACATCCTAAACATATCTCACAGCTTATTTTGTGCTCAACACATGGGAATGGGACAGCAGCCAATGTGTTTTCAGTTCTTGGATCTGTAAATGGAGGTTTTATTTGACATGGAGCCCGGTTCACATATCAAAGGGCCTTAATGTGTCCCGTCCCTGTTGTATATTTGTTTCTGTGTTGTTTACAATGAGTCATTAACTGGTTGTCTATGTTACAATGCTTCCCAGCAGTGGTACAAGTCAGACATTATATTCTAACTATAGCTGCTATGCAATATGTGGTCAGACAGTGCTGAATTCAGTGGTCTGTGTTAATAGCATGAGTAAATGTTTACAGAGCTGGCAGGCGTTGGATGGGTGGGCTATCAAACACAGGCCTGAATGTAGAGCAGAATGTCTCATCACGTGCCATGATTCAGACTTTGCAGTGATGAAACTACATTTTCTGTATGTCTGAATTGTTCATATAGAAAAACATTTGTGTTCATACAGGAAAAACCTATAAATCAATAGAATATTTCAACCTAAAATTCAAAAGTTTGGAATCAGTAAGATTTTTAATGTACCATTAAAGTAGTTTTTGTGCTCATCAAGGCTGCACTAATTTGATCAAAAATACATAAACAGTATATTTTGAAATATTACTGCAATTTAAAATAACAGCTTTCTATTTTAAATAGAATTTATTCATGTAATGCAAAGGTGAATTATCAGCACCCTTACTCCAGTCTTAAGTGTCACGTGATCCTTAACGCTAAGATTGTTGACAGCAAAAATGGGAACTATTTAAGGCTGCTATTCATTGACTATAGCTCAGCTTTCAATACTATAGTCCCCATCAAGCTAGCTGTTAAACTCTGAGCTGAGTGAAGAGTTAAGCGACTGATTCAAGATTTCCTCACCGGCAGACCTCAACTGGTGAAAGTCGGCCAGTTCACCTCCAACTCCATCACCCTGAACGTAGGAGCCCCACAGGGCTGTGTCCTGAGTCCCTTGCTCTACTCTCTCTACACAAGACTGCGTTTCCTCTCACAGCTCCGCTTCTATTATCAAATTTGCTGATGATACTGTGGTTCTGGGCAAAACTAAAGAGCTGATTGTGGACTTCAGGAAGAGACAGCAGCGGCCCTACACTCCTCTTATGATCAGTGGGAGCCCTGTGGAGAGGGTGAGCAGCTTCAAGTACCTCGGCGTAAACATCTCTGAGGACCTAACTTGGACTACACACATTCAAACACAGGTCAAGAAAGCCAGGCAAAGACTGTACCATCTACGACAGCTGAGGAAATTCAGGGTCTCCCCAGGAATCCTGAAAATTTTCTATTGACAGGCCATAGAAAGTGTACTGACTCAGTGCATCTCAGTGTGGTATGGAAACGTCTCAAATCAGGACTGCAAAGCTCTACAGAGAATTGTGCGCTTAGCTGAGCACATCTCAGGGTCTGCTCTCCCTCTCTGCAGGACATCTACCTCAAACGCTGCAAAAAGCAGAGCTGCTAAAATAATCAAAGACTCAAATCACCCTGTTAACCGTCTTTTCATTTTACTGCCATCTGGCAAAGTGCTTCCGTAGCATGATGGCAAAAACTGAGAGACTTAGGAGGAGCTTCTTCCCTCAGGCCATCAGGCTCCTAAACTCAAACTCGGTCTAATAACATCAACATGACTCCATTTAATAATCAGCAAGATATTCTCTATCCTCCACCATCCATATTGCTGCTATGTATATAACCCTGTACAACCTGTTTGCACATTCTTCTTGCACATTCCTGCTTATATTATTATTTATTAAGTCTACAGTATACTGTCCTGCACATTTTAATTAATTGTACATTTTATATTTATATTTTAATATTTTTTATTCTTTTTACAACTCTTTGAACAATTGAACAACTCTGGAGACATCTGAAAACTGACGCACTGATGTTCCCCATCCAACCTGATGGAGCTTGAGAGGTCTAGCAAAGGAAAATGGGAGAAACCATCCAAAAATAGATGTTCCATGCTTGTAGCATAATACTCAAAAATACTTGAGGCTGTAATTGTTTCCAGAGGTGCTTCAACAAAGTATTGAGCAAAGGCTGTGAATACTTATGTGATTATTATTATTTTTTAATTTATAATAAATTAGCAAAGGTTTCAAACAAACTTCGTTCACATTGTCATTATGGGGTATTGTTTGTAGAATTTACTTAACACTGAGATGTGAAAATCTAGGACAGCACGCACGCACACACACAATGGAAATTACTACATTCAACAAATGCATGTGGTATAAGATTCTTGATTAAATATAATAAGTCCTTTAAATTACTGGATTACTTCAGAACCAAAAATGTAAAAATACAACCCCTTCACAATCTCACAACCCCGTTATGATCAAATAAATAACGGGGTTGAGTGTGAAGGGTTGTGATTTTTTGCTCAAAACGGCCCCTGCCCTAAATGTAGTGAATAACAGGATGGTATGCAATATTATCATATATTGTTAAAATAACAAAGATCATTTTCACAATTAATCATTTTCTATCTTTATTTGATGTAACAGGGTTGAGTCGTTAAGCTTGAAAATCACAATATTAATAATGTTATAGTCATAAAAGAAGGTAGTAACTTGCCTATGTCTGCTCAAAATGTTGTTCAGAAGAGATATATGATGTCACTTCCTATTCGTGATGTCACATAAGTATCAGTTCGTTATTTTTTATGGGGGGAGATGATTTGTGTAACTGGGTTGAGGGGTTACTGAGGTACGGAACGATTTGAGTTCCTCTGAACTTTTTTAGTGTATTTTATCTATTTCCCAACATAGTATGTAATCACGGAAATGATCTTTCAGGCTTGATGTCCTCATGGCCTTCTAAAAGTGAACATAGAATGAATACAATTCATATATATCGATCTGTGCTTTTTTTGCTGGTAACGTTTTTTTTTCTATGTAAATTCATGATTATTCAATAAAATCATATATTTATATATATATATATATTATGTTAGTTAGTTAATTAGTTAGTGTAAATAGTGAGTACATAATGACAATTTAATTTAACTGGTTGGAGTTAAATATTAATTTACAATATGATTTAAATAATAAATTAAGGAAGAATACAATAAAATATTATTAGACAGAGGACTAAAAGAGTTCAAAGATACTTTTGCTTACTCATGGTTGAACTCTTGTGAAGTGCATTTCCCATAGATGTATCACGGGACTTTCCTGAAAAACATAAATTACTTCAATATGAATATATCTGCACTCTGGACAATAATATTTTAATAATATCTCCCATTGCCCCAGATTCTCAGTTCTTTCAGCACATGTTTTTTGTCAAGCAGTGACACTAGACATAAGAACAAACGCTTTGGGTGAGAAGAGGTGAGGAAAGGTGACGCAGAGGAAGGAACATAATAAATCTTTTTAATATTCTCAACAAATGGTAGACTTTAAAAACAGAGAGAGGCAGAGACGTTCGCACCATTTTCACTATATAACAGGGAAATTATTAAACCAACATTTTGTTTATTTGAAGAGTTTCATTTTCCTTCAGTTGATTCTAAAGACATTTACTGGTTGATTTGCTGCAATATATCTTAATAATCTGGACCAATCCACTCGGTGCTGATGATTTAAAACATTATCACAGCTGTTTATATTCAAACAGCTAAAGTACACTTGCAGGTCAGAGAGAACAGCCAGGAGTATAATAGTATTAAACTTACTTTTCTTTTCAGAGCACAGCCTGCCGAATAGTTGAGCTAATTCAGCTGATCAAATGTAAAGCTTGAATGCAATGTAAGATGCTTTGGATACATTTCATGCCAAATGCATAAATGTACATTATTCCACACATTTTGGAAAATGTAGCCCCTCATACAGGTGTTGTATTTACAAAATTCCCAAAGCATGCAAACTCAAAGTATGTATACTACATATTCCAAATTGCATGAGGTCAAATGTATTATACATGCTGCAGTTATTTCAAAGTGTTCTGCCTCTGTCTTGAATGATAACAGCAAGGATTCATTACTGTGATTTGTGAAGGAGAAAATGTTCTAAAGATATAGTTTGTTCTCCCACTGTGCCTAGAAATTGCCCTGACACTAAATTAAGGATTAAAGCAATCAGCCAAATATGTGTTTTTGTTTCAGTCATTTCAACATGTTACAGGAAGGAGTTGGATGCAGACCTGAAACCGATGCTAGGATGATAATTAGTGCTAAGATCACAAAGAACCTGCTCTAATTTAAAAACACTTCCCCACCAATATCTGCTATACATCTGTTCCCCCTTTCTGTCTTCGTTTTACAGCACAAATGTTTGGCTTCTTATGTTCTTTTTTTAATAGTCTTGATCACAAATCCATCTGGCAGTTACTTCATACATACTTTAAACAAGGCCATGGGATTTACAATGCAGACTCAAGACATGCACTACATACACAGTAGTCCGTAAAATTCAGATACTACAACATTCCCAATCTCATTAATTACTGTAAGCTTGGGTATTTCAATGTGACAGTTTTGCCTTTCATGCAAGAAACATTCTGTGGATTCAATCCATTTGTAGTAGCTAATTAATGGGATATTTTTCACATATTTTCTCATATGGGATACTTTCTGTAGACTCTAAGAAACACAGATTAAGACGATGGCCTTGTTTTATGTCAGTGCAGTCACCAAGAACTCCACAAGAGGTTCTACATTGTGGCTTCAGAGTAATATAAGAACCAAATGTCCATGGTTCACTGCTGCTCACTTTTGATATATCAATTACAGTTTTCTCAATTGCTTTGGCTCAATTCTCAAATATTTTTTTTTTTCGAAACAATAAGTTCAGATCTCTGAACAATTAGCTTCTTGTTCACATCAGATTGGAATTTCTTATTGATTTGAGCAAATTGCAAATGCTTTGGCACATGTGTGCAAACAGTAAGTACAATTGTCTGCAGTTTGCACAACAACTAATTGCATATGGTTTGTTGATCAAAACTGATGAGTCGATTCTCACTTAAACTGTCAAATTTTTCACAACATCTCAATAATTTTTAATTGTGTTAGCCATCACATTCAAAACAATCCATTAAATTGTAAATGTATATTCCATAAATATCTGACATTGATATTGTTTGCAATGTCTGCTAAATTGGCAAATGACCTCTAATTGCAATACAATTTGAATCAACCATTCAAACATTTAACCAATCAAGTTTGGGAGCATATATATGTAGATCATAGACCACAAGATCAGATGTCTCTGTTGGATGCCATGAATGCTGCATGTGAGGACATCACAGCTGATTATTGCAGGGGATGGAGATTTTTCCCCGGTGCATGGCAATGGAAAACATCAGATGTGATGCTGATGAAAATCTGAAATGTACACCAATAAATAATTTTTTTCATGTGTTAAATGGACATAAGAAATATGAAATGAACAATATTTCACTTTACATGTAATACATTCGTACAAATATAAATGTGCTGTATAAATACAAATGTTCATATACTTTTTTTCTATGTACTATTGACTCTTCTCAACAAATATCAGATTTTTTTTATAAAACATTAATATCCATGGTTGACTGTCATGGTAAAAAAACAACTAAGCATTTTGACCAGTGTGGCTCACACGATGACAAAAAATACTTTATATTTTGGTGGCCTTGGCCAAATTACTGACACGATAACTAGGTTTTGAAGCATGAATGAAATGTTTTGGGTGAGTAACTACATTTCGCAGACATGCAATAAAGTTCTGAAGTTCCAGCAAACAGTTGTGACATTTGCACTCACAGTTTAGAGAATGTTAAGACTATTTCGAAAAATGTGCCAAAGCAATTGAGAAAAACTGTAATGCAACTCTCTAATGCAGCATTACATGGTTGTGATTTTTTGGATGGAAACAGAACAACAGTTAGAACAACAGACCAAACTAAATTATGGAATGATAGAATGACAGGACAACATAATGATAGATAGAAGGACAAATAGAATGATAGATAGAACGATGGATGGATGGATGGATGGATGGATGGATGGATGGATGGATGGATGGACGGATGGATGGACGGAGGATGGATGGATGGATGGACGGATGGATGGATGGACGGATGGATGGATGGATGGACGGAAGGACAGACAGACAATGGGGTCCATTCAAGTCAAAATGGTTGAGATTGATATAAAAAGATAGATACAGACTTGTATTGAAGCATTTCATCTGTTCTCCATCTGTTAGTGATAATATAGCTTTCGTGCAGGCATGAAGAAGTCCTTTTCAACAGTGACAATCCAAGAGCTGACCGATATTCCACAGTGTTATGGCTTCTGCCCACATCTTTTCCACTGACATCATCAGTATGTTGTTTGCCGGCTTGATAACTCGTAATTGTTTGTTGGTCGGAAATTTAAATAACGGCCTGACCAGGAATATGATCAAATACAATTGCTAGACTGCAGAATGCTTCAAGCTTTCGGTCCAAACCTAAGAGACAATTGCATTAGAGAGCATTTATGTCAATCCATTTATCTTGTGCTTTGCCATTTGCTTGAAAGGTCAACTGGGATCAAACCTACACTTGACAGCCTTATGCCACAATAATTAAGAAATGATAAAGATCATCGTGTACAGAAAATCTTTGTAAATAAGTTGTAAAGTAGAGGAAGACGCAACTTAGAGGGAATTAATGTTTTGGTAAACTCCGTCCTGCAAGCTTCCGGAGAGGAGGCCTTTGTCTAATTGAGACAGTTCTGCTTGCAGGGTTGCCCTGGCTGTTTTCCCGGGATAGAGGAAGAGCTCTGCTCTGAGTCCCAGTTACAGGTCATTAGTCTGGATCAGCACCCAGCTCCATAGCATGAGAGACTGACAGCTTAATCCTGCCCGAGCCCTTTTGTTTTTTGCACCATGTTACTCTTTCATAGATGACTGAGTCACCCCTGCCTGGAGATTAAGTAATTTCTTTAACAACTTGAACAAGTGTCAGATTTACTACTGTCCTCAGCTTAGACCTTGCCGGGCAGAGCATGAGAGGCCTGAAGACTGTGTTTTAAGTTGACCTGCGAGATGACCTAAAGATCACGTCAGTGTAAATGAGTTCCAGTAAGAGATAAATTATCGTTTGAGTTAACCTATAATCTTTTTCACAAACAACAATTTACGAGAAACGGGAACAGAAGGACAGTGACACAGAAGAGAGGTCATGCATTAGTAGTCATGTAAAAAAAAAAAAAAACTTTTTTCTTGCCTTTACTTGGTCTATAGGGAGCAAAAGCCATTTCAAAAAACAAATTACACATTGCAGAATTATGGTTGGGCAAATCATTTTCTACCTGGATAATGGACTTGCTTACAAATTTGTGTCTATTCACTGCTAATAATTTTGAAGGACCAGAACATCTGCAAGCTGGTTTAAGTGATGGAGACTAAATGGCTTACAATGATGGGACTTTGGTCTATCCATTGGTTGTTGATTGGGTGGCAGATCTGAATTCGAGTTTGCAGTCAGTTGTAGAAAGGGGAGGGGTTTATGCAGTTGAAATGATTGGAGAAGTCTTTTTTTAATGATCAGCTTCCAATACTATCCTTACATATGCATATGAGATATGCATGACATTTTGAAGCAAAATAAAGTGCATAAATCCAAGGGGTAACAGGGGTTGCTCTCTTTTACTCTCTCGTTTGTTTTACTCTCTCCTCTGTGCTTCCACAGTCGTCACTTCTCACTGGAGTTTAAGCTACGCCTACATCCTAAGACCTACGTCATCTGCTGGAAAGCCACTCTCGTGTTAACCCAAGTACGACAGTTAGCGGAAGCTAGAGATTACAGTTTATAAAGTTTGAAATATAGAGATTTTTTTCACAAACGCATCGATTCACTACACAAGGCCTTTATTAACCCCCCTGGATTTATGCATTTTGTTTTGTTTCAAAATCTTGACCACTATTCACTACCTTTATAAAGCTTGGAAGAGCCTGGACATTTTTAATACAACTCTGATTGTATTCATCTGAAAGAAGAAAGTCATATACACCGGAGTAAATTTAAATTTTTGAGGGAACTATACCTTTAACCCTCGCATTTCACCATTCAAATTATTTATAATCTGATTTCTGGATTAATACATTAAGCATTAACCTAACAAGTAAGAGATTCAATAGCACCGATGGACCATTTTTTTGTTCCTGTAGTTGCTCGATGCACTAAACAACGGATTACCAACATACATTCTCCAAACAATCTCTGGCTACACTAGTTCAATACTCGGGTGAGATGAGACACATTAGCATCAAAAATAAACTTGGACAAACCGGTTTTCAGGCCTCTATTGGACTTCTCATTGATGAAAACAACTAACTAGTTTGTTGCCAGGGTTAATGACCTATAACATGGAGATGAAAGAAGCACTGTTTGATCAAGCCATTTCCAAGTGATTTGGCCACGTTTGAGTTGCTTCAAATAATCTGGATCATTATGGTAAATCATGTGTGTTCTGTCATCAGCGATGAACACTGTATCCAGAGAGAAGTCTGCTCGTCCTGTTGCGCAAACGAATGGAACAAAAGTAGCACAGGATTTTTTTTTTGCCTGGGAAAATGTGAAGAGCTCACTGAGCACTTGGGCTTCTATTCGGACTCTTTTGAGGGCCTCTACTGCTGGCTGTGCTGCCAAAAAACTGGAATAAAAAGCTCATTCTGCCTCTCACAAACAACTATGGAGGGCCTCCTCTTTCCTCAGAGCCCCTTTAAAGCCTGGCAAATCAAAGTATTTCACTTTATGAAGCGTGTTTGGCTCCGGGGACGATGGTTAAACTTATTAACCAGGCTAATGTGCTGGTAAGTAAATTGTAAAAAAGCATGAACAAATGTAAAAAATGTGGGCAATTTAGCATGTTTTTATTGTTGAATTTGCAGTAACATCTAGCCATATTGCATCTGACACCTTGCCATAGCTCTGAACAGCCGAAAGAATATGAATATAAAACATAATACCTACAATACAAAGCATCTCTTCCATATTAACATAAATAAACAGGCTTTGACAATAAGAAAAAACTGAATGACATTACAAAAACTATACTTCATAAAGTTGTAAAAGTTTGAGAATCATGGCAACTGACTCCAGAGTAAACCACGGCTGTTAAAGTGCCATTTATCTCCATGCTCAAATTTGTATATAATTTATCACAGTTGGACACTGACCTTGTCTGGCTGTTTTCAATTCAGTTTATTTGCTCATTGTTCAGTGGAACTCCATCTATAGAATAAATAATCTGGGTTTTAAAAGGGCATAATAAAGTGGTCTAATTGGTAATGAACTGTATGACCTGCCTTATTTGTTCCTGGAATTCACCTCTGCTAGAGCGAGATGTCTGGCTTCGTAGAAGAGCTATAAAAGACTAGGCAGATATTAGACTGACATTGACCTGTCAATTACCACAAGCACACTCTGAACTCTTCTGAAAAAGCCTGGCTGTTTCAGCCCACTGGCAAGGTTCCACATCTGGCTTTTATGTTTCCTAAATACATCAAATTAATGTATTTGTTTATTTAAAACTACAGCTGAATTGAAAATGAAAAATATATATTTACCTTGATTTTTAATCTCAAGCATGCTCTTCGGCTGTTATGCAAACATTATGGATTTAAAAATTGTTGGTTGTGAGACACCTAACATATTAATATAATATAAAGAAAATAAATATATAAATAATAATATATAATACGTTTTATAATATATTAAAGAGACATTTATAATAAAAAAAAAATATAAAAATTGTAATATACATTTGAACAATTTTTATGTTAATACTAATATATATGAATACACACACACACACACACACACACACACACACACACACACACACACACACACACACACACACACACACACACACACACACACACACACACACACACACACACACACACACACACACACACACACACACACACACACACACACACACACACACACACACACACACACACACACACACACACACACACACACACACACACACACACACACACACACACACACACACACACACACACACACACACACACACACACACACACACACACACACACTCTCTCTCTCTCTCGGTAGAATGGAACACTGAAGAGACTCTTGCAAATCAGAGCAGAGCTTCTGTCTCTTTTTCAGAACAGGTTGCAGGGGTGCTGATAAAGGCCGGCACGCACGACTCCCATAGGCCCGTGTTTAGCCGCTTGTAAAGCCCTGTCAAGCCGGACATGCCATTCAGACTGGCATGCTAATTGAAAACAGCACCATTCTCCGGTTCCTAGATTTAGCCCCCTCCAGAAGTCCCACAGCACATGCTGTAATACGCTAACAGCCTGAGAATAGCATTGTTAGGTACTATATCCAGTAAACTTGTACTTTATACCCACTTAAGATTTTTAATATATAGAACCTTGGTGAATTCCCAACTCACGGTATTCCATTAAAGTCTATTGTATGTGACAGGTAGAGGGAATGAATGCAGAATGCATTTGCCAGAATCCCATTTCTTTTAACAGTCTGATTATTTGGTGCTCTTACTTAAATGCCACTGAGGTCTGCCAGCACATTGAACCTTTTTGCCCATCCAAACTGGAAAGTGACACTAGAATTCCATTTCAGAAAATAACCATTAATCTTAATTCCAGCATATTACAAATGCAATTACGACAACCTCTCTGGTGCCTGTGAAATAATGATGCTATATAAAATAATCTTTGTAATTACCTTAAGGGACCTTTTTATAAATTGTATTTGTAATTGTATTGTCATGCATGCATGGCATCCACCCATTTCTGCAAATTCTCTCTGATTTCATTTTATTTTTATGGCCTGTTTTGTAATCAATTTGAGTTATAACAGAGTCTTACGTTGATTTGCATGCAAAATTGCATGTATGTCATAATTGATTTTCTTGTGAGCAAATTAATGAAGTAAGTTGACAAATGGGTTTTTCATACAGGCATAGTTCAATTAAAAATGATTTACTCACCATATACAGTATACCAAACCTGTATGCTGTTCTTTCTTCTGTGAAAGACAAAAATAAGAGATTTTTAATAATGTCTGTTTATTGCCCATGCAATGAAAGACCTCAAGGTTCCTCAAAAAGTGAAGACCAAATTTTTGAGGGAACTATCTTTTTAAGTATAACAAGATTTATATGATTTTAAGAAAAATGCAAGATTATATATATATATATATATATATATATATATATATATACACACACACTGTATATATATATATATATATATATATACCCACCGGCCACTTTATTAGGTACACCTGTTCAATTGCTTGGTAACACAAATTGCTAATCAGCCAATCACATGGCAGCAACTCAATGCATTTATGCATCTAGATGTGGTGAAGACGACTTGCTGAAGTTCAAACCGAGCATCAGAATGGGGAAGAAAGGGGATTTAAGTGACTTTGAACGTGAAATGGTTGTTGGTGCCAGACGGGCTGGTCTGAGTATTTCAAAAACTGCTGATCTACTGGGATCTTCACGCACAACCATCTCTAGGGTTTACAGAGCTGCTGCTGGTGGTGGTGTAATGGTGTGGGGGATATTTTCTTGGCACACTTTGGGCCCCTTAGTACCAATTGAGCATCGTTTAAACGCCACAGCCTACCTGAGTATTGTTGATGACCATGTCCATCCCTTTATGACTACAGTGTACCCATCTTCTGATGGCTACTTCCAGCAGGATAATGCACCATGTCACAAAGCTCAAATCATCTCAGACTGGTTTCTTGAACATGACAATGAGTTCACTTTACTCAAATGGCCTCCACAGTCACCAGATCTCAATCCAATAGAGCACCTTTGGGATGTGGTGGAACGGGAGATTCGCATCATGGATGTGCAGCCGACAAATCTGCAGCAACTGCGTGATGCTATCATGTCAATATGGACCAAAATCTCTGAGGAATGTTTCCAACACCTTGTTGAATCTATGCCACGAAGAATTAAGGCAGTTCTGAAGGCAAAAGGGGGTCCAACCCGGTACTAGCAAGGTGTACCTAATAAAGTGGCCAGTGAGTGTGTGTGTGTGTGTGTGTGTGTGTGTGTGTGTGTGTGTGTGTGTGTATATATATATATATATGAGATTATCTGAAAACATAAACAGGTAAACCCTGAGCCATACTGTGTGTGATTATTCAAATGTTCCGTTGTGCCGCTCCAAGTCGAGTTTGGTTTGTTTGCTTCTTTCAACGAACAAACTAATCCAATTTTCACTGGTTTATAAAGGTAGCATTTTCAGATTTGCAATAAACATTTTTGTCTTTCATCTGGGGACTGGAGTTTAAATTTCATCTCATCACACACAAACACATGTTGTCGCTCAACTGTTCAGTGTTTAAAACCATTGCATTCCTCAAACATCCCCCAGTGCATCCACACTGATGGTGCTGGGGAGTTGTAATGCTTTTCTTTACCCATTAATTCTATCATGTGACACATGGGAACCGTTTTTATAGCTGTGGAATAAATGTATTTCCTGTTAGGGGTTGTTGGGTTTGAAAATGTTCAAATCAGCACTCTTAGCTCAGGTGGAGAAAATTCTGCTGGTGCTGGTGTTCTCAAAGTGTTGATGACATAGTCATCCAAAAATGGGCTGTTGTTATTCCAATTATGTCACCCATGCTGGATCTACAAAACGTATGAGAAAGGTCCATATAGGGTTCAGAAACATAACCTTTATCTGGACCCTTGCAGAACTAAATGGGGCATACACAAGCAAACATGTTGAAAAAATGCTTTATTTTGCCTGATTAGATTGTCTGGTAAATGTAAGAACATTTTTGTACAGTTTAATTATTTGACTTAAAAATGTATTGAGTTACCTAAACTGTGCTGTATGTAGGTGTATATAATATATATATATATATATATATATATATATATATAATAACAGCTGAGTACCAAATAAGCATATTTCAATCATTTCTGAAGAATCATGTGACACTGAAGTAATGGCTTCTGAAAATTCAGATTTGGCTTACCAGAAATATAAATACATTTTTAATGTGTATTTTAAGAATGCATTTTTTAAATATATTCAAATAAAAAGCAGTTATTTTACATTGTAATAATATTTCACACAATTATGGTTTTAAATATAGTTTAAATGTGTATATTAGGTTACAAAAATTATGTGATTTGAAATTATTTCTTTTCAAGCACTGGTTATTGCATATGCATTGAACAGTAACACATTTTTTAATCGAGAGATCATCTTGGCCAAAAAAAAAAAAGAACTAAAGAGCTGACATACAACATTTCAATGCAAATTGCAACCCTGTATTTAATGAAGGGTATCATTTTAGCTCAGGGTTTCCAATAAGTCTGGTTAGAAGACACGCATGTGTCCCAGATGATGCCGATTTATTCCGTGATTTGTGGTTGTTTGAGATTTGTAAATCAAGGTCGCGGTTAGCGTTACAGGAAATGCTAGAAGCTCAAAACCTCCACTGGCTCGTTTCTCAGGGGAAGTTTGAGCCCTCAGCCTATTATTGAGGCCTAAGCAATACCATCAAACCACAATACAAAAGATTCAAAGGCAATCGAAGACCACATACAATGTCAAATACTTTCATTTAATATTCCATCCTTCAGCAAAAAGCTAAGTTTATCCAACTTTTCTTAGTATTGGGCACTCATTTGTTCTATTGCGTCACTGTACAACCTCTTTAGGTTGAGGACATGTTAGGATTTTACGTTTAGACGACGCTCAAGTGTTATTCGCTCTCTGGCCCAAGTCAGACTTCCATTGTCTCGGGCCGCAGTGGCATGCTGACAAAGCACTTGTCGAAGAAAAAAGCCCTCAGTCAAGCAGCTGCAGCCTCGCACAGAGGAAGCACTCAGCCCAGTTTGCCTTTCATTCCCCTCCTGGGAGAACGTTCTCCAGGAGGCAAGAGCATGGCAGGAAATCCGCGCACACTGCCGCTCTCTCCCACACTAGCCATTTCCAGCCGTCTGGGCCTCGGAGTTGCTGAGCTGAAGTCAAATTAATCTGTCATCAGTTCCTTGAGCTGCGAGGCAGCAGCTACACTATAATCTCTAAAGAACATCTCATAATTGCCTGCAGACGCTAGCAGGGCTTACGTACCAAGGCATCCCCGGGCGGGTTAACGTTTAGCATACATCTCAGTAACTTTCAGAAAGTTCACAACTGTCTAATGCCCACTGAAAACTCTGGTCGACAAGAGTGGAAAGTGATTCATTCTGTTATGGTGATCTTGGTATTCAATCACCATGTAGATGCATGGCAGGGAATTTGTTCTTCCAACTAGTGAATCATAAACCTATTAAAACAAGCGTGGCCTGTTTCTCCATGATGAACAGGATGAGGTTGAATAAGTGGGCGTTTGAACAGGATAAGCTTCTACAAACAATCTTCTGGATTGGGCACCCATTTAAAACCTTCCTTTGGTGCTTACGGAGACAATGGTCTTGCTCTGACAGCTTTCTGTTTGGGTCGCATATGGGCAGACAATAATGGATATCCTGTTAGCCTAAAAATACATGGTCAGTTTTGAGAAAAAGGGAAAAGGGGAGAAAGGGGAGAAAGGGGTCTTTCAAGCTGATCACTTAGTCTTTGCTTGCCATCATGTGACATCTGGAAGCTATGGGGTCCTCCTTCATGTGAACCTCAGTCAGAACTGGACCCGTCTCGGTTATCACACCTTTTATTTGGGCCAAAGGTCAGATGAGCTAGAAGAAAGCAGTAGTGTAGTATGCATGCTTTAAGCCTCGTTTCTCTCATCCTCCCTTTCTTTAGACAGGAAGAGGAGTGAGTGACTAAGGACGGGAGGGGGTGTCTTCCTCTTCGTAAAGACATGCGGTCTTCCCTCCCTTTCCACCACTCTAAGTCACCAGGGAGCTGACCACATATTCTTACGCAGGTTATGCACACTCACGCCGTCATCTAAACGTGGTCTCTGAATAGTAAATTATTCATTTCCCATGTTTAAAAGCTGAAACCACATAATAACTCAACATTTGTAACAAGATATTCTATCATTCTTTAACAGTATTAAATATAAAATACAATGATAGAAATGCATACATTTTTATATGTATGCAACAATAAACTAATGAAATATAAAATTCTGTAATAAAATAATGAGATCTCAATTACAAAATAAAATAAATGAAATATAAAATATGACAATATAAAATGAAATAAAATTCTATCATTTCAAAATAAAATAGAAAATACAACAATAAACTAATGGAATCTATAATTTATTATAGATCTCATTAAGATCTCATAATTCTAAAATAAAATAAAATATGAAAAAAAATTATAATATACAATAAAATACAATTCTATGATTCTACAATAAAAATGAAATAAAATACAAAATACAAACAACAATACAAATAATTAAATCTATAATTAAATAATACAATTAAAATAAAATAAATGATGATGACCATGATGAAAATATAATGGATGGCTTTACTTATAAAATATGTTAAAACATAAAATTAAATAAAGTAATTTATTATTTTATAATATAAAATCCAACAATACACTAATGAAATGTAGTGTATTAATGCTAAATAAACACTATTAAACACTAATATTAAACACTAATAAAATGCTAGAATTCCATAATAAAATAGAAAATACAACTATGAACTTATGGAATCTATATTTCATCATAGATCTCAGTAAGATCTCATAATTCTAAAATAAAATACATTAAATATGAAATATTATAATATACAATAAAATGCAATTCTATAATTATATGATTAAATAAAATACAAAATACAACAATAAACAATACAAATAATAAAATCTATAATTATATAATAAAAATAAAATAAAATATCATTACCATGATGAAAATATAATGGCCAGCATTATTTTGAATCGTCATATTCCAAAACATAAGGTGTTCGGACTCTGGTCGTATTACTCAGCTCTCTGGAATGCAAAATCCCTTTAAACACTCCATGAAATAACTAAATTACTTGTATACAAAACCGGCTGATTACAGTGGAGCCAGTGCAGTGTTTATTTTCTGATTCTGGTAAGTAAACACGGAATGGGCAAATGTGTGGAGGACCAGCTTCAATGGTCTACATGGGCAAGCAGTGTTTAAAAGGGCAAGGAAAAAAACCCAGAATCCCTGAGAGGCACTTGATTTCTTAAGCATTTCCTTCAGAACCCTAGAGGGACTGCAAATCTGCTAGTATGAGGCGTGAATGAACAATCTTCAAGAGTCGGATGCAAAAGTTTCACAAAAAAAATAGCTGTAAATAGACTTTTAAGATTCTTCCAAAATATTGAAAGAGATAACCCATTAAAGTTAAGCTTCTGTACTCCTAGGGTGATCTGTGCAGATTCTTCAACACTTTCAGGGACTCAAAACAAGAGAATCTGAAGGTCTCCCGTCACACTGCCCTTTACTGGCTGACACAGAAATTGCAAGCTGCAATGATGGGACAAAAATCTGAGGCAGTCATCAGGGTACATTGCATATGCGTGCTCTTACACTGAAAGAGGCTGACCATAACCACAATTTATGCAAAATGACACTCATTTTTGATGAAAATCACAAGTCCATAAAGCATCTCAACAATGTCAACACAGTGAAACAAAAACAAGCATCAGATAAGCCTCAAAATGTCTTGTCTAACTTTTTTTTTTTTTGCAGCATCTCATGCTTATTACAAGTGATCATGTGGTGTCTGAAATTAAATCTGGACCAATGCTGTAAATTTTGGCCAGTGCCAGATAGTGAGATAACGGAGTTAGGATGACTACAATGTTTAGATGCATGCAAGGCCTAATAACACCCCTAATTCCTTTCATTCTGTTCTGAATCACACGTTTCAGATCAGGGTGTCCGTGAGGGCAAGACGAACTCATCGTGACCTATAAATCTTCCACAGTTACATTAGCAGCAATATGTGACCATAAGTATCTGTTTATGTTTATGAACCTTGGTAGCTATTTTCTGACAGCTTTTTATATGCATATGAAAATACATTCTAGTTATTGTTTAAAAAATGTCCTTGTTGTATCAAATAATAAGCTATGAAATGGTAATAATTAAATAATTTAATATCTTGCTAATAAAATAAGTGCACAGAGTTTCTGTGCACAGCGAACATCAGGGATAAATACACATTAAACGCTCACCACTGACAATATCATCACGGTAATGGCATCTAATCAGTGTCATGCTTTTGTTATTTGCTTAAAAAGGTCAGACAAAAAGCTGTCCCACCCTTGCAACGCTAATCATCAAACTGGCAAGGATTTCCAGGAATTGAGCTAAATACTTTTTTGTAAGGCTATATCTTAGGCTAAATCTTACGTCTGTTGGTAGTTACTCTGATTGGGTAACATGATAACAACTTTTATGGGTAGGTTGCTAAGCATTTCAAACATACAGTTACATCACACACAAGAACAGAATGTAAAAAAATTAAAATAAAAACTTTTTGAACAACCTTGACATTCCTACAAAACATTGCATAAAATATAACTGCTGTTATCAATCTGTTTCAATACAAAATATGGCAAAACAGCAAAGAAAACTGCACTTTTTAATTATTGCAGCAGGCTACTTTAAAGTACCCAAGTCAAATACAACCGACACCAAGATTATTTTATGTTAGGGAATGTAGGGATTTAAAAAATCTCAAATTTCTCTTAAAGAAACACTGGTTGACCACATTAAATTGAATTATTAGAGTCATTTAAATGCTCCAATGGAATCTTTTCCCATTTGCTTCATAATGTCAAATGCTCTCTCTAAACCGAAGCTGAACTTGACAAATTCCAGGGTAGCTCTAGTCATAATCTACTTTTACAAAACAACACAGAAATGTAGCCTACCTGTGTTGAGGTCAACTGCAGCATATCAGATGTCAAGTCAGATGTTTAGTGGCTCCAAAAAGTACTTGGCTACAACAGTCACGCAAAAAAGGAAAATAAAGGGCAAACATGAGTTCAACTTAAACAAAGAAAAAAAACAGCAAGGAAATGCTAATATCTAATCAATCACATGCAGCAACTCAATTCATTTATGGATGCAGACATGGTCAAGGATCTGCTGAAGTTCAAACCAAGCATTGGAATAGAAAGGTAATTTAAGTGACTTTGAACATGGCAATAGTTGTTGGTGCCAGACAGGCTAGTTTGAATATTTCAGAAATTGCTGATCTACACAGATTTTTACGCACAGCCATTTGCTTTGTCCGGTTAATCTTGATTTCAGCATTTATATGGTACTAGGGTATACATTTTGGTGGAGCTGATGGTTGTGTAATGGTGTGGGAGATATTTTTTTGCCACGCTTTGGGCCAAAATAAACTGAAATTCTGAGAAAAGGCCAGGCATCATTTGTTTGCAGTTGCTACTTGGTCTGATATTTTATGCAATGGCATTCTTAAATGCTCAAGTAATACGTAAGTGCCCTAAAGTGTCCAAATATTTTTGGGGACCACCAAACAAACTAAATCAAGCATATTGTAAAAACAAATGTATTTTACACAACAAAGTGACATAGAAGTGCACTAACTCTACTAATCATATTATCATATTATAAGTCATATTATGCCAAAAGAAATAGCAGTCCTGGTTGATTTAGCTCAGACAAATCTGTTCATCATCATCATGATAATAAACACAATCTTTTTTAATGAGAATCTACTTGGACCATGTCTAGCTCAGCCTAGACGAATTTCCAGTCAAGTCGAATTGCACGACAGTTCTCCACCACATTCGTCTCCTCACAAGTTCCGTTTCATGTTGGGGAACACAATGTGATGCAAATCAAACAAACATGGTGCATTCTTGACCCCCAGTAAGCAGAGTGGGACATCAGAGAGAAAAGTGTGTTGCAGGTCGCTCACCGAGCAGCCAGACAAACCTCTTCGACCCTGATACAACAGGCAAAAACACGAGAGCTGTGTTTGTTTTCACTCAACATGAGAGGAAGAGAGAGAGTTCAGTGCCGCAGTTCACTGCCACGCCATACACCAGCTGCCCAGATGTTAACACTTCCTGTTCCACACTCTATGACTTTGTAGGGACCTACCACTAATAGACCTCTATTAGCCAAATTATTTGGTGGGGGAACTTGCTGCCCACATAACTAGTTGCGTTTGCATGCGATATCAGTGCAGCATGTTTGAACCTGATAACACTGAGGGGGCACTGATGCAACACAAAATAATTATAAAAATTATATTTAAATAAATAAATGCAACTGAAACATTACGGAGTGGAAACTAGAAGGAATTAATTGTTTAAAGTGCTATTTTTTCATGCAGTTTTTTTCACTCTTTTCCATCACTTGATCATCAGTCAGTGAACCAAAATCCAAAATAATTATATTGAACCATGTTCAACAATCTATTTTTTACCCACTTTGCACAGACAGTAAGAGAGAAACGTTAATTGCAGTGGCGAAATAGCGGTTTTTGCTAAATCAAATTTATGAAAATTAGTCTGATACTGTAGAATGGAAGTGTGTTTGTACTTTGTTCACCAAATTTAAACACAATGCATCTTTAGCGTAATTGTTAATTGTGGTAGGCAAATAGTGCTTTTGCAGCAATTCAAAATCTAATTTACACCGAATATTTGCCTAATTGTTTTAGCCTAATTTGGCAGTTTTTTTTCCCACTAAATTTAAAAACAGTGCATGTGTATTGTAATTGTTGATTGTTGTGGCCAAGTAGTGCTTTTTCTAACAAAGCTAAATCTAATTCACATAGATATTTAGCCTAATTTACATACTGTGCAGCAGAAGCATGTTTGCACTTGTTTGCATCTGTAGTGTAGTTGTGGTGGCCAAATAGTGTTTTTGCAAACAAAACACAATCAGATTTAAATTTGCCAAATTTACATACAGTAGAAAGGAAGCATTGTGGCATTTTTCTTTTACCAAATTGAAGTAGCACATCACAATTAATCACAATTAGCAAAGCAAAATCTAATTTATAGAGCAGATTTTTTATTTTCACTATTTATATAATTTAATCTAATGTAAACCAGTGTTTACACCAACTTTAAATACAGTGCATCTGTAGTGCAATTGTTAAATGTGGCAGCCAAATAGTGCTGTTCTGAACAAAGCAAAACCTCATTTACACACTGTCATACAGAAGCGTGTTTGCACTTTCACCGAATTTAAATACAGGGCATCTGTAGCGTATCAGATAAACAATGCATCATATTTCTCTCTCCAAGTCTGTTTGGATGTAACCGATTTCACTCACACATGATCTGAATCGTGCTGCCGTGCGATGCAAACCCTGACCACCCCAAAAGCGGTTAGTCATCTGGAGAATGCAGATATTAAAAAACACATGTTGCGAACAGGACAGCGCAGCAGTCCAACAATCTGTCATTCTCACTCCAACTCACGTCACGCACTTCCGACCTGTGCTCTTAACAAACAACACATCACTCGATCAATCTATCACTGGAATAATTATCGCCTGAGAAGGACGGCCGGGCATTTGAGCAGAGTGTTTACATCCAGCCACGCTAGATTCCGCTCCCCTCCTTCCTCGACCTCCAGTATCGAATAATTCGTCTCGCAGACTTTCGTTTCAAAGGGACAGATGTTTAATCATACACACTAGCACGGGGCCAGAAGCAGAGTTTTCATTGAAAAGTCTGTAGCCGGGAGGAAAACACCAGCGAACGATCCGTTAACATTAACGCTGGGAGCACAGAGTTGTTTGAAAAAGACTGATGCACGACATCGCTATTCAAATAGCCTGTCGTCGCGGGGACAAAACACATTATTTGCCCCATCGGTAGTCCAGAGAGCGTTCGGGCATGCGGAATATGCAACAACTCTAGTCTGTAGCTCCACAAAGAGGCCGGCTCGCTTGTCACCACATTCGAGATTGGGCCGCAGCCTCTGTTTGTGTGTGTTCCATGGTGATGCTTCCTCAGGGACGAAATCTAGGGGCGTAACATAATGATTAAGAAAATGACAAATGGACTTGATCTATTGCTCTCAGGCAATGTCCCAGGAACATCTGTGCTTGAAACCAGGCAGAAAGAGCCCAGAGTTCATACAGTACCATCTGAAATGGGAGGTGACCCGCCCGGGGTCAGAGTTGAGGGGCTCGACTCACTCGTCTCCCCACCCCTACGGTCTTCTACACGTATAAACATTTACATATCTGTCTGTGCAAAACACGGGCTAGGAAATAAACAAGCCATTTGGCCTTTTCAGAACATTGCACCTCGGCTCTGGTGTCGATTTGTCCCTGTTGGCTTCGTGGTGAACTGCATCTTGTACTGGCTGCGCCCAGTCGACCATAGCAAAGCGGCCTATTTTCAGTGCTGTCTGCGCAAGTCCATGTCAGTGCTATGTCCCGCTGGAAAGCATCTTATCCTCTTTGTTTTGAATTATTTTGAGTTTTATGGCTCGGAACCTACACACATCATTGAAAACACACCAAAAGGAAATGGAACAAAGCAAAGGTGCGTGTGAGAAATTGTAAACGGTGCTAATGCAAACTAATTCAGCCAACATCATCAAAGGCAAATAATATGTTGTCGAAAGTGATTACAGATGGACATCAACTCGGACTAAAAACTCTTGCGTTATTATTCGAGCGCCTGTCTCGATGGGGAAAAGAGGTAGATGGAATAAATAC
Organism: Ptychobarbus kaznakovi; assembly: GCA_027422405.1. NCBI lineage: Eukaryota > Metazoa > Chordata > Actinopteri > Cypriniformes > Cyprinidae > Ptychobarbus > Ptychobarbus kaznakovi. The sequence continues at coordinate 46,892,605 of CM049794.1, read as the reverse complement.
ATGTCAGATTCAATTCCTCAGCTAGGCTCTGAGTTCTGTCTGCTTCACCCAACATCTGTACAACACATGATAATGCAAGGTATTTCAACACCTCCAAGACCACTGCTTTTAAAAGGCGAGAGAAATTACTCCGAAAATTGTTCAGAGAGAAAAAATGTCTGAGAGCAGTATCCCGGAATATTTAGCATGTCTAGAAGAGTTGCAAAGTGCATTCCCTCTCCTTTTCTTTAACTTTTACCAGGACTTTCCTCTCACTAAAAGCCAAACTTTGTAGGTGAGACCACAAAAAATGTGGATTTTCATTCAGGCTTGATTTACATAGACTGCATCTAAACTTAGCCCAGCTATGCTTAGCACGAAGGTGAGAGATGCTTGGCCATTGGTGTGATGTGCAGTTATGTGCCATGGAGAAGTGAACACTAGAGGAATGCACTCCACACTCTATTGTAGGGATAGCCAACTTCGGTCCTGGAGGGCCGGTGTCCTGGAGAATTTAGCTCCAACCCTAATCAAACACACCTGCCTGTAAATTTCTAGTGATCTTGAAGAAATTGATTAGCTTCTTCAGGTGTGTTTGATTAAGGTTAGAGCTAAACTCTGCAGGACACCGGCCCTCCAGGACCGAAGTCACTGCTCTATTGCATTCGTGCATTAAGGGCTGAAACAAACAGAATACAAAAATAGACATTCTTTACTCACTGTCATGTTGTTCCAACCCGTATGACTTTCATTCTTTCATGGAACCCAAAGGAAGAACTTTTGAAGAATACTTGTAGCTCCATGCAGTTATAAAGAATGGGGACTGAGGTTTCATAAAGGATATTGAAAGTATATGATAAAAATGCTACATTCCTTGTGTTTTCAAGTCATACCAAAGCTTTGAGAGGGGAACAAATCAAAATGTAAGTCGCTGTTTGTTGTTAATCTTCCCGTCCAGAGAGCTGACTCAATGATTCCAACTCAAGAACCCGATCACTTGCAAATGAATCATTCTTTTGTATACTGAATCAAGTGTTTTGCTGAAAAGTTATGACTCAAATGGTTTGTACACATATCAGGCATTGCTACTTTTGTCATGAACACAGAGTGTGCTACAACTTTATATTTTTGTCTCATTAAAGAGCTCAGGCTCGAATGATTGGTTCACACTGCTAATTTGTGCGCTACAACAATTTCGGTATATTTCTCACAGTAAACTATTGTTTGTCTTAAAAAGATTTGGAATATAGTGCACAAGTCATATTGACTATTTGATGCTTGTGCATCCTTTTTGAACCATGAAAGCCTCCATGCCCATTCATTGTAAATGCACCCAAAATAGCAACCATTCCTCAATTTCTCTGCTTGAGTTTCATGGAAAAAGAAAGTAATGTGGGTTTGGAACGATATGACGATTAGTAAGTGAAGTCAGTATTTTCGGGTGAATGGTTCTTTTAACAAATTAATCCACAAGAACTGATAAACAGTTTAAACAAAGCACAAAATGTAAACTTGTTTTACACAATTTATTTCACGTTTGGAATATGATCTGCCAATGCATTTGAATTTGTTTGAATTTGCACCACTGAGAATATATACAATCTCTACAAGCTGGTGCATATAAAACAATTTAAGTCGTTCTGTACATTTTATTTTACTCATACAAAAAAAAGAATATACTTCCTATTCAATTCAATACAACAGTATACTTTTTCCAATAGCTTAATAAGCATTGCTCAAATCATTAGTGAACAAATGTATCCCAATTATAGTCCGTAATGAAAAGCAGGCCCCCAAAATGTGCTTTCTAAAAATGCTAAAAGCACATTCACATTTCCTTAAGGCAGAGAGGTCTAAGAAAAGACAAGGCATTAAAGGCTGGTTCATGATCTACTTATCCACTTACTAAACCTCATGTAATGGGCAAAGGGATGTGCTCTAAAATTAATGAGTGGCGTCTTGGGTTGCATCCCTCTACTAAGAATAAACCATCATGCAAGGCGGCGTGGTGAGCGAAATCGGGATGCGGGATACAGCGAGGCCTGTGTTTGTGCACACAGGCTGCATATTAAAAAGGAAAGACACACCACACAGGCCAAATTATCTGATTAAAGGAGAGGTGGAACAAGGACAGATGGTCCACAGGCTCAGAAATTACCAACAGAGTGCAGAACCACAGAGAACTTGGAAAAACAAGACTGTCCCCAGATACTTGCGTGGGGGACAAATATTAGCTTTGATGTCAGATCAAGAGGAATTCACAAACTATCCCTGAACTCATCCGAAAAGAAGTGCAATGTTCATTTGTATGCGCAGAGCCTGAGTCTGCAGCCAGCTCTCCTGCTGTTGCTAAGGTTCCTTCGGCTGGATGGGACAGGGACATTTATTGAAGTGGATGTAAGAAGGAAACAAAACATGCCTGGACTGACAATAATTACTTTCTTCTCCCTTTCTATGGTGGGTCTGAGGTCCATTTGAAAAATAGTGGCTGAAATGCCATCAAACTCCCAGCAAACAAACTCCCTTCTCGCTCCGTTGTGTTAGTCTCAAAGTTAAACCAACCCTGCCTGCCTGAAATGCTGTCTTTGAACTGCAACGCTGGATCTATTCTGAATCATATAATAGCTTATATAACATTCAAAAGCCGCAACTGTAATGTTTAGGAACAGGTGCATGACTTCTGAAGGCCTGTCAATGTGCATGCAGCACTTAATGATGAAGTGTGTATATTTGCAATGTTAAAATATTTATCCTATATCTCAGCTTAATATGGAGAGACAACTATGAGTAAGTCATTCATAGGATGACTGCTCACAGAGTGCAAACACTTTCAACATTACTCTGTTTGTTTGAGCAATCCAACAACCAACAATCCAACCAATGGCGTAAGTTTGGGGCAAGACTACCCGTTTGGCATACACTCTCAGTAAATGGGATGGTACCTTTTCAATTAGTACCTTATTTACCCCTAAACGGTGAATTTTAGTACTTTAAAAGGTACACATTAGTACCTCAAGTGTACCTATTAGTACCTAATGTTTACATATTAGCATATTTTGAAAGGGTACCTCAATGACAGCTTTTGGTTACACTTTGTATAAAGGTGTCATTGTTACAGTGTAATTATACATTTAAGTACTGAGAAATATGAATGTACTTGCTACACGGATAGGGTTAGGATTAGGGTTTGGCTTATGGTTACTTGCATGTAATTATGCATCATTTATTGTTATTATAATAGTAGAAGTTTTGACTTGGGGCAATTAGCAACAGCCTAACAGTGGCCTTGTAACCACTTTAACAACATCGCCTGACAATCACACAAAATCTTAGCAAACACTTGGAAAGTTGTCAGACTAACTTCAATATATGTCAGAGGTTGACTCAATGTTGCTGTGTCAGGCAGGTTGGGATGCTTAAACAAGCAGAGCAGAGATTTGAATGGTAGTCTGTTAACACTGAAAAAACTACACACACTTTAAGCCAAAAAAGGTCTAGACTAAAATAAATTGAGTGAAAGTGCTGCCATGCCACTTAACTGGCAGTTAAGAACCAATACTAATTTATCCCAGTTCACACTTTCCAGAGACCTTCATGCCCTCCATTTATCTTCTGAACCATGTGAGACTGCTTAACATTTTTCAACCCGCAGACACATACCTCTGAAAATCCACCATGTGATTAGTCACAAGAGGTAATGTGTGTTTTATTTAACACTACGATGATTTGCTTATTTTAGTTTTTTGGCCATTCAATGTATCCTTTTTCTAAAAAATAGCAATCTTGGTCCTAGTGATCCCAGTTCCCAAACCAGATTTATTTAAAAACTTGTAGCATAAATATAAGAAGTCATTCAATTCTATTACGGTCCAAAGGACTGGCCATCGAGACCCATCATGGTCCGCAACAAAACCTTAGAATTAACTAACAAACACAGCTTTTTCTTTTTCAAATTAGCATAACTATGTGCATGTGTGACAGAAAATGTTTTATCCTCTGTCATGGAAAAAGTCGGGGCTTTTTTCTCCATGTGTATCAGGTTTTTGTTGTTATTTGAATGAATTTCATATGGCTGAAAAGGAGCATTTTTTATTGCGTCTCACAATTGAAGTAAAATAAAAAATGTAATTAAATATTTGTATATTTTTATTGGAAAATGTGCAGTGTAACAGGACATGTTGTTCTAATTGTTACGTGAGCTTTCCTCTACTATGAATGGGCCGAGAGCGAGAGACCACCCGCTAAATAACCCCCAGCTGCAGTTTTTTCTCACTGTGTTGAGGTCGGATGTGAGTGGCACACGGAGTAGAGTTTTAAAGAGATCACCGGGTTGACACACAGCTTTTACTCTGTGAACGAGCCACATTGAATCACTCAGTATTTTCCTTTATGCCTGCCTTTTTGCAAAGAGCCAAACCCTCAGCTTTCTGCCGCACAGCTTCACCGGTGACCACATTGATTTTATAGTATTTCTTGGCTGACTCTAGAACACCAGTCATTTGGTGATGCAGTGCACTAAAGCTTCTCTCGTGCTTTATCGTCATAAAGCATCTCCACTACGCTGCACAAACAGGAGCAGGCGGCCAAACCACAGAGGGCCTCTCAAATTAAACGCTTATTTAAATCAAAGTGAAAAGTGAGTGTGGAGCTTTGTTGTTCTGAAAATGAAAAAAGGGAACTTCAGAAATATGTGATGCTGCAGAAAAGGGGGGCTTTAAACACAAACTGCTGCTACACATGTAATGAAGAGCACTGGTGTCTTGTAATTGGTGTAGAATACCTGCAGAAAGCAATCCGTAAGAATTCCCATTCATCTCAAGGCAGTTGGTTTAACATGGGCACTCTGTTCCTGTGAATGTGAGTGACTAATCATTCTGGAGCTGTAAAAAACAAAACATAACCAATAACATGAGACAATAACCCTGATTTGCTGGTGGCACCACAAAAACAAGGTCTCAAAACCATTCACTGACAATTAGCCTTTGCTGTGACATCAAAGGCAACAGACTGGTCAAAAGTTTAGGGTCATTATTTTTTTTTTGTATTTAGAATTTATTATTTTATACAACAAGGATGCAATAAATTAATCAAAAGTGACAGTAAAGACAAAGATAACATTACAAAAGAAATGCTGTTCTTTTGAACTTTATATATTTTTGTATAAATAAAATTAGCAACTGTCTTCATCAATTATAATAACAATAAATGTTTCAGAACTGAAATAAATTACTTTAAAAAATATATTAAAATATAAATGTTATTTTTAATTGTAATAATATAAATTATTACTGTATTTTTGATCAAATAAACAAAGTCTTGTTAAGAATTAGAAATGTCAAAAATAAAAATAAAAACTTCTGAACTTTAATATAAGTGTATTATTTTCAGAGCAGTGAAGAGCAAATAACATTTGCTTAAAAGAAGCTCAGATATCGTAACTGGAAAAAAACAAATATAATGGTTAAAAAAAATATGTTTTTGGCAGTGTATAAAAAATTATGTCTGATATTAGCAGATCATTTATATAACTTTTTAAACAAAACATACAGAGTTTACCATTACCTTTACATTCTGTTGTGTTGTTTTCTTGATGATAACATGAATAAAGAGAAAAAATGAGCACATGGGCCTTTAATTGTCTAACGATTACTGTTGTTGTATAACGCATACAAGGTACCAAGGCATTTTTTTTAAACAACCGGAACAGTATGTTGGCTCAGCAATAAAAAAATGATTCCAGTAACTGCAAATACATCCAGACTCTGAGCTATAAAATGCAGTGGGCATAATAAAATTGATTCAATGATTAATTATTGAGCTATTCACAATTTTACAAGAGAACACCAGGTTCTTTTATTGAGCCTTTGCTTATTTCATTTAAGGCCAAAAATACCACATTTGCATTCTGAACAATACATCATTTCATATACGAATTTTGTGCACATGATGGGAACTAGTAAAACTGCTATTCTTAGACTTTCATTTAAATTAGTTTTGACAACTACTAACAAAACATCAGAAGAAAAACAAAAGGAAACTTGATTGGTACGACAATCGAAATGTTTCTCAAAGTTTAAAAGAAGCAATATTGCCATGAATAGACAGAGAAGCGTTAAAATGTAAAAATACTGAAGAGTCATTTGAATTACCTCACAATGTTTCACAACCAATCATATTCTATATTAAAATGCCCCAGATTTCACTTTTCCCAGAGTTTAAAACTGGGATTAAAAAAGAAATGCAATCATAGACAGTTTGTTTGTCAATCCATCCCCTTTCTTCTATTCTCCAGTCTAGTTTTTGTTATTTTACATTTAGCTTTTGCTTTAATAAGTATAATATTTACCTCTAGTCAGTTCCAGTTATGGTGGATTTATAACAAAACATGATATATCATCTCAAGGGCATGAGAATCACCACCATGTTCCCCGACTTCCCAAACACAATTTAACCCTGTGAGGGGATAAAGGAAAAAAACAGTGCAACACTTTCATTATATTTAAGCACTGTCCTAAACAAGGAGCGAATTCCATATCAGCTATAAAACAGTGTTGGGATTTATTACCCATGAGCCCTTTCATTCCAGCTCTCACCTGATGTACATGGTGTCACGAGGTTCAGTCAAGGATGGAATCATATTGGAAACTTTGCTTTGTGTTCCCAGGATGAATTTTCCATTTCATACTGAATTTGTGTTGTTATTATTATTATTCAATTATATGCTGTATAAAATGTGAACCACCTGCCGCAGAGCCTTCGGGCGGAGAAGGGAAACGTCTGTTCTCAAGGAGCGGATTGATGCATGTTCCCTCCTCCAGCTCCCAACTAAGTCCAGACCTCCTTCTTCAGTACTGCCCTGTTAATCATCTGGACTCCATACTAATAAATGCCTTATGTTTGCTAGGGCCTGTCCAAAGGCACGAAGGGCTCTGTTTGTGTGGCCTGATACAATTCCAATGATACCCTCAATAAAAAGAGATAAACCTTGCTTTTCCCAAGAGTTAACGGCATCACTCTGCGGGAGGCGCTTTGCTGCAGTTTCTTGCCACATTTATGTGAAATTTCCTAATCAGAAGCTCCCATTAGTGAAAAACAGGAGACCACTAAAATCTGACGGACCACCTGAGCATTCAGACAACTCTAGCAGGTCATAACCACATCCATTGTTTTCTGTTCCAGTTTTACTAGGATCAATGTGGGTCTTAGCTGAATATTGCTCTGGAAGCAATTTGTTGAACTCACACATGACTAATGCTATTACACATCATCATTGTCCATCATCTCAGCAGGCTACAAAAACAATTTCAAAAGCAGATGAAAGAATCGGTTATACGCATTTACACACTACGTTTGCAGATTATGAATCAAAGCTGCAATATCTGATCACTGAGGTTTAGCTCATTGAGTGAAACGAAAGCCGAAAAATTTGGATGTGTAGCGAATATGAAGACATCTGTCCAAAAACACCATTATATACAAACATTTACAATCTATTCTGGCCTGGGAACTGTACTGCTACAGCGTATATCAGATCTGATTTCTATGAAAGCCCTTCACAGAGAGCTCACACAAATACCGGAACATTTGAAAGCAGCCACCTATCACTGAGTACCGGATTGACCTGGTAATGGTACTGCAGAAAGACTTGTATTGTTACAATTTTATAATTTCACTACTGACTTGGTAGCAAAGTACTTTTGACACTACTACAAACAAAGGCTATACAAAGGCTGAATAAAGCGAAATTAAATTAGAATGTTTGTTTTCATAACTTAAAAGACACAAATGTGTTGCTTTCATTATAAAAAAGTACTTCTTATTGCAAAATGATCCATCAGGAATGGAGTGAGACTAAAAAATCAGCCAAGCAGGGCAATGGTGACATGTGAATAATAATATCCATTCTTCTGTTCAGATGAAAATATAGAATTATGTTTAATATGCTTTCACATTTTCATGAAAAACAATCACAACAACAAAATAGCTGCACAAACTTTTTCCCCATGCTCTATTTTCTTTTATCATAGTTTTCCAGACATGGAAATTGCTCAAATCAAATTCTATACTTTTCCATACTGCATAGAAACCCTGGAATTATTTCTAAAGGATCATGTGACACAGCAGACTGGAGTAATGGCTGATACAAATTCAGCTTTGCCATCACAGGAATACATTTCATTTTGAAATATATTAAAATTAGTGCTGTAAAACGATTAATTGCAATGAATCGTGTCCAAAATAAAAGTATTTGTTTGCATAATATATGTGTGTGTACTGTGTATAGTTATTATGTATATGTAAACAGACACACATGCATGTATATATTTAAGAAAAATATGTTGTTTATATATTAAATCTATTTATACATACTATAAATGATATGAATATAAATATATACATGTAAAGACATGTAAATATTTTTAAATGTATACTGTATGTGTGTGTATTTATATATACATAATAAATATATACAGTACACATACATATATTATGTAAATACAACTTTTATTTTGGATGCGATTAAACATTTGACAGCACTAGTTTAAATTGTAATTATATTTCACAATATTACTGCATTTTGTATCAAATAAAAGCAGGCTTGGTGAGCATAAGAGACTTCTTTTAAAACATTACATAATTCTTACCAACCCCAAACTTTTGAGCGGTAGTGCACATATGCCTATTCATATCAGGTAATCATCTTTATCCCTATGGCAACACATTCCACCAGCCACTGCCAAAGTAAGCTAAGGTGTTATTGCCAACTATTGGGAAATTCTGAGACCCTTGGCCTGACTTCACAGGGATTGTTGTTGTCAGATTTTTACCAAACTAACTGGATAGCTTGCTTCACAAATGCACAAGACAAGAACAAACAACTTCAAAAAGCTCCTCAAATACCTCTTCTGCTGTCAGACCAAGGGTGTGAAGCTGTTCCTGTACCCTTTACTCCTGAAAGCTCACTACGTTCTGTTGTTAAAGTCCTTTTCACATGACAAAACGTAACAAACACAATGTAGCCCAGGTGTCTGGTCTTATCGGATCTGAACAAAGCGGGGAAAAAGGTCACCAAAGAGGTCTCTGTCTTGATGTAAAACAGCTCAACAATGAATTAATGTCTGCATGATTTAGTACGATTACTGATTAATAGAGGAGCAGCAATCAGTTTAGCAACGTTTACTTTAAATTAAAGTTTGATATTCTGTTGGTTTAGACTCATGTTTATCATGTGCCTTCTATCCTAATCAAGATTATTTTATGAAGTAACCAGCTGTCTCCTCCAAGTAACATCATTGTTTGATTAGTGTCCTGTGTGCTGCAGAGGTTTACACTTGATTACAGAATAAATACACACGTGTCTGACATCATCATCATTTAGACATTTGTATATGCTTCAAAGCACAGTGAAGTCCTTCATTAGACATGCATCACCCATATTACTTCAACTAATGGCTGGATTTAATGCCCTGGGAGATGTTTAATACTATTCCTGTGGTTTTGCCCCAGTTCTCAGTAATCTCAATTCATCAGGTAAGCGATTTCCACATGACTCATGATCCACATGAGGTACAGCAGATGAAGCCGAGGTGATGATTTGGGGGGGATTTTAAGCAGATTTTGTATGAAAAGTTTTGTAAGTGAAAAGTTTTGTAATGCCAGTTGATTCTGGCTCTATTTATACCTGGAATTAACATCCATCTCAGGTGATAAAATGACAAATGTTCAGAAAAGATCATGGTTTACAGCAGGTAGTAACCAAGGGGTAAAGCTTGGACTACTTAGTCCTGTTAGGCCTTGCTATAAAATAAATCACAAATAAACAACTGTTTAAAAGTTTGAGGGGGGGATATTTTTATTTTTGTGTCACCAAAGCTGTATTTATTTGATGGAAAATACAGTGAAATAAGCAATTTTGTAATTTATTAATACAATTTTAAAAGCCGTTTTTCGGTTTCAAATATTTTCTTCCTGTGATGGAAAAGCTGAATTTTCAGCAGACATCATGCCATGTTTCAGTGTCACATAATCCTTCAAATATCAGTATAATATGCTGATTTGGTGCTCATGGAAAAATGTATTATTATTATCGTTGAGAACAAATGTGTCGCCTAGTATTTTTATGAATACTGATTTTTCTGATTCTTTGATGAATAGAAAGTTCCAAAGTTTAGCATTTATTGAAATAGAAATCTTTTTGTAACCGTGTACAAGTTTGTACTGTTATTTCAATCATTTTAATGAATTCCAGTGTAATCCAATTATAAATGTATTTTAAAATAAAATCTTACTGACCCCAAACTTCTGAACAGTATAGTGTATTTCATTGCATTATAGTATGAAATGGTTCACATGACACAATTATTAATACTGGTGATAAAACAAATGATTTGCTGATTTATGACTAAAAATTATCTGAAACGATAGGGGGAAGAAATTTCTGCTTATATTTTACATACAAAGTGATACTCCCTTCAAGTCCCTCTGGAAAGTTCCTACTTTAATGTTCAGAAGTTGTATAAAACAATGTGATTTTGGTTAGAATAAACAGACACAGAAAACAGAAGCTTTTTAGTGCTACTGCAATAAAATCAACAGCAAAATATGGACAGTGGGTGTGTATTTGATTGCTAGCCTCTGTACTTTATCATTCTCATGCCACCCCAGTGAATTACGGCAAGTGTAGTTGCATCACGCAAGCCTGTCAGCTCATTAACTGGCTAAATAGCTAATATTTATTTTCTTTATCAACAAAATGCATGCAAACTAAACTATGCTGTCAGAATTTACAAATACAACCTAATGAGATCAATGCCACTTCTGTAATGAATCTCGAATTAACACATCCCTAAATCAGAAAGTTGTGGCGTGGTGTAAGCTAGCAACTATGCTAGCATCATAAGCTCACTGCTTGAGCGTGCTTTAAACGCCAACATTAAACACCATATGGCACTGTGCAAAACGTGCTTGCCTTAGATTGAAGAAGGTTCCTGTGAATGCTCCTTTTGTCTTAGTGACACTTTGATCCATCTTTGGCAACTCAGACACCTTGATTAAAGAGAAGGGTCAAAACATGGTCACATGCCTGTTCCTCGCAGAGTTTGGATCCAGCTCCCCTTTTCTGCTTCTTTATGCATGGTCCACAGAGGCTTTAGTCCTCACAACACATAATGGTGGTTTTCTAGCAACAGGCCAAAACAGTGTTATAAAGCTGGGAAGACCAGAGGTATGCTCTTGCATGTTGAGAGAGTCTCCAGAGGAGGGCCGGAGAAGTTAACGCATTTCTGTGTGGACGAAGGCCTGAGCTTAGCAACAGCTTTGTCCTCTGCAAAAAAATCTACCAGTAAGAAACTTTTTCATGAATTAAACATGAGGAACACAAGGTGCTAGAAATATCCAAACATTATTTACTGATGCTGTGTTATATAACCTTAGACAAAAAGGCACTCGAATGAAGTTGAAATTCTGCCAGGGGCTCTGGAAAAACAATAACACAAAGTAAAGACCCTGAAAAATCGGTTTCTATTTGACAGATAAACAGCACACCTAGACATTAATATATACGTTGTCTGGAACACATATTTTACTCAGTACAAAGGCACAACTGTGTGTGTGATACTGTGTTTATACGACAGATCTACAAATTGTATATTACATAATATATATTTGAGAGAAAAACATCCATTGCTGGCCAGCTGTGCAGCCTCAGTGGTGGAAGTCAATATCTATCTGCTTCATAGTCATCAAATAAATGTACAACAAAAATGTTATTTTTGTTGTTGAAGCATGCAAACCTACCCTCTGGTTTGATCGCCCTTCCTTTTTGAATGTGGCAGCTTTGATGTTTGTCACGCAGGGTTATTTTGCTGTTATTACATTTGTGAGGAATCCCTGCATGGTCCTCGACAGGAAATTAAAAAGCAGGTACCCACAGGAATCTATGGGCTCAAAGAATTTTGTAGAACATGGCAACTTCCTAGAAGAACATCAGAACGGATCATCCATTTATGAGTTTTCCTGTCATGGTTAAAGACAATAATACTGTTTTCTGTTTACTGTGTTCAGAAATCGTTTATGAATTCAGTGTCCCCCCCATAGTGAAAATGCCTTTTTTAATTACAAATATAATAAAACAGACTGGCTATATTGGGCCTAAATGCAAGTTACTTCATATAACGTCTAAGAAATATCATGCATCAGTACTTATGTGTTCCAGAAAACGTAGAACCTAGAATTTATTCACCTTCTACTTAACAATAACCACTGGAACAGAGCAGAAATTGGGATATCGGAAAGACAGGTCCGACATTTCTTCAGTAAAAAGCGTTATCTGATGTCATTTCCAGGATGGTGGTAACTAACCAGCATGGAGACATGTCAGAAAAAGTGTTATTTAAATAAAATTATGAATTAAAAATGATAACGTTTTTAAAAATATGAAATCTGAAAAAAGCTCATAGCTTCACAGTGAAATCAGATTTTGAAAAGTTTATTTATGAGAACAGTTTATAATAATGACAATGGTAAATCATATGTTACCTTACTTATCACTATAACTGTTTTTAAAGCAAATGCACTCATTTCATGATTTTTAAATCATTCAAATTTCTGCTGTAACTGGCCTTATTTAGTTGGGTTTTTTTCTGAAATGTTGCATCAAATACAGTATCAAATGGAGATGGCAATGCTATATTTGGCCATTGCATTATTTTTGCTAGCATTTTAAGTAGTAACATATTCCACCACAGTGAACACTTTTGCATTAGTCTGCATTAGGATTGTCAAAATACTAGGACAAGATTAAAAATTTGCTATGTATTTGGCGGATGCTGCTGAAACATTCTTTACATGCATTATAAGTAGCCATTAAGTCTCTGAACCTTACAATCCTCGTCTCCATGCATGCACCATTGGCCCTTTATGGCCAAAATCTGATAGTGTCTTCTATTAGTGTCCGCTCTCATCTCCTGCAGAAAAATACACACATTCATTAAACACACAAAGATCTTATGAAGGGCAGATGGATAGAAAATGTGTTTGTGCCTTCTTATGTGGTGTAAAGCAATCTGCCGAAGTCCACAATAAAGCACTGAAACAGTTTGTCCCAACACATGGCAACCTGTCACAATAAAACTGATAAAAGAAGGACCTCTGCTGGAAGCTCCACATTTTTGTCCACATCTTGACAGACCTTTACAACAAGGAAACAGGGAGTTGCTTCAGGACATTCTTGATGTGGACATCACAAATAACGTGTGATAAATGGAAAACATGTGACATTGTCCATCGTGATGTTTGTGAGATCTCACATTTTACTTTGTGCAGTTCTAACTTAACTGTTCTCATATGAGATCAAAAAGTTAGCTCTACACGACAAGTTTTGGAAATCAAATGACTTTCCAGTAACAGCTTATTTCAATTTGAGAGCAGATGATATTTAGCAGTGATGTTTATCATATGAATATTTGAACCAATTGAAGGAGAACAGCTGCACACTCACTTTCAGTTGTTTTCCTTCAATTGGTTCATATTTTTTTCCATCAACTTGCACCTCTACAGGTGTGTGTTTGCTTTGCCTCACTAGCATATGAATATTACCACAACCTGTGTCTTCAACCCTTGAATGAGTCCTAAACACCATTTTAGGCCAAATGTATCCCTCTGGCTATCACAGGGTGATGTTTCACCATTGAAATTGTTCAAGACCTCCAAACGCTACAGAGGAGCCAGATGTCTGTGTCTCTGAGTGACAATCTTCTAACAGTGCTGTTTTATTTTTCATTAATTTGCAGAGCTGTTTTGTCTCGGTTCTGCGCACAAGCTATTTTGCTTTTGTCAGCAGTTTGGTTAATACAAGCAAATGTGCAAGAGTGGTAGAAATGTGGACCTTCAGAGATAAATATGGTCAAAGATGCGACAGTATTTAAGGAAAACTTTCTTGAGTATAATCTCAAGAGATCTAAATTGCATAAGGAGACCATTCTCTCTCTGAAAGCAGACTAAAATTACACCTTTGTCACCAGGCACAACAGTGAGGTGGGCCAGAGTCTTATGCCATTGTCCAAAACATCACTTTACAGTGTAGACCTGTCATTGGTTTAGTGTGGTACCATAACCATGTGTGGGGTTTCCCGCTGTTCGAAATTGCAAGTTAAATATGTTTTGTCCTCTAAGGATGCAGCCAGTGCATAATTAAAATTCCCTGCCTGTTTACAGTTGATTATTTCACTCAGTGGTTTTCCCTGGGAGCTGGTGATTATGCTGCTGCTTGACTACTAATAAAGAAATCCCTTTGAAAGTCAAGGCTCATATCAGAGAGATTTGGCGGAAAGGAACTAGTTATTAAGACGGAGCCCAAAAAAATCAGCACCATCCTCACATTCAGCGTATTGAAGCTAAACTGATAATTGGCACTGTAAAACAATATGAAAAAGATATTATATTGCATCTAAAAAAATTTTTTGAGAGCTCATCGGGAGTTTGGTATCAATTATGGAAAAGTGAATAAGCACAAACCCTAAACCTATAAGATGTGTGTGTGTGAGAGAGAGAGAGAGAGAGAGAGAGAGAGAGAGAGAGAGAGAGAGAGAGAGAGAGAGAGAGAGAGAGAGAGATGGAGCAGGGCAGACGCAATCACCCACTGCCCTATACATCCCGCCATGAGAGTCCCCGTACTACAGCGAAGACACGTTCTCCACATTAGAGGAAGAGACGAGCCACTTCCAGGCCCAGGGAAACGTGCTCATCTGCGGGACCTGAATGCAAGAACAGGACTACAGCCGGACTGTGGTCCCCGACACACAAGGGAGCAAATACATCAACAACAAACTGACTGTTATAAATAACACATTCTCCCATATCCACAGAAATAACCATGATCATACAGTAAACGAGAATGGAAAAGACCTCCTGCAGCTCTGTCGAAGCCTGGGTCTGTATATCATCAACGGTAGGTTACGAGGGGACACTTTAGGGAGATTCACATTTTGCTCACCTCTTGGGAATAGCACAGTTGATTATATGATAACAGACATAGATCCTTCATCTCTCAGATCATTCACTGTTAGAGAACTGACCCCTCTGTCTGATCACAGTCAAATCACTGCGTATCTCAAAAAGACTGAAAATAACATTAACACAAAGCCCAGTAAGCTGTACAACATCAGAAAACCATACAGATGGGCTGAAAACAGCGCTGAAGAATATCAGAAAGCACTTAGCAGCCAAAAAATACAAGCGCTGATAGATAACTTCCTAAATAACACCTATGCTCACACTAATGAAGGGGTCAATCTTGCTGTAAAATATATAAATTACATATTTGAAAAATCAGCAAAACAATCCAAATTGAAACCAAAAAATGGAAAAAATCTAATACTCACAAATGACAAACATTGGTTTGATTGGCACAGACGGACAGACGGATAGCCGGACAGCCGGACAGACGGACAGACAGACAGACAGACAGACAGACAGACAGACAAACAGATAGACGCACAGACAGACAGACAGACACATATAGCCTCCTTACACTTGTTGGTAAAAATCTGACTTTGCTGCAGTTGGAACAAACTACTGGTTCGTCTGGCCGGAGGGGAACTGGCCCCCCGACTGAGCCTGGTTTCTCCCAAGGTTTTTTCTCCATTCTGTCACCGATGGAGTTTTCGTTCCTTGCCGCTGTCGCCTCTGGCTTGCTTAGTTGGGGAATCTTCATTTCCAGCAAAATCATCGACTTGATTGCACAGATATTATTTAAACTGAACTGAGCTGGACAATGCCATCACTAAATTCAATAATGAAATGCATTCAGCTGAAAATTGAGTGTTAAATCCTGTCATTTTACATTATTGACACAATTTTCCTATTTTGATACTGTGCAGTGCTTTGTTACAATTTGTATTGTTAAAAGCGCTGTATAAATAAAGGTGACTTGACTTGACTATCTGGTCTCACATAAAGACTGTTTACAGTTTGGTTGAAGTGTCTATATGTCAAAACATTATCACATCCACATACAGAAATCTTAAGCTGAGCAGTTTGTAGTCTCATGTTTGCTCTCCCCACAGTCTTGCCACATAAATTTACAGGCTTGCTTGCCAGTGTTTACAATTCGATAAGTGCACACAAGTTAAAGGCTTGTGCGCATATCTGCTTGTTGGTATAAAACAAGCAAACCACACACAAAACTAAACAGGCACATAGTGCTACGCTTTTACCAGGAACATGCAATTACTTGTAGTTTTCAGATCCAAGCACTTCCTTTTTTTACACATTTTATTTTCCTCTTTGAGAATCCCATTTGGAAGAATAACCACATGTTGCACTGGAAGTGTCTCAAATGTGGTGATGGGAACACAGCGGATGATCCATTAAAATTCCTCTGGGATTGTATGGTTGTTATACACAAAAGCCATAAGGATCAGTGTCAGTTTTCTTTAAGAGGTACAGTACATGTTGTGTGGACTTCTGAACCAGGAGTCTTGGACACTTTCTACCAGTGTAACAAAAATAACTTCAATACTTTTTATTCTATTCCAACCAATTATTGTTATTTTACTACACTATTTATTTTATTGATATATGTATTGGTCATACCAACACTATTCTTCAAAAGTACTAAGGGTTTTTATGAGTAATTTTGAGAAATTAGTACATTTATTAAGCAAGTATGCATTAAATTGATCAAAAGTGGCAGCAAAGACACTTACAATGTTATAAAAATACTACATTTCAAATAAAAAATAAACTTTCAAATAAACTTTCTATTCATCATCCTGAGAAAATGTGTCACAGTTTCCACCAAAATGTTAATTAACACAACATTGTTTCTTTGCAACATTGATATTTAATAATAAGAAATGTTTATTCAGCAGCAAATCAGCCTATTAGAATGATTTCTGAAGCATCATGTGACACTGAAGACTGGAGTATCAATGCTGAAAATTCAGCTTTGACATCACATGAATGAATTACAAAACATCAATTTGAAATGGTAATAATAATGTAATAGTACTGCTGTTTTAAAAGTTTTTAAAAGTCATAGCAGTAAGGAGACAACCAAAACATCCAAGCAACCCCATAGCAACATACTAAAACCTGTTAAAGCACCCTTGCGACCCCACTGCCATGTGCTACTACCACCCAGAACACCCTA
The DNA here is from genome assembly GCA_027422405.1 of Ptychobarbus kaznakovi. NCBI lineage: Eukaryota > Metazoa > Chordata > Actinopteri > Cypriniformes > Cyprinidae > Ptychobarbus > Ptychobarbus kaznakovi. The sequence goes on along the minus strand of CM049794.1, from coordinate 46,875,474 downwards.
GAAACCCAAAAGCAAGCTTTTCATGGGCAAGCATCAAGCAAACAATAAAAAAGAGGCTAGTCCATGAGTTGATTCCAACCAACTGAGATGACAAAGACCGTATTTTGTTGAATGTGGTCTTATCAACAACAAAAAAGAGGGGAAATGGGTAACTTTTATTCATAGCCAATGCAGGAAAAATGTGTCCAATTGTTGTGAAGCCACATAGGGACAAGTTTAGAAATAACAAGCTCAAAATAGACTGGATCATATGTATACACCAATGGCTCTCACTTACAACATGTACAAAGGATTTTGATTCACTTTGACCCTTTTTAAGGATGTTTAAACAACAAATCACAATTATTTTATGTGCATCAATGACATTTCAAAGCATCAACAAGTTCACAGAAGAAGGTTGTTATTAACACAAGCTTGGTTTCAGATGCCATGGAATCAAAGTCATTTATGTGAAATCACACTTGGAGAACAGACATGGTTTATTTTTTGCCATCTGGCAAACACTGCGCTTTTGATACGACCAACAAAGTAAAAATGCAATGGGACTGATGGAAGCATTTGAGTTCATCATGAATTATATAATTTCCCCACTTAAGGTGGATGAAAGACTTGAGTGTGAATTAAAAAAACTATCGTGCATTTTACAAATGTATAGAGCTTACTTAGAGTTTTTGACATCCACTAATTTAATTCAGAAAATTAAATCTCTCAGTCAATTGCATTAACTTCTGATCTCTTGACAGTCTACCTAATGCATAATTACAACCCAAATTACAGAAATTATGAGACGTTTTTTTTTTTTTATAAAATTAAAACTAAAAGACTTCAAAATACATGAGCCAATATTTTATTCATAATAGAACATAGAGAACAAACAAATGTTTTAACTGAGAAATTTTACACTTTTATCCACTAAATGAGCTCATTTCAAATTTGATGCCTGCTACAGGTCTCAAAAAAGTTGGCACGGTAGCAACAAAGGGCTGAAAAAGCAAGAAATTGTGAAAAGATTAAGCTGGGAGAACATCTAGGCTATAAAAGCAATGTCTTAGAGAGGCAGAGTAAAGATGGGCAGTTACAAGATTGTGGAATATTTTAAAAACAACGTTCCTCAATGTCAAATTGCAAAGGCTTTGCAAATTTCATCATCTACAGTGCATAACATCATCAAAAGATTCAGAGAAACTGGAGAAATCTCTGTGCGTAAGGGACAAGGCCAAAGACCTTTGTTGGATGCCCGTGGTCTTCAGGCCCGCAGAAGACACTGCATCACTCATCGTCATGATTCTGTCATTGACATTACTAAATGGGCCCAGGAATAGTTCCAGAAACCACAGTCGGTAAACAAAATCCGCCATGCCATCTGCAAATGCCAACTAAAGCTCTATCAAGCAAAAAGAAAGCCATTTGTGAACATGGTCCAGAAGCGCCGTCGTGTCCTGTGGGCCAAGGCTCATTTAAAATGGACTGTTTGAAAGTGGAAAAGTGTTCTATGGTCAGACAAGTCCAAATTTGACATTCTTGTTTAAAATCACAGACGCCGTGTCCTCCGGGCTAAAGAGGAGGGAGACCTTCCAGCGTGTCATCAGCATTCAGTTCAAAAGCCAGCATCTCAGATGGTATAGGGGTGCATAAGTGCATACGGTATGGGCAGCTTGCATGTTTTGAAAGGCACTATGAATGGTGAAAGGTATATAAAGATTTTAGAGCCACATATGCTCCCCTCCAGACAGCATTTATTTCAGGGAAGGCCTTGTGTATTTCAGCAGGACAATGCAAAACCACATACTGCAGCTATTACAACAGCATGGCTTCATGGTAGAAGAGTCCGGGTGCTAAATTGGCCTGCCTGCAGTCCAGATATTTCACCTATAGAGAACATTTGGCACATCATAAACAAAAAATACGTCAAAGATGACCGCTAACTTTTCAGCAGCTGGAAACCTATATCAGGCAAGAATGGGAGCAAATTCCAACACCAGAACTCCAGAAACTCATAACCTCGATTCCCAGACATCTTCAAACTGTTTTGAAAAGAAAGATGTTAAACCATGATAAACATGCCCCCGTGCCAACTTTTTTGAGACCTGTAGCATCAAATTTGAAATGAGCAAATTTTGTGCATAAAATTGTAACATTTCTCAGTTTAAACATTTGTTATGTTATCTATGTTCTATTGTGAATAAAATATAATTATGTGATTTGAAATTCTTTTAGTTTTCATTTTATTCGAATTTAAAAAATGTCTCAACATTTCCGGAATTCAGGTTGTAAATATTATCTGGCCATCAAAATGCAGATGCTTGTTTTTAACAGATTTTACGAAATTTAGCATTACACCATTAGCACACCACTGAAGTCAATGGGTGCCGTTAGAATGGGAGTGTAGTAAAATACTACAATATCTGATCACTGGACGCAGAGATTGAACAATCAGAATCAAGTATTCAGGAAACTATTTCATAATCTTCATAAAAGCATGTCAAAACTGTGGTTGGCCACATTATACGTCAATCAGGCAAATAGTTCCTGTTTAACTGTTCCCATCTGGTGGAATGACCTGCCCAACTCAATCCGAGCAGCTGAATCCTTACCCATCTTCAAGAAACGGCTAAAAACACATCTCTTCCATCTTTATTTGACCCTCTAACTCTAGCACTCTCTATTCTAATTTTATTTTATCTAATGTCTTCTTTTTATAAAAAATAAAATTTGACCCTCTATCAATTGCATATTTATGCTCTAACTGCATATTTATTCTCTAACTGCTAGCTGTTCTTGTAAAACTAACACTAAGTAGCTTTTTTTCTATATTTTACATACTAGTTTTCAAAAAAAAAAAAAAAAAAAAAAAAATCCTTCCTACGTGTACTGCGTTAGGCTAACCAGGACTTGTAATAGCACTTGCATGTTGTTGCTCTTTTGTTGGTTTTGATTGCTTCTATAATGTCCTCATTTGTAAGTCGCTTTGGATAAAAGCGTCTGCTAAATGACTAAATAAAAATAAAAATAAATAAGTGGGCAGTTCTTGGACAGAAAAAGCTGCAAAGGGCAATGCAGACATCATCATTATAAGTAGAGCATCGATTCAAACTTTTATGGGATAACCAGTCAAACATATTACATACCATTTCTAATTTGTCACCAGTCATCTAATAAAGATTATGATGAGAAGAATGAAAGGCCGTTTCAGTTTCAGCACACAACTGTGGCAGTAAATACTCACTACTTAATACCAAATGCTTTGAAATTCTTGACACCCTGTGATTTGTATAAGCGGTTGGCTCCAAAGCACATATCTTTGAATTTGGGACCAATTTTCTTTTCATTTAAAAGAGAACTGTTTAACATCACCCGGCTCTTCTGACAAATACCAGATAATTGTCAAGCATTTAAAAAATTTCTCCAAAAGGGCAAAAACAAGTCATCAAGTCAGGGTGAATCATAGCTATTGACTCATAACCTCCACTTCAGCATGATGTGGGCTGGAAGTTAAGTGTGTTGAACGTTTAAGTATCTTCACAAGGGGAGAACATGGGAAAGAACATAGTTTAGAGCACACAGAGTATTTGCTTCTTAAACATCAGTGCACCAGAGATCAAGGTCACGCTCACCAGAGAAACACGCAGGACAAGCCGATAACGCAGGGAGTAGCTGGATAAGACCACCTGTGAGTTTATAGAAGATATCAGAAGGACATGCTGATGTGTCACTATAAACAGAGTGTGAGCTTATTTGCATTGCCAATTGTTCCATGTGCAATGGGGAAGTCATCATAATTATTGGCTTTACTGAATTACTTTAATTTCACAGCTCTCTAGAACACTTGATTGGTCAATTGAATCATTCTGTGGTCAGATATTTTTGTTTAATGATGATAAACTGTGTAATTGTTATTGTTTCCTACATAACTGTTCTGGTTTTATGTCTCTTGTATCACCCAGCAGACTCTTTCTACATGGACAATACAATTATTTCAGCTAAAATCAGTATTGGAGCAGTATACATTGAATACAGTATTCCTTATAGGAATAGTTTCTGTTTTCATTTACTCATATGACTTAAAATACAAAAGGAGACATTTAGCATTATGTTAACATCGCTCTTTTCCATGTCATTATTAGCTTTCAAGCTGCAAAAAAATACAAAAAGCAGCATGAAAGTAATCCACATAACTTATGCACTATATTAAAGTCTTCTGAAGCCATATAATTGGGGTTATTATTGTGTATTAAAACTACTAAAACCATAAAAACTCATTACTTAAATACAATTTTAATTAAATAAACATTTAATGAAACTTAATATAAAAAAATACATCATTTATTTCAGCTGGTTGCAAAGGCAACATTTCTCATTTTGTTTAACTAGGCTACTAAATTAGTTCAAACTAAATTGATTACTGTATAACTTAATAAACACACAAAAAAATTACAAAACAGCAATTTACCAAAATTACAATTTGAAAACAAAATATAAAAATAAAATCTTCAAAATATTATGAACTATAAAAGTATATCAATGATATCCTAAAACAGCACTGCATTTAATAATTGAAAATTAAAGTTGTTGCTTACTAATAATCTTACATGAGAAGTACAACATCAACATTCTGCTAAACTTTCCTTTCTTGTTTATTCCTTTAAGACAAATGTTTAATTTTGGCAAGAAAAAGTACTGAATTTAAAAGGTGTTTTTTAGGCCTCTAACATATTTTATTTCCACCATTTCAAACAAAGAGGGGAAATTAAAAATGAAAAATAGAAGGAAATTAAAGGGTCAACAAGAGTTTCAGCAGTAATTTATTGCAGAAGAAAAACTGAGGAGCTCAAGGCTACGTTATGAAAAGGCCTCTGTCTTTCTATCGTATTCACACAAAGAAGCCATGAAGAAAAACTTCAGCTGTATCTGACTGTCACACTTTTTCTAAGATAATAGCAAACAGCTACAAAGCAGATAATGAAGGCTCAAAGAACATCATTATTTAAATATTTGTATCTAATTCTCGCAGGCTCACCTGCAAGGCTGTGACTGAATAAATATGAGTGTGATACATTATAGATAAACTGACGTCAACATCATTGATGATCTTTAACAATAATTCATTTTTGTGTTTGACTTTTAGTTTTTTGTCTAATTTGTGTCATTGTACAACAATGAAACTCTTCTAATGACACTCATTGAAAAAATGTATCTATTGTACTCATTTATTGGCAATTATCTGAGCTATTGTGTTATGAGAAGACCAGCTGGAAACCCTAATGATATTATGAAGAAGAAGGAAAAAATGCTGAGTGTCTGATGGCACCATAAAACATGTGCATTCCCAAACCTTTCACTACTGGCAAATGTGAGCCATCAAAAATCTACTTTAAAATAATGGAAACATTTGTGATATTGCTTGTAATAATTAAAAACGGTCAGAATACACAGTAACTTTTGAATAGCTGCAGAATAGCTGTAGAAATATGCGTTTTGCTGCCAAATAAAACAGCATCTATACCATTCAAAATTTTGGGGTCAATAATATTTTTTGTTTTAATTAATGCATTTATTTAGCAAGAACGCATTAAATTGATCATAAGTGACAGTAAAGAAAACTAAGAAACAGAAAAGAGAGAGAGAGAAAAATGCAGTGTCAAATTCATAACATGTAAAACACCAGTAAAAAAATGCTAAATTGTGTGTGTGTGTGTGTGTTTACACACTTATTATTTATTTCATTTTTGTCAAAAATCGAACATATAAGTGACCCTGGACTACAAAACAAGCCATAAAGGTATTTTTTTTCATTGAAATATATACATGAATAAATAAGCTTTCTATTGATGCATGGTTTGCTAGGATAGGACAATATTTGATAAAACTATTTGAATATCTGGAATCAGAGAGTGCAAGAAAATATAAATATTGAGAAAATCACCTTTAAAGTTATCCAAATTAAGTTTTTAGAAATGCATATTACAAATCAAAAAAAAGTTTTGATATATTTACAGTAGGAAATTTACAAAATATATTCATGGAACATGAACATAATTAATATCCTAATGATTTTTGGTATAAAAGAAAAATCGATAATTTTGACCCATACAGAGTATTGTTGGCTATTGCTACAAATATACCCCAGCGATGTAAGACTGATTTTGTGGTCCAGGGTCACATATGGATTAATTTAGCATCATAAAACTAATAATAATATGGATGGTCCCAAAAACACAAACACACACACACAAAAAACACTGTTGACTAGAATAAATACTGGGTCTGAATGGGTTAACAAATCTAAAGGTCTCGTGTTAAAAACTGGCTGGTTTTATACCTTCATGATCTGCAGTGGCTGTATTTCTTCTAAACCTAGAGGACACCCAAGTCGATGCCCCTAAAATGGCCACACTCCGTATCATATGCCAAAACAAGTCGTAGACCACGGGGGATAGAGTTGGATGTCAAATAGCCTGTATTAAAAACAGCTTTGCTTAGAAAGTAAATCCAGACAGTGGGTGGAGGACCAGACTTGCCCAGAGCAAGTGGCTGGAGCTTAACAACTCATTCCTGAACGAAAAGCATAAAACCTTCAAATGCTTGAAAAACTTGTGTTCATGCTGGATATGTTTAGGTAAACTCCAAAAGATAGTTAAGATGTTAGCGAGCTGACTCTACACATTTTCACACTAACCAGCCACTGTCAGCTGAAATTGTATCTAGTATCCACAAATGCTATGTGAAGATCAAACAGACAGCTATTTGGTTTATTTCCATTTTAGGCCCCAGATTATTGAATTCCTTTCTCAGTGGAACAGTTGTTAGTTCATTTTAGCTAAATGTCATACAATGTAATTGTTAGATTAACAACAGCAAAGCAATCCAGTTTGGGTTTCTAAAGCAATTAAGACTAAAGGTGCGTTCACACCAGACGCGAATGACGCGAATAAATCGCGCTATTCGCGCGAAGTTGGACGCTTGAACATTTTGAGTTTACTCGCTTCATTCGCGCGAGAAATTCGCGCCATTCGCGCGCGAAATTCACTACACAACAGACGCGAATTCGCGTCATGGGAGGGGCTTCTGTCAGGCAGCTCCAGTCTCGTTGCAAAATGTATTCCTGTTTTTGTAAAAGTACGAAGATGTATATACAGCTCCGGGTACCCACATACAACCACAATTACTTTGTCCTCCATTGTTGTTCTGCCTCTGCTCGTAATGACGTCACTGCTAGAGCAAGCTCCTGATTGGTTAACGCGGCGCGAATATCCGCCAAAGTTAAACAACGCTCAATTCGAATAGCGCCGCAGGATTGCCTTTCGCGTCTTTGCATTGACTTAACATGTAAATCATTTGCGCGATTCGCGTCATTCGCGTCTGGTGTGAACGCACCTTCAGGCAACAAGGATGTGATTATTTAAGCAGAATTTCTGCATTAACTTGCAAGAGCAATCCACAATTGTCTTCACAATTTTCTACATGTTGCTGTCTAATCATTATGGCACTCCTTTCATACACTTGCAATATTGTCTGTCCTTACTATTTTGTTACAGTAAAGATGCAACCAAGCAGTCAGGGTTCAGCCCATTTTGCCCCTTGTGGTAAGTGCTGTAATTACACACTCTATCAAGCAAAAAACGTCTCGGGTTACTCGCGTAACCCTTGTTCTCTTAATAGGGAACGAGATGCTGCGTTGACGCTTTGGGAACGCCCTCTGCGTGACCAATGTCTGAAGCCTCTATAGAATCACGCCAATTCATTGGCTGGTGGCGCGACGCCGCCTCTGACGCAATGACGTCGTCAGCTCATACTGGCGAACGCGCCACCCACTCCTCAGATTTCTCTGCCGAAAAGAACCCTGTCGGCAGCGTGAGGAGCTTGGCAGCATACGCAGCGTCTCGTTCCCTATTAAGAGAACAAGGGTTATCGCGAGTAACCCGAGACGTTCTCTATCATAGGTAACTCAACGCTGCGTTGACGCTTTGGGAACGATATACCAAACACGCCAAGCTGAAAACGCTGCCAATCTGGTCCAATAACGAACCAACAACCTACGGTCGGTTCAAACAGACAAGATCTGAGAACCTGGAGCCGTATCAACGTCAAGGTTGTAGAACCTGACAAAGGTGTGCGGGGAGGACCATCCTGCCGCAACACAAATATCCTCTAGGGGTACCCCTCTGAAAAGAGCTTGAGAGGAGGCTACGCCCCTAGTAGAATGCGCCCGAGACTAAGAGGTGAAGGGAGGTTCCGCGCCTCATAAGCCAGCGAAATGGCGTCTCTCACCCAGTGAGAAATTCTCTGTCTCGATGTGGCAAGCCCACGACGGCCAGCACCAAACAGACTAACAACTGGGGGGATTTCCTCCAATCCTTGGAGCGATCCACATACAGCTTCAATGCCCTAACCGGGCAGAGCATGTGGAGTCTCTCGTCCTCACTTGAGGCAAAGGGAGGAGGATGGAAAGAGTGAAGCGTGACCACCTGAGATCGAAACGATGTGGACAAGACCTTGGGAATGTAACCCGGCCTCGGCCGCAGGGTCACTTTAACTAGACCCGGGGCAAAGTCCATACACGTCTCACTAACAGAGAAGGCCTGCAAATCTCCAACTCTTTTTAGTGACGTAAGCGCCAACAAAAGAGTCACCTTAAGAGTCAGAGTCCGATCCGAAGCTGACTCCAAGGGCTCAAAAGGGGCCATCACTAAACCTTTGAGGACGACTGACAAGTCCCAAGAAGGAACTGCCGTGGGGCGAACCGGCCTAAGCCGTCTGACCCCGCGCATAAAGGCGGAAACCATCCGATGTCTCCCCAGGGGGATCTCATCGAGCTCTCTCCGGGCTGCAATGGCCGCTACGTAAACCCTAAGGGTGGTAGCAGCTGCCCCCGCTGTCAGTCTCTCTTGCAAAAATTCCAGCACTGGACCAACAGGGCAGTTAACTGGGTCAATCGCACGAGCCAAACACCAGGATTCAAAGACGCCCCACTTGGAAGAGTACAGCTTCCTAGTAGCAGGGGCTCTGGCACTGGCTATGGTTTCCTGGACTCCAACAGGCAAATCATTCGTCACAGCCCTTGGCCCTGTATGGGCCATACCCACAACTTCCAGAGCTCTGGTTGAGGATGCCAGATCTTGCCCTGAAGCTGGGACAACAAGTCCCGTCTGATCGGAATCTCCCACGGAGACCGATACAAGAGGGGAGTTAACTCCGAGAACCACGTCTGGGAGGGCCAGAATGGGGCTATGAGAAGGAGACGGGCACTGCTCACCTTTACTCTGCATAGTACTGTCGGAATCAGCTTTATTGGCGGAAACGCGTACAGCATGACATTCGGCCACGGGTGGGCGAACGCATCTATGCCCAGAGACGTCGGGAAACTCAGGGAGAACCAGAGCGGGCACTGGGATGACTCCTGCGAAGCAAAGAGGTCCACCTCCGCTTTGCCAAACAGATCCCAGATCTGGGATACCGTCTGACGGTTCAACCTCCATTCCCCCGGCCTGAGCTTCTGCCTGGACAGAAAGTCGGCCGCAAGGTTCAGTATTCCCGGAACGTGAACCGCCCTCAACGAAAGGAACTTGTCCTGGGACCAAAGGAGAAGACGGCGCGCAAGCCTGTCTAGGGTGTGCGACCGTGAACCTCCCTGACGGTTTATGTGGGACACAACCGCCATATTGTCCGTTCTGACTATGATATGATGCCCCCCGAGAACGGGGAGAAAATACATCAAAGCCAGGAAGACAGCCCTGAGTTCCAGGCAGTTTATATGCCAAGAGAGGAACTCTTCCGTCCATTCCCCGCTCGCCGGTCTTCCCTCGAAGACCGCGCCCCAGCCTGTCATAGATGCGTCCGTCATAATCATATGGCGACGGTGAATCGCACCCACTCTCACACCGCTCCGGAGAAAAGCGGGGTCTCTCCATAGTAAAAGGGGTCGAAGGCAACTGCGCGACACCCTGATAAGGCGAGTGGCTGGTACAATGGGGTGTAACCTCAGCTCCTTCATCCACCAGAGAAACGGCCTCATGTGAAGCAACCCTAGGGGCAACACAGGGGAGGCCGCTGCCATGAGGCCTAAAAGCCTGCGGCAGGTTCCCACAGAGACATGGTGGCCTAGCTTGAAGCGGGCCAGACATGCTGTAAAATCGGGTATCCGGGCAGGAGCCAAACGGGCCTGCATCTGAACGGAATCCAAACGAACCCCTAGAAACACGGTTCGCTGAGATGGGAGGAGCACACTCTTCTTGGCGTTCATCCTGAGGCCAAGAGAATGGATGTGGCGGAGAACGGTATCCCTGTGACGACTTACTAGCTCCCTGGAGTGAGCCAGAATGAGCCAGTCGTCCAGATAGTTCAATACACGAATGCTCTGGAGCCTCAAAGGGGCCAGAGCAGCATCCATGCATTTCGTAAACGTTCTCGGTGCCAAGGCCAGGCCGAAGGGCAGGACCTTGTATTGGTAAGCCTTCTCTCCAAAGGCAAACCGAAGGAACCTCCTGTGTCTCTGAACGACCTGGATGTGAAAGTACGCATCCTTTAGGTCGATAGTGACAAACCAGTCTCCTTCTTGGACCTGAGACATGATGTTCTTCATGGTCAGCATCTTGAATTTCCCTTTGTAAAGGGAAAAATTCAAACGCCGCAGGTCCAGAATGGGCCTCAAACCGCCGTCCCTCTTGGGGACGAGGAAGTAGCGGCTGAAGAACCCTCGTTCGATGTCCGACTGCGGTACTTCCTCTATCGCTCCTTTCTGTAGGAGGGAGGAAAGTTCCAGGCGTAGAACAGAAGCCTTGGAGGCGCTGTTTACTACGGTCAGATGAACCCCGTCGAAACGGGGGGGATTCTTCCCAAACTGAAGTTTGTAGCCGGACCGAATCATGTATAGATGGGGAGTGAAGTGCTGGACTGACAGGTGGCCGGCACGGGGTCCGTACACTGCAGGGAGAACCGGCTGTGTCCCCTAACACGCGGCCCGCTGGCGGCGAAAGGACGGACTGAAGAGGGGGAAAGACGAATATGCCCCCCAACTGCCAGACCGATGAAAAATGAGGGTGAACTCGTTCTGCACACCAAGCCACGATGGGTGGTTGTGACAGATTTGAGTGAGGAGAGCGCGTTCGGGGCGGGCAGAAACGCTTCTGCGGTCTGACCTCGCCTCGTAACGGTGAAGCGGCTCTCCTCATTCCGACCCGAAGGTCAGGAACGACCCGGATTAACCGAAGCGGCAGGCCTGTTGGGCCACTTCAGGTTAACCCGTTTGCGTGGGTGTTGGTGGGGAAAAGACCGGCCACGGGCTCCCCAAACCGTAGCTGGGGGAGGGTGCGTGGCCTGGGCTCCACCGCCGCCAGAAGGCTCCTTTCTGGGGAGCGATTGCTCTCTAGACACGGAGGAGGAGGGAGTGGAATAGTCCCTTGATCTCCTTGGCATGAACTGCTTGAGAGCAGCCGATTGCGTCTTGGCGGAGAGAATTCTCCACTACCGAGCTAACCGCTTCCCCGAACAGAGGTTTAGCCACAAATGGCGCTCTGCGGCCACCGAACCCGCCATAGAGCGCCCCACGGCGCGTGCGGTGAGGCCAACCGCCATGGCGGTATAGCCCTGCTCCACAGAACCCACGAGGTCGGTGAAGTCAGTAAGGAGGGAAGAAAAACAGCTGTTTCCAGGATCTGGAGATCTCCTGATGCAGATCACCGAAAAACGGCAGCTTCCTCCGCTCAGGCTTGGAATTTGCACCGCTAAGAAACCGCTCGTCGAGTTTCGAAGAGCGAGACTCGCGGGGCTCGTCGGGCCAATCCAGCGCGAGCCTCTCAGTGGCGCGCGAAAGCACGTCCACGAGCTCCGAATAGGCCGGTGAAGGCCGCGCCTCCTGACCGCTAAGCGGTAGCGCATCTGCTAAAGTAGGCCCGAAATCCTCGGAGTCGGGGGCTGCAGTTAGCAATATATCATCTAGCCCGAAGGAAAATGGTCACGCGCCCTCGGGCTAGAAAACAGATAATCCTGCGCGAATTCAACCGGTGAATTCGCGCGCACATGTCGCGAGGCCTGTCTGCTCATTCCGTCTCCTCGACGAGAGGCCGCGGATTCACGCGGAGCCTCCGGAGCACGACGGGGAAAATGGATGACTCCTTTTCACACACCTCAAGCCGAGAGCGGAGGGCTATGAGACGGAGATTCTCACAAAATGACATTCAAATCCCATAAACCGCATGCGTAAACCCAAAACATATAATTTTCACTTATCTGTGTGGGTCATAGCGAGCGATGAAACGCGCGCACGGCGGTTGACAGCGGCGAAACTCCATGGCACTTCACCGCGAGGAGAACAAAGTTCCACTGAGGCAGTCGCCGAAGTGCAGATGGATGAATCGCGTCCGAAATATGCAGTTATAGGGCCAGAAAATTGCAACAACGAAGGGCAGTGTGACCGCTTCGTGAAGGCAGAGAAATCTGAGGAGTGTGTGGCGCGTTCGCCAGTATGAGCTGACGACGTCATTGCGTCAGAGGCGGCGTCGCGCCACCAGCCAATGAATTGGCGTGATTCTATAGAGGCTTCAGACATTGGTCACGCAGAGGGCGTTCCCAAAGCGTCAACGCAGCGTTGAGTTACCTATGATAGAGAACATCTTTCTCCAATGATTATTATTCAAAAATGCTATGGTGACTAAAATTAAAAGTCTAATTTCAACAGTTTGCTACCAGAGATCTCATTTGGCACATTTAAAAAAAAAAAAAAAAAAAAAATATATTATTATATAATATTGTATTTTAATGTTAGTACTATAATGAACCACAAAACTTTAAAGTTTGTCATACTCAATATTATTTTCCAGTACAAATATCTAAACATCAAGATACATTTACTTGGGAAGCAAACTGACTTAAAATATGTTTTGTTTTCTGAAAAAAAAAAAAGTTTGTATCAAATGTAGCAAAGTTAAGTTCTTGTTTTAACCAAAAACTTCATAACCACTCAATTTTAATAATTTCTTCAATCTGAAGTGTTTAATTCCAGATATTAACCATATCTTAAGTCATTTAAGAAGGTATAGATATTTGTACAAGGAAAACAAGATTTTTAAAAACATTTATTTTACAGTGCAGGGAAACAATTAACTACTACATTAAATGCAGTTCACATTATCACAAGGATTTTCTGAAAGGCACGAGAAGTCTGAAGCCTCAGAAATCTCACACCCTCAGGCAGATCGTTTTAAATTGTAATTCCCATGTAAAGTCATTCTCAGCACACACACCTCGTCGAACCTCCTGGTTTGCGGTCTGCCAGGGATATTTTAGTGGTTAAAACTTGTACACAGTTGGCTGTTCCTCTGTATTTACAGCCTCAGTGTTTATGGCGAAGTGCTGAATATGCATATGAGACACAACGGGAGTCTTAAACCTGGCATCATCAAATACCTCCCTCTGAATCCACTCTTTGTACCAGGTCTTTCAATGAAAAGGGATTCACGTTACTTCACTATTACCAAAATGAGAAACACCTGGCAAGGTAAAGCTTCATAACGTGCTCTCTTGAGGGTAGTTAGCACTCCATCTGGCCAACATTTAGGTCTAGTGAGCTGACTCGCTGCCTTCTACGGCAGCATCCTAAACACTATGGAACATAGGTAGCTTGTCGCAGTGCATTATGGGATTGCCTTCTCTGGCAATCCGGATGTAATGTACATTTTTCATTGGCATGTGACCTACCAGCATCAGTATTATCACTTCACTGACTTTCAAAAATCCTCTCCTGTGCCCTAATGGAACATTAAAGTGTCCATCAGATGCACACTTCAGAATCACGCAAGAAATAGTAGTTTAACCAGGGAGCTTTTGCTTCCTGTTTAATGAATACTGTGAATTCGGACATACTATTCTGTTGACTGTTTTTCACCTCCTATAGGGAAGTAAGGGGCAAGTACTATGTTGTTTTATTTCTAAAATGCAGCCAAGGCATTTTAGAAGGCAACAAAATTAATATGTGAACTGATCAGGAGTGCATGTATTATGCTTTAAAATGCTAGTCTTGCATACACAGATTTAGCTTATCTGAACAACTAAATTATAATACCTGTGAGGATATCCTAAATTCTGCTCACAAAATACAGGCAATCACATCCCGTGGCCTAATGACACAGCGCTAAGCATTTTCTGAACAATAAAGCACAAAAAAAGTTAATACCAAAGCATATAAATGTACATGCCAGGTGGTTCTGAGAACTTGGCTACGTTATTTATCTCTTTACTTTTATGACACTTGGCATGCTATGATAACCCCTCGATGGATTGAAAACAGAATAGGCCTACATGCTGACTAAATTGCTTCATTATCATGGAGGTGAATCAGGAAATACATTTTGAGGGAAGTGAATCTATTTAAATGGAAACCAGGATTGTCAGGCGTACAGATTGTAAACGTTTAGAGATTTCAAACAAAGGCCTGAAAGGCTTCAAGTTATGTAATGAGCCTACAAAACTGAAGAAACAAAGGCCAGATGTGAACGTCTTCCCCTCTTCGATAGTGACTAATGTGTTAATGAGGTGGCAGGAGAGCTGGATGCACTGGGAAAAGACTAACATCATATTTGTCGTGAGATATCACACCGTTTGGTGTTCAATGAATTTTGACTAATATTGTCAAATGATTAAAAATGAATTGCATATCAGAATAATGCAACAAATACTATTTAATGTCACCATTCAATGCCAACATATTTCCATATTCCATTTTGTAACACAAAAAAATGTATGCATGTGGCCCTATTTTTTTTTTTTGCATTATTTAATTATATAGTCATTCTCTCAACAATTACACATAGCAGAGTGTATGATAATGAAAATGCACGTGTCACTAAAACCTCTCTTATTTGTAAAATGGAGAAAAACGATTTCTTCACCTAATTTAACCTTTGATTCTGAGCTTCGTGAGGTCATGGCAACGTCTCCTCTCAAACCTAAGACTTGATGTTGAGGCTAAATGTGAAAACATACCTTTTACTGCCTCTGGCTAGCATATCGTCTCTAACCATTTCCAAGTCTCACCGAGCTGAAAGAAAAGAAATTGATTTTTTTTGTTCTCTTTAAAAAGAACTTCCTCAAAGTGAAGAAAAAAGGTTTTCTCCCTGACATCCAACTGGTAAGGTGTGTTTTATTGTTGCAGTTTAAAACATTGGCTCTAAAACAGCAACTAGTTGCATGATGAGATCATTTGATTTCAATTTGTGTGGTGGAATATGGAAATACTGCACCAATTAATACAGAGCGGCATAACCATTCAGCTTCACTTAATCAAAGATGTTTCGAAAGGCAATAAAAACGTTCTCCTTGGCAGCTCTGCGAGGTATAATCCAAACTTATCTATTCATTAGGTAAAAAATAAATCTGCTGAGCTCAGCACTAATATATTTTTCTCTGTTTCATTTCAGTTCTCTTAGACTTCAGGATTAATCAAATAATGAGAGGGAACAACAACTATAAAACAGAGGTCCAAGTTCTACATCCAATGGAAAATATCAATTCCTTCCAGGCTTTTTTGGTCCAACTCTGTTGGGGAAAAAAAACAAAAGAAAATGAAAGACAAAAAAAGAGGGCAAGGGAGAGTTAGTGTACTGCTTCCCAACCAGTACCTACCTGAAGATATCAAGCCTGTCCAAGCAAACGGGTTCAATGAAAAAGTGTGTCAGTCAACCTTGGGTGACTCCTACATCTGTTTTTTGTTTTTGATTGTTTGTTTGTTTACATTATGAGCGTGCCATACACCTTACGTTCGTGCAATTGTGCATGCTATGTGTTTGCGCACATGCTGTTTCCAATGTTTTTAAAAGGCTTCACTGTGACTGCTGTAACATTTTCACCAATCAAAGAATAATATTGATGTATGATTATTCATAAATCTTCTGGTGCTATAAAAAACATTGCTCTGTTTGAGTATCCCGATCAGACTGACACAGCAACAGTGGCTCAACCAAATAGCGGGATTACGTGCAAAAAAAATATTAAATAAAACGTAAAACATGATAATAAATTCTGTTTTAAATGTGTATATAAAAATATTGTTTTATAACAATATTTTGTTTTATAAATAATAATAATTACATAATTATTTTTTATTTTCTTCTTGGTTACTCTCTTATCAACTTTAAAGCAAATTGCACCAATCTAGTAGTTCCCAATCCACTAAAACAGTTATTATCTAAAATGACCGTACTTATCAGATAAAATCCAAAACCCATTTATTTGTCTTTTTTGTTTTGTTTTGATAACACTTCACATAAGGCCATTGTGATATAATCTGTTTGACATTACAAAAAAGAAAAAAGAAAGAAAGAAAGAAAGAAAGAAAGAAAGAAAGAAAGTGCATTGCAATTTTTCTATATACTAGGCAGTAGTGACTTTTCTATCACTTGCCTAACTATAATTCACACTGATTTTTGCCATCTCCATAATCTCTCTTTACCAAGAATCAAAGAATGTTCTAATTATGGCTATTAGGAAAGACTCTTTGATGTGAATATTACTGTCTGCTCTCATTAGTCGGGCTGGTCAAGCTCATTCTCTGTTACGCTCACCTTAATGTTGGTCTCAGTGTTGTTAGTCCACTTATGTCCAACATCAGGTCTGGCTAATTAAATACAGCCTTTTATTTCTCTCAGAAGGCAATTTGTTTTGCAGCTGGCTTAACAAATTAAATCAAGTGCTAAGCATTTAAAAAGGACAATAATCAGTTTTTTATAACATCAGCTAAAACTGAAATTACTATCACATGTGTGTGTACGTGTGGGAGAGGGAGCTGGGCAGCATAAGAAAGCTCTTTTTTTGCAGTTGCGAGGATAAAATCCTCTCCACAACAGACTCAAGGGCATCAAGGAGGACAAAAGTTGAATCTCGCCATGTTTTCCCTCCAGGTGATTAGGTTTGTTGAAAAAGCTGCCCTTTTAACCCCTTGCTTGTAATAATGCCTTGCATTCTGCTCCATACAACCTCATTTTAGCATGCATTTTTATTTAATGTACTATTCTTGAACAATTGTAATGCCATTGACAAGTGTAATGACACAGAATAATCAAGCTATCATCTGTATCTGAACTTTTAAGATCAGATTGATTTCACTACTAATATATGCTGTGCAATGCTGACCTCTAGTGTTAGAATATGCCAGGGCTAGTTCTATCAAGACAAATATGGGCAAAACGACTACATGCATCATACATTTCACTCAATCCTCAATCCACTATTAGTTATTCAAACAATGGTTCCCTTCACTCCACAATTACACATGTTGCTGGCAAGTATTTTGACTATATTAACGTAGCAGCAATAAAAGAACCTTGAACCTTGAATTATAATTGCAAAATGTAACCCAATGACAAAGATGTAATAAGTGAAAAGTGACATATTAAATACTTAAGTTTAATAATACTCACTTGTGCAAACTGTATAAACTGCAACTGCAATGATGTGCAAACTGGATCTGCTGTTAAAATGGAAGACTGGGGTTAGTTATCACACTTTTGCTCCAAAAGACATTTATATGACATTCGTCTGCATGGATTCAGCATTTTGCAAAATGATTCGTATTTATAGATCACATTGTTGCAATACAACCTATAATTAATGTATTTCACAAGCAAAAGTGTCCAATACCAGGAGGGTCAACAAAGATAAAGCAAGTATGTTGGTCATGAGATATAACCTGCTCCATGTAAAATACATTCATGCACTACCAATGACTGGATTTGTATACATTTTTTATTGTATTAATATATTTGTATTAATTTTGTAAAATATTTGTAAACATATTTGCATTATTGAAAGCAACTTGGAAGCCTTGGCAAGTGGATAGAATTTTTTTTTGTAAAGATGTTGAATATTTTTACCAATGTTACCATCCATTTTTTTTTTTTACATAATTACAGTTTACAGAAATGTTTTGTGAGGCATGTTGTCGCAAACAATCTATTTATTAGTTTATTTGATTTGTAAAGCTTAAGTTAAATTGATGAATGATCCTTTGAGGTATAGTCAAACGGCTACTAATAATAAAAAAAAAACTTAATATGTAAATATTTTATGGGGCATGTTGTCACAAGATATGGCACCTGCCAGTAAGTTACAAATAGACTATTTGTTTAACTTTTTTTTCCCCCACTGAAACACTTTTGAGGCACAGCATGATTTTTACAACAGCCACAATGCAAAAGGTATCACATAAGCAAGAGTGCTGTTGTTATTATGAATATCTTCACAGGTGTGATTCAGCTTTGGCACAAGGCTGCAGGCCGAAGCAAACGTGTTCAGTAAACTGTATATTTTAATACAACAGCTCCAAACACTAGTAAATAATATAAAATAACTTACATTGTATGCTTAATTTAGCCAGCTAGTTCATATGTTTCTTCTTCGTGAACGAATTGAATAGCTTCAAAACAAGCTAAGCCATCAAGCTTTGATGTGACATGACAAGGAAACACAAAGACCGTTATGGAGATAACGCCTGAGTGGAACGGAGCGACACTGATTTCGCTCAAGCGCTCACAGCCTGACTCGGCTGTAACTCCACTCCGTGTTTTTCATTTCCCGCTCCACGCAGACCTCAAACACCAACACCAGTGGATCTACTTAGTGTAGATTTATTACGTTTATTTACGTGCTATAGCACAAATATAAATATGATGGAATAATTTTTCTTTGGAGGACATAATTCACGAAAATATTCTAATTTACGCTTTAAATCAATTATAATATTGTTACATGCTTAAAACGTTTAAAACGCTACATTTAATATATTTTGTGTTGTGCGATTTGTGCAACAGACAGCCATACAAAAAAAACTAACAGTGGAAAACACGCAATTTATTTTTGAGCGCTGGTGTCGTTTTCAGTGCTGTTGGGGGTGGAAGAGTTTTCATTGGCTACCACACGTGAGCAAGCTTACGTAAGGCCGCAACGGGCCAATCAGAGCTCTCTAATCCTACAGGAAGTTGTGTACTTGCGTCGCTATTTTTACTGGTTCTCGTGTCTTGTCTAAAACCAAGAAAAAAATTATATCTGACTCTTTGCAGCGCTTTATTTTCATTCCAGCAAAATGAAAAACATCTCCAACGTTCCCGCTTTTCTCACCAAGCTTTGGACCCTCGTCGAGGATTCGGATACAAATGAATTTATTTGCTGGAGCCAGGTAATTCAAAGAAAAGACCTGCATGTTAGCATTCTAGCTTAGCTTATAGTGACAGTTATTTGTGATCCGGGTCCTGTGCGATTAGATGTTTATTATGATGGATGTGTGTCAGATCATGGATGTCGTGCTATGATTTAAGTATTAAGATTTGCAACATATATTTAGTACTTTTTATTTTCTTACTTAACAGTTCTATTATTATTATTTAGTTCTTTAGAGGATTTACACACACACACACACACACACACACACACACACACACACACACACACATATATATATATATGTGTGTGTGTGTGTGTGTGTGTGTGGGGGGGGGGGGGTTATTTACTTAAAGTATATCTTGTATTACTGATTGAATACTGATTTTTATTATATAATTTTCTCTCCCTAATGTTGTTCCATACCTTCTTAGTATTCTTTTGATTTTATATCTTGTCATTTCTCTGTGAAATACACAAATATAATTTTTATGTATTTTGTTTTGAGTGAGTGTTTTCAATGTAAACACTCTTCTATTAAATCAAGAATTTATATTGACAATGTCTGTAAAGCTAAATAAAAGCTAAAAGCAACAAAAAAAAACACACACACAATGTGTTCTACAGAATAAGGAACAACATACAAAATGACAGGTCTGTTTTATTTAGTTAACAAGGTACTTCATTTATTTTTATAGGAAGGGAACAGTTTCCTTGTACTGGATGAACAAAGGTTTGCGAAAGAGATTCTCCCAAAGTTATTCAAGCACAACAATATGGCCAGTTTTGTCCGACAGCTCAACATGTGTAAGTGGTTTCTCTACAGCTCCACTGAAATTCTCCTCCTTCCTCGTTGTTCAGCTGTAATTTGAGATTAATGTTCGTTCCTTTGTCACATTGTTCCAATTGCTTTACAAACAGATGGTTTTCGCAAGGTGATGCACATTGACACGGGCATTGTGAAGCAAGAGCGAGATGGACCAGTTGAATTCCAGCATCCATATTTCAAACATGGGCAAGATGACCTGCTAGAGAACATCAAAAGAAAGGTAAATCTCTGTTAAAAATTACGAAATTATAAAGTAGAGACCTGGAAATAAGTCATATCTGAATTTAAGCTGAAGTCGATTGTTATTATTCTTGATATAGGTGTCAAATGCTCGGCCTGAAGAGAGCAAAATAAGGCAAGAGGATTTTTCTAAAATTCTGACAAACGTTCAGAACGTACATGAGCAGCAAGAAAACATGGATACTAGACTTGCTACACTGAAAAGGTAATAAAATACTGTTAGAAGCTTTAATCTGTGTTTGTGCCACACATTATCCTGTATCACTTAATCTCAGCCATGTGCAGTTACACAGAAGTTAAGGAGACAGGCGGTCTAATCACTAGTTGTGCCTAATATTGCCCTGTTCAGCAAGTATCAACATGGTTAAACCACTCCGAATATCTTAGCAACAACAAAGAACTACACTTTGACATCATGGCATGTTTTTTAAATGTATAACTCTCATTCTCTTTTCTGTTGTCTTCTCTCCAGAGAGAATGAAGCTCTTTGGACCGAGCTGTCAGACCTCAGACAGAAACATGCACAGCAGCAGCAGGTCATAAAGGAGGTACGTTCAACTTGCATGTAGCAGTTTTGCAGACATTTCTATTGTATATCAGCATAAAAAGAGCATGATCTAATGCGTAGGTTTGAATGTTGAAGCCACTTTTTGTATTGTTCCCTGCAGCTGGTGCAGTTTATCTTCACGTTTGTTCAGAACAATCGTATGTTAAATTTAAAACGCAAAAGGTAAGACTAAAATGTATGTGTATGCATTTAATAAAAGTACACTACCGGCGTTCAAAAATATTTTGACAGCAAAGACTTTTACATTATTACAATTTTTTTTTTCAAATAAATCACTTTCTATTCATTAAAGAATAACGAATAAAGACTATTAGCAGTTAACAAAAGTATTAATTTGCTGAACAGTTTTTAACATTTGAGTAATAGCTGTTGAAATTCCAGCTTTGCTATCACAGAAATAAAATACATTTTAAAAGGTATTAATACAGAAAGTTATTTGAAATAAAAGAAGAGTATTGTAAATATATGTATCTTCCTGGTTCTTATTCTGATTTATCAATGATTTCAGTAATTTTGAGAGAGAAAGAATTTATATATTTTTTTATATAATTTTATTTTATTATTATACATTAAAAACAAATATCAATATTATTTTACACTATTATTAATATGTACCTTACTTGCTATCTAAATTCAGACCACTTACACTGAACAGCAATGGAAAGAAGTCAAAATTCATCCACCAGATCTTCGAGGAACATGTGGACCACAGCCAAGTAGGTGTAGACCCATCCAGGGGTGATTAGGTTCCCAGCACTTTGTCTCTCCTTGCTAGGAGGAAATGTGCTCTTCTTGTCAGTTATTTTGTAAATGTAATGTTGCTATTCATTATCTTTCGTTTTTCTCTCTTAATGAGATTTGAGGCAGAGTTCACTTTGTGTGAAATTGTCCTGCCTCTGGATATGAACCTTAAATTGTGAGAATCACCATCAGTTAATTTGGCGTTTGTGGGGGACCGATTTATTGATATAAACGTGATATTCTCATTAATATTGAAACTTGAAGATGTGTTTGTCAGAGACTCATCTCTTGCCGTCTCTGTTAGTCTGCAGTGAATGGACTCAATGGATTGAAGAACAGTTCTGACGTTTCTGAAGATGTCATCATCTGTGACATCACAGATGAAGATGCAGAATTTCTAGATGGCGTATCGGTACTAGCTGACCAAGGGTAAGCATTTAGGTTTTGATTCAAACCATTGCACCTCTTTTGCCTAAAGTTTTGTGGCAGAAAATTAGAAATGATAACTATTTTTCTTGATTTCTTACAGAGATGCTGAAATTGTGGAAGTTGATTGTGAAAGCAGCCCGACTATAAAAAACGACAGGACAAACGAAACCGTAACAAATTCAACCGCTCATCATGAAGCAGTACCCAAAAGCATCTCTGACATTTCATCAAGCACCCTGCAATTGAACAAACCCTCAGCTCTAAGTTCAGAGGACCCAGTGAAGCTGATGGACTCCATTCTCAGCGAAAATGGAGCCATTTCACAAAATATAAACCTGCTTGGCAAGTAAGTAGTAGGCCATATATAATATAAGGCTGATGAGATTTAATATCTATCATGATGAGCTTCTCACTTGTCAAGAGAAATAAACAAAAGTTTTGTTCGGTTTTTAGGTAAACAAATATTATTCTAGCTCTGAGAACATATTTATGGAAGTTGTTGTCTGCCACATTTGAAAAAAAATTATGTTTTGGTAAATCATGATCCACAATTTTATCTTTATCTCATAATTTAATTTAACTAATAATTTCAATTTATCTTAGAATTTACATTTCAATTAAAAATAAAATACTTTTGACTTTTACATGACTATTTCTCTTATGTTTTTTCATAATTT
The DNA here is from genome assembly GCA_027422405.1 of Ptychobarbus kaznakovi. NCBI lineage: Eukaryota > Metazoa > Chordata > Actinopteri > Cypriniformes > Cyprinidae > Ptychobarbus > Ptychobarbus kaznakovi. The sequence goes on along the minus strand of CM049794.1, from coordinate 46,852,847 downwards.
ATATTATTTCATAATTGACATCTCTTGATTTTTATCTCATAATTATGAATTTTTCCTCATAATTTAGATTTTTTTCCTCCCTCATATTTATGACTTGGTGTCTGTCAAAGCATTATTTTTTTTTCTCATGTGGAGGAAATGGGCTTCCATTTAAAATTAAACTAGCATTCAAATTAAATACTCAATAATTAGTTCAACAAAATTCAAACTTTAGATTTCTTTCTTTTTTTATTTATATTTTTATTGGTGAGACTTGCAGTGCAAAAATGACATCTGCTTTAAGCATATTTAATGAACATTTCATTGTAAATGAAATCACTACAGGGTTGAGTTGATGGACTATCTGGACAGCATTGACTGCAGTCTGGAAGACTTCCAGGCCATGCTGAATGGAAAACAGTTCAGCATCGACCCAGATATCATACAGGTTTGTTTGGAGATTTCATAAGCCATAATGTTTACTTCCTTTACTTTTGTTGTTGAAAAGCTCTAAAATAATTTCCAATGATGCATCGCTCACCTTCTATAATTCACTATGATGACATGTTTAATTTTATTCTGCATTGTCATATTTTTGATAAAGCTCTGTTTTTCTTTTGCTTTTGGCAGGAAGCTGTCTCGGAAACAAAGGATTACATTAACAAAGGGAAGCCTGAGTCTGACCACACAGGTAATTGTTGCATGTTCCTTTATAAATCAGTTATTTGTGTGCCCTCACTGTGCTTTGTTTACTAGCGTGTTGGTTCCTTTATTCAGATAAGCAGCTGATCCAGTATTCAACCTGCCCTCTGCTGGCCTTCCTGGATGGATGCACCCCTCTGGACCCACCAGATTCTCTAACTGAAAACCTGAGCCAGCCTATCATGTCCCAGAGCCCTGAAGAACCCACAGACCTGTTGGACAAAGCCTTGGAGTCAGAAACCAAGACACCTCGCAGCTCTCTAATCCGTCTGGAGCCCATCACAGAGGCGGAGGCGAGCGAGACCTCGTTGTTCTACCTGTGTGAACTGAACTCCGACCTGCCCAGTGCCGACACGCTGCAGATTGATATCTGAAAGCTAATCAGCCGGGAAAACAGACCTTTTCATTTTTTGTAAATATTCATCAAAATGATATTTATTTGCCAGTATCTTTTTGGTACCGTCTGTCCATGAGTTTGACATTTCTTCCTTTCACATGTACGTCTAGTTACTGTTCACTAGCTAGTGTCTTTTCCACAATCTCTAGCAGGAGATTAGGCTGCATTTGTTACTGGTTTACATTGCAGCTGACTGTTTCGTGAAGCACGTGTTTTCCTGTTTTATTATTGAGCAGTTCAGAAAACGTTACAGCTATCCTTTATGTATATGATATAGAAGTGCCTGCCTGATGTCCTAATGTCACTGTTAATAAATGTGAAGACTTTGGCTTATGGTTAGTTCCATAATGTTGGACAAAACACAGTGATTCTTGTTACCGTGAGCTTTTCATTACTATACAAAGCTTTGCAGTAGCATTAAAGCAATTTAGACGTTGAATCTGGTGGGGTTTTTCTTGGTTTTCAAATAAGGCTGGGTTGAAATGTTTATTTTATGATTTTAACTAAACGAAAAAAAAAACTTCTTAAATCCCATTTTCTCTGGCTGTAAATCTTAACCAAATACTATTTGCATACAATAATGAAGCCATTCTCTTTCTTACTGTTGGGTGTAACAACTGATTACATCACGATAAGATTAATGTCATTCACGGTAATCCGGGGAAGCTCTTGTAAACAGTGAGTGTACATCCTCACCTGCGCCATTTTCACACCAAATTTTTCGACAATAGTGAAAACGGCTTCCGGAACTGCACCGGATGTAACCAAGCTGGCTGAGATCAAACGCGGAAGCGATCGTGCAGTTATTTTAGTTTTTTTGCGCTTTGTTAGTTTTAAAATGTAAGATATTTTATAGCTTCTTGATTGTAGCAAGAAAAATCGAGGAGCCCACGCGAATCGACAATCTCTTCCACTTTTTAATACCAAAAAACTAAAAATATAAAATATCTGTTTTGATCTGCGGAAAGACGTCAATAAATCAGTTTGTGTTGTGAACGTCACAAACGAAAACGTAAAAGAGGAGCATTTTGCCAAAAAACAGGCATTCACTACTATACTAATATTATACTCTCTCTCTCTATATATATATTCTAATGACCAAGTTGAGAAGATAATTAGATCTGTATAATATAATTAGAAGAACGTTAGGCCGTTAGTAGTCAACATTTGAAGTTGATCAAAACCTTTCATCAAACGTTTTAGGACTACTTTGATTAACTTTACATTTTTTGATCCACTTCAAATGTTAACTACTGTATGTAAAAACTCTACCAAAATATACCAAGAGGATTCACTGTTTAATTTACGATCGATATCGGAAACTTGAACAATAATCGTGATTAAATCATAAATCGTAATTAAATCTTGAAATCTGTACCAATAACTGGTAATATTTTGAAACACCAATGAGAACATAATCTGGGTTTTAAACCTTTAATTAGATTACACATTTGGTAATTACAATGCACTTGTCAAAGGGCAAAAAATAACACTGACATTTAAAAAAATGTGAGAACTGTCATCAAGAAAACCACTAGCGTGCCTTTAATAGGCTACAATAAAGGGTAAAGCAAAACAAGTCATCTATTCAGGTTTTATCTATTCAGTGCAAAACATTGTTTACCACACACATAGCTACAAGCATAAAATTAATAGTGAGCAAACAACTAACATGTGCAAGTTGCAAAAGGGTTAGCACTGTTACAGTCATGATCATGGTGCAAATCAAGAGACGAAAAGCATGATTAAAATCTACAATTTTAAGTTGCCTGTAAATTTTTCACATGCTAATTCACTACTGTATATGTGCGTTCTATAGGAAATTATGGATGTCACGATTTAGGGGAAACCATGACCTGCATTTATCACTACACTCCACAAATAACTTAATATTCTTTTTTTTTTTTACCATACATAGGTTATTAATCAAGGTTCATTTATCCTTAATTTTGAAGAACAAATTCTTGAAGGAAATATTAACATCACAGGAAACCCAAGCCATGTTCTTCATTTATTTCAGCTCACATATGAACAAATAAACACTACAAGGTCATGCAAGGTTAAAAAAAATCATGCAGGGTCACCTGAACAAACAAAACACTCACAGGTATTTACATTTAGACCCTCCTATCATAAGTAATGGCGGATTCTAATTGCAAGCTTTCATTTGTATCTGTCCTCTCAGTCGAAGTCACGGTTGATGAGGACCAGTGGAGCCACCAGGGTCCACACATACAGAGAGAGGCAGATCCAGCTGGAGGTGATCTTCACCCACACAGAGGGCCACTTGCTGGTCATCGTCTCATAGTTGGAGTCAGGGCTATAAAATTGACAAGAAAAACATTTAATTCAGAGTTTAAAGATAAATCTGTAAACCTTGTTGACCGATAAACATTTAAATAACAACAGTGACAACAAAATGCCAGATGATATTGTATATACAAATTTATAAAATTAGTTTTTATTAAGAACAGCTTTAAGAGTTTAGTTAAAAATAATTTGACAAAAATATACATGCACTACCGTTCAAAAGTGTGGGGTCAGAACCATTTCTTATTATAAATATAAAAATGGTTGTGCTGGTTAATTATTATTTATTAATTTTTTTCAGGATTCTTTGGTGAATAGAAAGTAAAAAAAAGAACAGCATTTATTTGAAATATAATTTTTTTATAACATTAAAAAATATCTCCCCTGATACACTTGAGCAATTTAATGTATCCTTGCTGAATATATACTGTATATTAATTTATAAAAGGACAGTTATTGTTAACAGACTATACAAATCTATGGGTACAACAGTGAACATGATATTATTGTTTACACAGTCGTCAAAGATACGCAGAGCGAATGTGGGCAGCCACGCCATCATTTTCAAAAGTCTCCATATTGGTCCGTTTACACTGAAACGCAACTCGGGAGTTTTCAAACTGAAATGAGGTCTGCAGCTTTTTAAGGGTCTCAGTTTTGGTGGGTCGAAAAGCCTGATTAGTGCAAACAACAGCATCACAAAAGTTGAGCGTTTTAAAATGAAAACCCACGAGTGTAAATGTAGCCTAAATAACTTTTTCCACTTTAAAGAACCTTTTGTGGAATGAAAATGTTCCTAGGATGGTAAAGGTTCTTTGTGGAACCACTCAGGGTGCGAACAACAGGGGAGCTCGTCTCCCCTTAATAAGACATGGGCTCCCCTGAAAACGTGATTCATGAAAATTGGGGGGTTTCAAAATATTGACATGCATTCATTCATGCATGACGGATATTTAAACCCAATTCACTTCAATAAAGATTACTATACATGCTATTCTTGTCATGAGCATCAAGGTGTGGGGGCGCTGCGGTGCAAATTCCACTCATGTTTAGTACATGGTTAACTCAAAGATTCGTAGAAAAAATATAAACGTGGATTAAGGCAGGTCATCGCCCATCCACTTCTTGGATTTCTGGACAAACAGCAAAGGAAGCTGACCCCAGGCCTCTGTGATCGATTCTGTGTTAAGGTAAGACATGTTATTCGCAATTATGTGTTGTGGCTGGGTTGTTATAAGTCTGCATGACTCTCGATGTCTTGGGCCTAATTGAACGGAGGAATTATGGTATTCTTCTGTAGCCTGGCGAGTAATTTTAACCATTGTTCATGTGAACTCAAAGGAAGCCTAATGCTTTGTTTATAGACTATTTGTGGGTGGCTGCTTGTTGTTTCACATATCAATTCATGTCAATAAAGTATAATAGGGTCAATCATGTACAGTGATTTATCCTATATAGTGCTTGTATTAAGCAAGTAGTGCATACACTTGTAGCTGTTATGTATCATTGTAAATCCTCCTTTGAGCCACGCGCAAGCGCACGAACCCATTATAAAAAAAACAAGTGGGCTACCCCAAAGTCCACGGTATAGTTCAAACACTGGAACCACTGATGCCAATTAAGATCCTTTATTTTTAAGGGTATATTGCAATTCAGTATGTATATTTTTATGAAGAGAATTTGATGTACGTTTGTAACCAGAAAAAAATCCTTTAGAATTTTTGAAAATAAGCTCTTGATCTGCTTACAAAATTGGCCTAATCAAACTAAAGCATGATCACTAATATATTGTGCAGTGAAACTGATAAATACATCATCACATGGGCACATACCTGTACCAGTTTGTCAGTGTCATCATGATGTACAGGGAAGCCAAGAAAAGCATGAAGTGGAAGAAAGAGTAGCTGTAGGTGACTCCATCCTTCTCATTGTCAACGGCATGGTTGGAGCCATCACCCACTTCAAAGTTCTCTGGAGCGGGACCATCCTCGATCAGAGCAGACTCGTCGCTGGCGAGGGTCAGTTTGTTCACTTGGGTGTTGCTAGAGTTGCGGATGCTGAAGAAATACAAATAATAATTTGACTGCTGTGTTGAAAAATAGCTGCAAAAAAAGACCATATATTTTAACACATGCAAACTCTCTTACCTGGAGTACAGCACACACAACAGGAACAAGATCAAGCCCACAATTCCCTGGGCATCCCACCACTGTACAACATGGTCCTGACCAGCAGGAGTGGTGCTGTTGAGGCCAATAATGCCAAGCAAGCTAGGGTTGCATCTGCGGTCTTGAGGGGAAATATTATCATTATTTTAGACCAATCGTATGGACAAGAGAATGTTTCTTTAAAACAAATCTCTCACAGTCCTTACCAGGCTCATTGGTCATGGCAGACCAGGTCAGATACATGGTGTACAGAGTAACAATGGAGGACTGCAAGAGACCAGATCTGGGCTGGGACTCCTGGAGGAGATGAAGAAATTAAAACAACTTGATGCTCACCTGATATGATACACATCCAAAAATGAGCAATACTGAAGTATAGGAGATGATCGGTTTCAATACTAGTCATACAAACAGATGTTTTGTATTCATTACCTGGATGTTAGGCAAGATGGACATGACAGATGCACCAATGCACAGCAGCATGTTGATGCTGATGAAGACTTTGTTCTCAGTGCAGCCATCAGAGTGAGTGTAATACACATAGAACAAGACCAGAGACATCAGCGACAGAGCGTAGTTGATGGCGGTGGCAGACAGAAGAGCTATGGATGGTAGAAAAATGAATTACGTTAGAACAATACAATCAATTTTCTTTATGACTGCACACACTGTAAAAAAGTATCTAAACATAAAACGGGGACAACACCTTTATAAATATGATGTTCAAAATATATACAAATAATGTGCTCTATTTATGAATTTAAATGTTATATTTATGACATTTATGTTAAAGATATGCACTACTATTAAAAAATTTGGCAAGATTTTCTGGAAAGACACTTCTATTGAGTAAGGATGCAACAAATTAAAAATCAAAAGTGACAGATAAATTATGTTCTTTTAAACTTCCTATTCATAAAAAAATTGTAAATGTACATTTCCTCAAAAAAATTTAAACCGCAACTCTTTTTTCAACAATGATAATAAAAAGAATAATTGAGATGTTAAAAGGAATAAATGACATTTTAAAATATATTATAATAGAAAACTTAAATTGGAATAATATTTCACAATATTACTGTTTTTATTGTATTTTTAGTACACCACCAGAAGAAAACGGTCAGTGAATGGTGAATTAGTGGAATAGTTAGGTGTTTTGAAAGGTTTTTTCACCTAGTGTGGAAGAGTTTGAACAAAGCTTGACAATATTTGGTTTAAAATTCCTTGTTTTTATTATAATTTTTTTTTATCCTTACTTTTTTTGTTGTGATTATTTTGTTTATGGCTATTTTACTTCCTTTTATGTAAAGCACTTTGAATTACCACTGTGTATGAAATGTGCTTTATAAATAAACTTTCCGTGCCACAATATTACTGTTTTTATTGTATTTTTAAGCAACAACAAAAAAAGTAGCCTTGCTGAGACGTCTTTCAAAAACATTTAAAAAAACTTTTGAACAGTACTATACGTTTATATTTTTTGTTGTGCTACACTGCTGCTTGTTGGAAAAAGGTTTTTAGATTCTTATGTGGGGCCGAACAAATCAAGTTATTTTAATGCATACCTGCATACCAGCAGCGAGAGTTTCCCTCCTCCATTTTCTCCACCCAGGACTCATTCCAAGAATGAGCAAAGTCGATCAAGAGCACCAGCTGGATGAGGATGAAACAGAACGCTCCAGCCATGCCTACGTAAAACCAGACTGGAAGAGACCCAGCAGAAGATCACCATTAGATCCTCACAAATAAATCTGCCTAATCTCACTCTCTCATCACTTAAGCTGGCTAAACACTGTGCTGTTTTTGCATAAATTCCACTGTATAATGTATAATTAATGTAAAACTATGTTACACATTCAGAAGTTATTTTTTAATGATAGTTGTTAAACAGCCATTTAAAGTCAATTCATTTCACCTTTACATTGTAAACATGCATTTCATATTTACATATTTAAGGTAATAAAATAAAACTTTACCAGTAGTAAAAGAGCCTTCAGGAATGAAGAAAGCTCCAACTGTAATAGCAGTGGCAGCCGCAAACTTGAAAAACCAAAACCTGTAGAAGATATGAATATTTAGAAGAAGCTCAATGAGACATTTCTGAAATTATTTTAATATTTTAAACACAATTGTGTCTTGCTCATAAAGATTCAACTCTTCAATCTTTGAGTTACAGGTCAAGACTTTAATCATTAGACCGTCACACCAACACCTACATACCCATTATGCACAGCAGCTCTTGGGTCCTGGCTGCTCTTGACCTTTACCATGATGAGAGAGAAGAGAAGGAAGAACATGGCCATCCCAAAGCACACACGATACACAGCCTTATAGCCCACCAGCACATCACAGTTCACATGACCTTGGACTCCCGGGATGGACGACCCCATTCCTCCTTCACAAAAGCCTGGAATCTGCAGTGATGTAAAAAACAACACAGAAATGGTCAGAATACGTCAGCTGCAGCCCTGTAAAACAAATAGCCAAAAACTTGAATAGCCAAGAAACACTCAGGATTGCTGGGTCACCTTCTTCAGATGCTCTTCCATGCCTGGCATGAGCATGATGCAGGCGATGCCCACACCCAGCAGCATAAAGAAGGCATAGATCAGCCGAGTGACTGTGGAGTTGTTTCCATTCGGGCAGCATCTGCACAGCAGGCAGGGAGCACTGCCACAAAGGCAAGGAATCTGCAGAGAAGATTTATATATATAAAAAAGTATATTAAAGCATACATATTTCTATGAAATCTGTCAGGTAGTACCCCCTAAATATATATATTAAGCACTGGCGGAGTTATAATTAGGCATACATTGTGCAAGATATTGTGACAGATAACTATAAATCAATATGATTTTGTGGCTATTAATTGATAAATGACACAATTTTTAACAAAAATAAGCAGAATATTATATATAAGTTCATTTTTCCATTACAATAACAATGCAACATTTGAAAGACGGGCAATTAATGCTTTTGAAAAGTGCGATTAAAAATATGAATAAAATAAAAATCTCAATTTTCAATTACCAATATGATGCTGATTTATCATCCCTAGACAATAGCTTCATTCTTCAAAATGAGCAGGACTGCGTGACGCATAAACATGACATCAAAGTGACTCATATCAGTGTTTAAAAAATAGTCCAATTAAAGAAGCCTCATCCTTATTTGTAGTCAGGGTAAAATTCCAGGCAAAGCTTGTGGCTAAATTTGTCTGGCCTTACATAACAAACGAGAGTTTAGATGTCTGGATAAACATCTTATAAAAAATATTCACACTACTAAATATTGGAGTCCTTAAGAACATTGAATGTTTTCATTTATTTATTTTTATTTTGTCATTGTTGTTTTGTTTTTTAAAAGAAGTCTCCTAAGCTCAACAAGGCTATCTATTTGGTAAAAAAATCCAAATTATACATTATATTATGAAATAGTGGTTTTCTATTTGAATACGTTGTATCAAACTATTTTAGATTTAATATTAATCTTTTAAAATGTAATTTATTCAAAGCTGTTTTTTAGAATACTATTTGAAAAAATAAAAAATACAAAAATAATAAAAGTTTTTATTAAGCGTTATTGAACAGTAAACACTTCTACATGCCGCAGGCCCCATTTTCTCATCTCTCGTGTGTGTGTTTGTGTCATAAACTGACATCTAATCTGTGTTTTGATGTCGCAACACCTGAAATCCTAACAAACATGTGACCTTCTTTGAAAACCTCATGTTATGGTGGAAGATCATTTAAGATCATAAGTGTGTCCCATTTAAACCGCACATAAAACATCAAATGATCAGTTGCTGTCATGATCACAATAGCCGAGAAAAAAATCCGTTTAACGTTATCTACGAGTAACGTAGATTTGGCTGCAATTACGAGTAAAAGTAGTAATATATGTCACTTGGTGGTACACATTACGCAAAACATAACAACACACAATTGCTATGAATGGACTTAATACAAAAACATTGTTTTGCTTCATCACAACAGGGGAACCACCCAACATGATATTGAACATCTAGAAAAGCAAAACAACTTATTTAAATCAACCTAAAACATGATGAAATTAATTAATATGTTGTTGTGTGTCATTCTTTGTAAATATTCCAAAATATTCAGTGGGTTTTATGAATTTAAAGCATCGTGAAGGGCCCAGACACCATTTTCTCTTTCGCTTTTTCCCCGAAGCGGTTGACATCTGCATCGCATGATAAACTCGCTAAAAACCAAATAGTCATTTTCCTTCGCACATCTACACGATTCTATTTATATTTAATATCAGTATATTGATATGTAAACTTACCCAACTGGCCATGGAACACAGCCCAAGTACGGCCCCCATGTTCAGCGGTGATGTGCGGTGTTTTTCCGGACGAGACTGAAAATGGACGCTGTGTGTTTACAGTAGCTCCGCTGTCTGATGAAGCCGGAAACTACAGGTACTTACACTTTCAACATTTCAAAATAAAACGTCGGTCTTTCACGCAAATTACAAAGAAGCAACGCTGGAAAAAAGTGAGAAATATTTTAAGTCTCAATATAAAACAAAAAAAGAGAGGAATATAAAAACACAGGTAATTCAACAAAAAAGCGAAAAAAGGAAAATATAATAATTAAAATGGAAGTGTGTTGATGTTTAACGTGAATAAAGTTATAGGCTAGCCCTATTCACATTTTGCTGTAAATTGCACACAGTTATTTTTTCATGTATATTCATTATTGCAGTCTGTTACAAATGTTACCTGAGAACAAAACATTGAAGGCAGCTCAGACCTCATTTACATCAATGTAGAATTTTGAAATCCCATAGAAAATTCCCGAGGCAATCCATGGCTCAAAAATGCTCAAAAACGCTTTTCAAGACTTAAGGACAACAAACAGCTCCTTTCATCTGGTTTGTATGGCCCTTTAAGAATTCAAAGTTCCAGCTTGAGTTTCACAGGCTGTAGTATTGTTTCTTGCTTCATATTCATTGTTTATATCTTTCTTTCTTTCTTTCTTTCTTTCTTTTTTGGTAGGCTGCTCAGTAATCTGGGATTGATTACTCTTAACCAAGATAAATATTTTTTTGTGCCATGTTTATTCTAATAAATATATAGCCCTACACAGTTTCCAAAAAAAATTCCACAAAAAAATATTACACAATTAGACAAGAATAGAATAGAATAGAACATAATAGTTAATACAACTTTTAAAATAGAACTGATATATTTATTTTTGACTCAGCTTACTCTTGATTTTAATACTCTTACAATAAATCTTGAGATCATTTTATTTGTCTATAAGAGGTTTCAAAATTAATGTACAAATGCTTTTTATACCTTTATAAATACAGAATAGAAGTAATGTAACAAACAATTACCTTCCAAATAAGTGCTAAAATATACATTTTTAAACATAATAAATTGTGTTAGTAATAACTGTATATTTCATGTTTGCAAATGTACAGTAATTTACAGATGATGATTATGATTATTATTGTGATACAATACATCCCAACAACGAGGTGCTCAAAATGTGTGCAGCTATTGTTCACACTGGGAGAAAAGGCAGAGCATTAAAGTTTACATTATTGTGAAATCAAATGTCTACATAATTAATGCATGATTCATATTCAGTAATGAAATAGAAATCAAGACAATCTGGAGTCAGTTAATGTAGACAGCTGTGCCATCATGGAATTCACGCTGTTGCTAAGTCCAGGTAATAACTGGCTCTGAGGCAAATTATTAAATAAAGGGGAGCACGAGAATATCTGTGTTCTGAGAAAGTCACTCCGGGAAATGTCGGATTTGCATGCACTATTTTTAGAAGCAGCATATCATTTAAAATGGCAGTAATATTCATCCACGGAGATGCTGTTTCTTAACATGAAGTCTTAATCTTGCAAGTCTCGCCTCTTTTGTAGCTAGTTATTTGTGAGGATTAAACAAATTTATATTTTCCATTTCCACAGCCAGTTTAAAAATGACTTCTCTCTCTAGGCTTATTTGTGAGATGAGGCAGAATTGATACTTTACATAAGAGCTGTAATTGGCACAGAATGTCTTATGAAATGGCCACTGGACTGTTACACACTTGGTCAGCCTAGTGTCTCCAAACCAGGAAAAGTGACAAATGGCAAATGTGTAACTCTAGAAACATTTCCATTTTAAAGTTATGTACAACGTTTTCACGTCTTTCTGTAATCCAAATTGATGATGTTAATTATATTAATGAATCTCAGGGACGATTAAGGACACTGTATTCTAATTCTATCAAGTCACTGTCACCATCACATCAGAATCCAGTGATAGTTCAAACTATCTACTACCAGTTTCAATCAGTGAATCTGTTAAACACCTTTGACTTGAAGGCTTTGGGTTTCATCTTATACATTTATCTGATAACGGGTAATTTACCACACACAAACCAACAAATTATGCAAAGTAATAGGACATGTGATTCATTCCTATTGCTTTAATAGTCAAATAAACGGACAATTATTCAGTTTGGTATAGCTGCAATTTCTCCCTCTGGTTCCTGCACCATCTGCCTTTTCTCAAGAGAGCTGGATTGCCTTTTTCATAGTTAATAACTTCTTCATGCATTTTTCAGGAAAAAAAATATATATTTTAGTCACTCTTTAAGATTAATACTCTTTTGGTCTACAGACATCCTCTATCATTTCCTAATTAAACACATGCCCTTGGGCCACCAGAGTTCATTTTATTTTTAGAATTGACAAATGGGTTGAAGTGGCTGCTGTGTGGTCGTGTGGAGCAGGATTGTACAGAAGTGATCATCCTCAGCCAGTTCAGAGGGTTACGGTTTTGTTTGATAAAGGGAGGGTTGTGGTTGCATAAGGGGCTTAAGGTAGTTGTAAGAAACCGATTACAGGGTGACCAGGTCACTGAGTTATCCGGTAAAAATAGAACACGAGGTGTCAACTTTAATTATAGAAGGACCAATTAGAGACATATGCAACTGGGAAAATATATATCATTATTTCCATTCACATATTAAATACAAAATTGTATATGTGCAAAAATTAAAGCCTCTATTATATTATATTATATTATGATTCTGTATTATAATACAGAATATGCTCCATTATAATATGCTCCAGAATTATCTATATAATTAAGATATTTAATTTGTTTATGGGAATGTTATGGGAATTATTTATTTAATATGTTATGGAATTATATAGTAATAATAATAATAATATTATTATTATTATATAATTCCCATAACATAAATAATTTAGAAGCTAGAGACTTAAACGTATAAGATTACTACATTAATTTAGCTTAAAGACATGTATGATATAATATAATTAAGGCTTTAATTTTTGCACATACAATGTATAACAATTATATAAAGAGAAATATAATATATTATAATATAATATAATATGATATAATGAGGTTAACATTTTTGCACATACAGTTACATATTTAAAATTGTATTATAAATACACACACACACACACACACACACACACACACACACACACACACACACACACACACACACACACACACACACACACACACACACACACACACACACACACACAAATAGGGTAGGGTGAGTGTCGTAAAAGTGCAAATACAAATAAACACTTTTCTGTGTCTAAAGTGTAACTATGACGGGCAGCGTTTGGCTATGCGCGCTCTCGTGTGATGTCAGCAGCGCGCGAGGTAGTGATGCTCGCTCGCGCTGGACTCAGTGTCAGAGAGAAAGAGAATCACGACGAAGATGGTTTCAATACGCGGAGTTCCCCTCGCGGATAGCCTCTGTTGGTACTGATTCGGAGTGTTCTCCTGGATAACTCTGCTTCGAGGAGTTGCTTCATGTTCGGAGTGAGTAAAAGCTCTGCCGCAGGACGCAGCAGCAGAAAGAAAGACTGAAGGTTAGAGATGTGTCAGACGCGTATGTGGAGAGCATCACTGCGCGCTTTGAACTTCTCTATGTGCTCCTCTCTATCCAGATGCTCACTGATGCATTACAGCTGTGTGTACATGTACATGTACATACCGCTTAAATGACTAAATTAATGAAGCACGTGCTTTAAATGGGTATGGATGGTACTTAAACAATCCCAGTTGTCGTAGTGAAAATCTATTGTTCCTATTCGAGTGTCATCCGCCAGTTCATATGCACTCTGATCTGGGAGCAATATTCCCTACGCGTCTGACACACGAAGAAAGGAACTATATAAACAGAAGTCTTGTTTTTATTTAAATTCATATATTGAATATTAATGCATTTTGCATTTGTATGGTTTACATGGTGAAAAGAGGCTGTTGCATTATTTACAACGAGGTTTAGATATAAGGTTACGCTAGAATGGAACTGTAGACTTTTTATTATTATTTGACTTCATTATTTATTCCTGGTGTAGCCTATATGCATCTGAAATCACCATGACCTTGGATTTGATGTAGTAAAATGAAATTGTTTCTATTATAGCTGCATGGCTTCTAACTGGTCAAAGGTGGTCATTAGGAGGTCCATACATTAGATTACGCATCAACAAACAGTCTAGTTGATCAAAGGTTAAATCAATCATATTGGTTTTTAGAAAAAATGCTGGTCAACCAGTTAATGACCTGCTTAGACCAGCTAGAAACAGTATCAAAACAGTTTAAACTGGATTTTCCAGCAGGGATTATTGCAGTTGTACATTATGAATTTGTATGTAAATGATTAATGTGTCCATAATGATGCTTCATAATTGTAAAATAATGCACATACAAAAGTTACAGTGGGCTAAGCAGCACCTTTCTTTTCAAATGTATTATTTCCAAACACAAATAGACTACAATTCAAATAATACAAAAATAAATAAATTATAAATGTTTAAAAAAGTAAATTTTTTTTAAGTCATTTTTTATTCCCCTCCCCCCACCTCATTTTTTATTAATTTTGCCGTTCCCATGGGTAGGATGAGCAGAACATACACTGTGACATTTGTGATCATTTAATTGCAACATACTAAGTTAAAGGCGTTAAAGTTGCCAAGGAGACACAGCAGTTTCATTATCTTCTCATCTAGAGGCATTTACTCAAACAGGCACCATGTCCTTTCTATTATAATGAGTCCTGCATTTACAGCCTGCATATTTTGGTTCATTTGTCTGTTGTTATGGATGCATCTATTTTTGTACACTACATTGGTGTTGTTGATAACAAAAGATTGTCATGTTGCTTTGCTGTGATAATGGATGAGCCTCCAGCAGGGTTAAATCACACATGAAATTACATCCCATCTTTTCCCAGAACAGCTCAGTGACCCTCAAAAGATTTACTGATAGAGGGCAGGATCGAGTTTTCAAAAGCTGTTATTTTATTACCAGCACACTTACTGATAATAATATCTAACATGCATGATAAGTGTTAAGGCTATCTTTTGTTTTCTAGATTTCTAACTGCAGATGGAAATTTCTATATTGAGTATACATCGAAATTCATGATAAACTGTTGTGATATAGTAGCTGCCCTTCTGCATCTATTAATCGCAATAGCAGAATGTGTCTCGGTCACAAAGAGGCGTGTGAACGTAGTGCTGTGGTACAGTAGAGCGCCCTGCTGAGTGCCGCCCGTGGAGAATCTATTTTTAATTGGCCTTGTTGATGATAACAGAAACTTTGCAGCAGTGTCTGCTTGTTCATAAAGTTAATTGTGCTCATGGGACTAGACAGTATCGTTTGGCACAGTTTATTTTCTCCATTACCGCTGGTGTTGCACGTTCACACTTGCTCGTCTGCTTTCACATATGTCACAAGACCGGCAATTAGAAAAAGAAAAAAAAAGCAGATTTGATGCCCAAACTTGTTGTTTTATTTCTTTAGGCTATTTTAACATGTAAATTTGTGTTTTTAACAAAATGCTGCAGTTGGAAAATCATAAGCCAGACATAGTTTAATTATATCACATCACAAGTAATGAAACTTAGCTGCAATAGCTGTAAAATGCAGCTCCTTTGATGTAATGTTTAACATTCGAATAATTTTATAAATGTTTCTGCATATTTGGATTAATTGAAAGTATGTTAAGTCATTAATAGGTTGAGTCCGCCATACCGTCAAAACATTGTTCTATTGCAATCCAGCCACACCAACAATAGTGCAAGTTTGGAGACTGGACTATCTGTTTACTGACCAATTGCAGGCAGTGGGAGTGTTTTGGATTTTTTTTAAACATTTAAAATGACATACTCCTATGTTTCTAAGCTTATTTCCACCACAATAAAAAAAATCCAACAATTTTATCTCACAATTCTAACTTGTTTTCTCACAATTCTGAGTTTATCTCTCACGATTCAGAGTTTTTCTCGCAATTCTGAAAAAAATGTATCTGAATTTCAACTTTATATCTCATAATTAATTTTTTTTGTTTCCACCAGGGAATAAAAAAGGTAAAGTGCGACGTTTAATCTCACAGTCCCACAATTGTTTGTTTTTTAGAATTGCAAATTTTAAACAATTAAAAATAAGCTTCCATATGCTTCATATACAGCATGTATTTATGATTTCAGAATTAGCCTCAGGAGTTCGAGGAGGATTATAGTCAGTACATTTTAAAGTGACACACATTCTAAACAGATTATACTGTAATGAGTCATTTGAAACATATTATTACTACAAAGCACCGGGAGGTGCTTATTTGTAACCCAAAGTCCTTTCTAGTCTTTTAGAGCAGGCATTTGAAAGGATTAAACTGATTTAAGCAGACAATATGTAGCAGATCAAAATGTGGCCTTGAAACAGCACAGCTTCTTTCTCTCTTCTCTTTTAACAGCTGATATTCATTCTGTTTCAGCCTCCCTCAGAGTATCATCAAGGCTCTAGTGAAAGGCATGACAGCTTCTGTTCTAGTGTTTTACTGGCGAGATCCCAAGAGAGCTCAACTCTCCATTCACTCCACTGATTGTTCCATGCATTACATAAATATTCTGCCCTTAACGAACAATACAAATCATTGCAGCATGCAACACAAACAATCATAGATAGTTATTACTTAACAGTAAGTTGTTTGCCCGATGCAACTTGAAGTAGAGCTACTGCACAGTTTTCTGGCATTTACTGTATATGTAATACTTAAACAACTTACAATGTTTTGTTTAGTCTTTTTGGACTAAAAAAGTTTGTCAAAGATGGGTTGTTTGAAAACATACCTACTAGTGGCACGAACAATTTTAAATTAACAATTTAAAATTAAACTAATCGTTATTGTATTTTTTGGCCATCTAGTGGTCCAAAATATGAATTATATATAAATTTTGAAGTGTCACAGAATTCTGAAAATGTCAAATCACGGTTTTTCACTGTAAATTATAAGTTGACTTGTTCTTTTTTACTTGTTGGTCAAATGAAGAAATTACATATAATTAAGATTTTTTTAAGTATCCTGTAATGTAACCAGTGGCGGCTGGTGCAAACATTTTTTGGGGGGGAACAAACAAACTTAATCATACTGTTAATGCAACAGCATATGACTGAATGCAACTGTTAAATAACCATTTAACAAGTGATATAATAATAAATCATCACTGCTTAAAAAATGTAAGATGAAAATTCAACTGTTAAAGTGTAAAATAAGATACCAAATCAGTGAATTTGAGTTTAATGTGTGTATATTATCTGTAAGTAATCATTGCCGACACGCTCAGTGTATCAGCTGCACTGCTCGTGCTCATCATCAGTTCTATTTCATACAAACTCATTTTGTGAATGTGTCATCATTAACTGTAATTACAGCACAGCACATAAATCATCCCTTATTCCTATTATTCTTAATTATGGTCCAACATCCCAGACAAACCCCTTTGGCCTATAACCTAAAATAATCTTCAACTGAAAAAAGTACACAGATTAGATAAATTCATCTTTAAAAAATAAATAAAACAAAACATGTTTTATATTATCCCACTTTCTGATATTAAACAAAATACTTAGATAACATGCTTTTCGTCCGCTTGAAAAATGACACGCATGCGCAGTATCATCAGATCATCGGTTCTCAAATTGGATGTATCCGAAAGAAACGTTTCAGTGTACTGGTGATCCGGAAACCGATGCAACCGGTGACTCGAGAACGAGAACCGCTCCAGCAGTGGGCGTGTTCATTCGGCACACGGCTTGCTGCACACATGCTGCTCTGCTCTGCTCGTGTTCATCATCAGTTCTCTCTTCACAGCAGTTCACTCAGTGTACTGTTTGAGTAAATTAATAACTCTGGGATATTGGTTTATTTCGAGACAGAAGGAGTGTCAGGCACCTTTAAATAAGTGAATAATTTAAGTAATTTGTGGATTAGTGCTTACTGAAGACGCGAACCGTTTCAAATGATTCAGTCCGATTTGGTGAACTGGTTCGACCAGTTCACTAAGAAGATCTGGTTAAATCGAACGATTTGGACATCGGACATCACTATTCTGGAGGTGACATTGATGGATCAGCGGTAGAGGCGCACATTTCTAACGACATGTGGGCTTTTATGCACCTCACCATATGCACCATATAACCTTCAGTCCGGAGGCAAAGACCACACAGTTTTCTAGCGATAAGGCCTAATCCTAGGTCTACAATATACTGTAGCGGGGCTTGTGTAAAGTCTGGCACCAGAGGGTTATAAAGGGCCAGAGGTCTCACTGTTATCTCTTATCTTAAACACCGGATTTGAGCACATCATCATATTGGACATAAAAATACTCCGCGGCTATCTAGGGACCAAGGTATATCCTGGCTTTCAGGTTGATCTTCCCTTGCTAACTGTCAAAACTCTTGCACTAAGACAGCAGCTCATTTTATTGTCTGCTCTGAGCTGTACACACCATATGTCAAGTAAATAAAACAGAGTGTTGCATGTTGTGAAGCTTTAAAACTCTCACTTTCTGTCAAATAAAGCCTGTGTCTGTGTTTGCGCTGGATAAATTGCCAGTGATGGGAGGGTAAGGAGTCACATTCACAAGGAGCTCTTATCGATCTTACACTGGAACCCTCGCAGATGTGAATTATTTATGAAAGCACAGTGTCTTCATGCATGGCACACAATGTGTGTCATGAGCCTAGACTGGTGTATGGAGAAGTGTTGTAAAATACAATCAATGCCATTTTAAAATGCCTGTCTTGCATCTGACATTTCATGTTTGCCCAAGTGCAACACACTGAGAGATTTATAAACCCTTTGATGCTTGTGTTAAGTCCTGTTCACATTCGTTTATGTCACCGGAATTATTGCTGTTGCTTGGAATCACTATTTTGTTACTATTATTAAATAAATAGGAATAGGAATATAATAGAGTGTGCCATTAATAATTATCATAGTAGTAATACAAATTTTGCAAGAAAGGAAAAATAATTGCAATTGTATTACCAAAATGTATTTTAAAAACATTTAAAGTAATTCAAAGGATTTTATGCAGACTTTTTAATATTATTATAGGTGTCATATATGCAGCCCAATAAATGTGTTTGATAAATACTAAACAATAGTATTCATAGTATTTCATAGCATTTTCTTTACAGCCTGTCGTAAATCTTTCAAAAGGTTTTTGTTCTGTATATGAGTAATGGCTTTGAAATTTGTGCCAAGTAACAGGTCCTCTAACTCTCTGACTAATAAAATAATTTAAAAATAGCATGGACTAATTTATTGCAGGATCACATTTAAGTGTAGCATATATTGATTTGCTAAATAAAGCTTTAGATATATGACCCTAATTGATGTAATTTTATTGAAGGCCGCTTTTTGTGAAATCTCTCCGATGCAGATTCGCTTAGATGTTCTTTGAAAGAAAGAGAGCCCATTTAATTATTGCTCTTGCTGTCTTGTGGTTTGTTACCGCATATACAGTAGAAAACATTGCGCATGTTGGAGCAAAATGGTTGGTTGAAGCCAGTTCAAAGAGGTTATAGCAAACCCTTGAGATCCGTGAAAATTGTTCTGCAAAAATAAATCAAAGAATAAACAGATTTTTTTATGGCAACATCCCTGTGAGAATATGTTCTAATGCTTTACAGTACTGCACTGTTTTGTACAATTAGATTGTAACATTTTTGTATAGAATGTTTTTGTGGTGCTAGTCGCAATAATGCTAATACACAGTCTTGTTGTGGTGTTTGGAGTGGTTGTTAGGTCTTTTCTAGGTGGTGTTTGCTAACTGTTTCAGTTAAATCAAAAGAGCACACCATGTTCTGGTTCCGAGGTCCCTCCTATGAGATTTCTGGACCATTTTATCGTCTGCTTGGTGAAAATTGTAAGTTAGATCACTTATCAAAGTAATAGCACACAAGCTGTGCAATTTGAGATATCATTCATGTTTGTAGCACAAACAGGGCTGAATGAAATGTATGAGGAATACTAATAGTGATTTTTGTCTTGGCAAATACCACTAATCACATCAATCAACACTGCAATCAGTCTTATTGAAATAGATTTGGATAAGTTATCTCCATTTCTTATATATTTGATACAATTTTACAGATGAGCCAACTGATTCGGTTGCAACTAGCTTATAAAAGCGTATAAATAATATGGCTTTATATAGTTAAAAGCTTGATGCTCTGTATTATCAGTCCAAATATAGATTTGTAAAATGTCAGATCTGATTGATGCCACTTTGCCTTTCTTTGGTATTCCAGCAGCGTCCGGTGCACATCAATGTTGCGTCATTGAGCACGATCTTTGTTTGGGGAGGCAGATAGCCAATGGGAAAATCATTCCCTGGGGATGCACTGTGCAGGAAACTTAGGTCTGCTTTTCAAACGTGAGAAGTTGAATCACATGTAATCTGTACTTTGTTCTTCTAGTCCATTGGAATTGTCTTTGTCCTCAAGCGGCTGGCATCTGCTATAAATAGGTGGAGATTAAAACCCTTGTTGTCCGGCTCACCTACAGTTCATCTTCAGTTTGCCGCTGCTAAGTTTGTTTCTGATCCCTTGTAGATGATTGGATGTGACTTGGCTTGTGTTATTTTTGGCCATACATGTGATGTGATGCAGTAAACAGCTTTGATATCTAGGGGTATGGTTGGAGATGTCGCTGTAATGCAGCACTAATTGGCTTTGTTCACCATACACAGATGTGTCGGTGAAGGTGTTGGAATATTCAAACGAGTGACCGGTCTTTATTTAGACCTTGAAAATAATACCATTTACAATGGAAGGGAATTTAGATGCATTTAAGATGTAGAGATGCTGCAGTCAAAACATCATTTTCAAAGTCCGGCAGATAAAAAATATATGACAAGGGGAAGCTCGGAGCCATGTTATCTAACACAGCTGGAGCTGTTTGATAGTTGTAGTGTGGTGGTAGTTCCTTCAAGCATTAATGGTATTAAATCCTCTTCGATTCCTTCTGTAGAAATGTTTGCTTTGAGTAACCCTGTTAAAAATGTAAACTTAAACCAGTCTTAGCTAGTTTAGCTGGCCTGCCAGAGTGGTGTTTAACTGGTTTCCAGCATCGCTAGCAGTGGTGTTTAATTTGTGAATGAATCATTCTTCTTCACTGCCTTTGTTTTTCACTCTTCCTGGATTGTATTAGATTTGTAGACATGCATTTATTAAATTTACAATAATAAGACTTAATTCGGTCTTTGATTCACTCAGGTTTGGTGATATTATTGGTGATACTGACATAACCATATATCCATTGTCACGGTCCTGCTGGTGTGCCCTGACCAGGCCACCAGATATCTCTTTATGTTGAGCACATGGCTTGTTGTTTGTTGTTGGTGCCATGTGCTGTCCTGTCTATTGTCTGTCCCCTGCCATCGTGTTACCCAATCATTGTTTCAGTTGCTCCACCTGTGTCTTCCTCGTTACCCTCGTTTGTCCATGCAGCGATTTGCTTAGTATATCAGCCTGAATCATTCAAACAGCACACATTTTTAAATGGACTCATTTTGAAAAGATTCTCACAAAGACAGCATCAGATGAATTCAAATATTTAGGCTAAAAATGTATTTAAATCAAACCTCCATGTTCTATTGTTTATCCGTGTTAAAGTTTAAACTCTGCATCTGCTGCCTGTCATCAAATTTGTACTGCATGATATTTTCTAATAAAAAAACACAGCTAATGAATGCGCACAGGGAGAAGCACCAAAGTATCACCATGGAATTACCAAGTACCATGGTATTCTTTGAAATACCTTGGAATATAATATAAATACAACAGTGGAAAAAGGGTAGTGATTCATGGAACTAAAGCTTCTCCACAACCAAATATTAGGCTACATTTCATAGGTCCAGATTAGCAATCAGTTTTCAGATGTGCTTATAAATCTGTTAAGTAATAAGATGTGGCCTTAAAAAATGTCCTGCTGTTGTATATGATGAATTAATTGGTGTTTTGAACCTCAGGCTTTTATAAATATTAAGATATTCAGTATAAAATCTAAAATTTGAATTAGTCACGACAACCAGCAGCTTCAAAACCAGAGTTATTTCACAGTGTGTGAATCATTTTTTATGGTCTCTCCCCTAGTATGTCCAAAGATGGAAGATATCAGTTAAGTCCATATAGGCAGCCTGTGACGGGGCGCATAGCTACCGTCACGGCAGCGATGCGCTACCTATTCCAGTTCACAAAGACTGAGTGCAAATATTGCCTGTATTTGTTAGTATAGCGTGTCAATGTGTTCTGTTATTCCTCATTTTGTTTCAAATCAGCGGTTAACCTAGTCTTTTATCAAAATCCCACAGTAATCCCGTAGCTTTCGTGTGCACACTTTTAACATCTAATACTACGGTGATTTATATGCTATAGCTACTACTATCAATACATATCTTACTGTTTAAAACCATGTCATTTACTTCACTATCATAACCTGTTACAATAACCACGCAACACATGTCTTTGTTAATTATGTATCTGTTTATTTAGTTTAAAAGGAACATAGCTTTGACATACCATCTTTACGTCTTACCAGCGTCTCCTGTTTGTTTGGGTAAAGGAAGATTTGCCGCAATGGAGGGGTTTAAGTAACGCTATGACTTCCGGGTCAATAGGAAGTGACCCGGAGTTTTGAGTTATTATTTTTTTTAGCTGTTAATATGACTTGTGGCTTCGCCCAATGTTAGCTGAAATCATATAAATGATATTCTATACTTTTCTAATTTTATAGATGTAGCATTTTGGCTGTTTTTAAGCATGTATGGTTTGTTTACCTGAGCCACCCCTGTATTGTATTATTGTGTTGGTATGTGCCAATTACAGGGGTGCCTTCATGTGTATAAAAGACTAGTAGCTTTAATCTTGGGGAGGAGCGTGAAGTAAGAAGACATAAGTCTGTTGATGCTCTAAGTATAGTGGCTTGTGTAAAGGTCAATTTCTAAGCAGCTGTAAAATTTGATTGTTTTTTTTTGTTGTTTGGTTTTTTGACTCTCATGTCAATTTCTTTTATTTTCTAAATAGTACTTTTTTTTTCTCTTGTATATATTTTTTTCTTAATTTTGATTGCCTTTCTTTGGCCTTAATTGGGTAAATAAAAAGATCCCATCTGTTAAAACTCATCCAACTTCTCCTGAGTGCTTACATCTACTCACGACGACTCAGTCACATCTACCCTCGACATTTGGTGGCAGCGGTTTCCGGGTAAACAGTGTCCGAGCAGCACTCGGTGAGTCAAGATGGAGAATCAGGGCAGAGGTACGGCACCACCTAGAGATGGTTCAGTGATGGGTGCCAGGTCCAAATCCACAGAGTTATCCAGGCATCCCACTCCTGTGGTCGAAGACAGGACAGATCGCTTGGAGAAGATGGTGAGAACGATGGTGGAGTCTCAACGGCATCAGCAGGGCCAGATAGAGGCAGAGACGCTCCGGCAAGAGCGGAGATGGAAATGTTTGGAGCACCAATTCAAGCAACTACAGCAACTGGTGAGAGGCGATCCAGCATCAATGCAGGCGACGATGCAGCCGTTAGCGGGACTGCAGCAGATGGATCCGCCCAGCTCCCGCCCTTCGACAGCCTTTGATCCACTCAATATGCCTTTTCTGGATGTACCAACTCCTCAGCCACATCCAGATCAGTACCCAGCACCAAGGATGCAGAGCTCCCTCAACTCCACCGCCCTCGGCCTTGCCACTCCTTTGAACCTCCAGCGGGGGTGGAAACCCCCTAAGATGTCCTCCTATGAAGAGGACGAAGATATTGAACACTATTTAACCACCTTCGAAAGGCTCGCAGCAGCAAGTCAGTGGCCCCATGAGACTTGGGCATTATACCTGGTGCCCTTGTTAAATGGTAAGGCCAGATCTGCTTACGTAGCCATGTGTGTTGAAGACAGCCAGGATTACACGAAAGTGAAACAAGCCATTCTCAACAAGTTCAACATCAGCACCGAGACTTACCGCCAGCGTTTCCGCTCCAAGTCCATCAAGGAGGGTGAGACGGCGAAAGAACTTCAAGCCCGGCTAAAGGACCTGATGGAGAAGTGGCTAGTTCCAGAGACACGGACCAGGGACCAGGTGTGCGACCAAATCGTGCTGGAACAGTTTCTGGGCATGCTGTACCCTGAGCTTCAGGTGTGGGTGAGAGAACGCACCCCAGGTTCATCGGCACAAGCAGCAGATCTGGTGGAGACCTTCATGGCTGCCAGACAATCCAGAAGAGGCTATCACTTGGGTCCACAACAGCAGGACTGGAGAAGACCCTACCAAGCAGTCCAGAGAGAGCCAGAGAAGACAGCCTCTGGTAGGTCTGCGGGTGGTAGCAGTCGTGTGTTTAGGCCCTCCAACAGCCACAATAGCCCCAGTGTTAGCCCCACTCCAGCTGGGACACCTAGAGTACCTATATGTCACGGTTGTGGTCAGCAAGGTCACATTAGGCCCAATTGTATACTAAAGAAAGTGTCTGATTCCAGACTATGTTACCTACCTGGCCCTAGCAAGCACTTACCTTGGGTGTCTTCTGATGTTACTGTCCCTGTGAAGATAAGTGGAAAGATAGTCCAGGCTTTAGTTGACTCAGGAAGTAGTCAGTCTTTCGTTCTTCAATCTTGTTTGAGGTCTGATTTTCAGCCCGTGGGCAAAGTGAGGGTTCGCTGCATCCATGGCGATGAGTCTGAGCACCAGACCAGCGAGGTTCTCATAGAGATTAATGGCCAAAAATACTTGTTAACCGTAGGGATTTTGGATAAATGCCCTTACCCAGTGATTTTAGGCCAGGATGTGCCAGTTCTTACAGAGCTATTGCAAAGTGTGAACATAGTCAGTGCTTATGTTACAACTAGAGCGCAGGCTAATAATAAACTAGACTCTAATGTTTGGTCAGAGTTACCATTTGAGGGTTGTCCTGGTGACAAACCAAAGAAGTCCAAGGCAGAGAGACGTAGAGCAAAGGTGGCAGGTACAGCTGTGCAGGAAAGTCTGTCCTTCCCACAACTAGAGGACACTGAAATCGTTGATGAAGACTTCAAGAAGCTTCAACAGGAAGACCCCACACTTAGCTCTTGCTTTTCCTCTGTTAAGTCTGATGATGAGGCTAGAGAAGCCATGAGGGAGGGTGACGTGTGTTTTGTTATCAATAATGAGAAACTGTATCGAGTGAGTGCAGACACAGAGCAGTTAGTTGTTCCTAAGACTCTTAGAGCCAAAGTGTTACATCTAGGTCATAGCATTCCGTGGTCAGGACATCTAGGCAGGGAGAAGACTGAGAAAAGAATCCTGCAAAGATTTTATTGGCCAGGTTTCAGCAAGGACATAGCAGAGTACTCTAGGTCATGTCCAGAGTGCCAGTTGTCTGCTCGCTCCAAAAGAGGCTTAAAAGCTCCCCTCATCAGTCTCCCAATTATTGACACACCTTTTAGTCGCATTGCCATGGATGTAGTTGGTCCCTTAGAGAGGAGTAGGGCAGGGCACCGCTATATCTTGGTAGTTTGTGATTACGCAACACGTTACCCTGAAGCATTCCCCCTCAGAAATACTAAGGCAAGGCAAGTGGCCAATAGTTTAATTCAACTTTTCTCCCGTGTGGGTGTCCCCAAAGAAATCTTAACCGATCAGGGAAGTAACTTCACCAGCAAGGCATTGAGACAGGTGTACTCCCTGTTAGGGATCCGAGGCATTAAAACCACACCCTACCACCCGCAGACCGACGGCATGGTTGAGCGATTCAATCAGACCCTGAAGTCGATGCTGCGGAAATTCGTGTCCGAATCAGGAGCTGACTGGGACCAGTGGCTTCCTTACTTATTGTTTGCCTACAGAGAAGTACCGCAGGCATCCACCGGGTTCTCTCCCTTCGAACTTTTGTTCGGCCGAGAAGTGAGAGGCCCGCTTGACATCCTCCGAGAGAGTTGGGAGGGGGACGCTCCTCACCAGACAACCAACATTGCGAGTTATGTCCTGAAGATGCGGGAGAAGCTGGACCAGCTGAGCTCCAGGGCCCACCAACACCTGGCCCAGGCCCAAACGAGACAGAAAACGTGGTATGACCGGACAGCACGCAGTCGCACCTTTATGTCCGGACAGAAAGTGCTGCTGCTGTTACCATCTTCAGAAAGCAGTTTGCTGGCGAAGTGGCAAGGCCCTTTCAAGGTACTTCGCAAGGTCGGCGAGGTTACCTATGAAATCTCAATGCCAGACAGACGTCGCTCCAAACAGATCTTCCACGTGAACCTCCTAAAACAATGGATTGACCGACCATCTTCTATCCAAGACCAGCTGTGGGCGCGGACCGTGGAAGAGGAAGAAGAGCCGTCGGAGCAGTACTTTCCTACTGCGGGCGGCGAGTCAACCTACCCTTCCGTTACCCATTTGACAACTGAACAGCAGGAGGACCTGCGTAAAATCATCCCAAAAGGCCTGTTCCGAGACCAGCCGGGGCGAACCGACGTCATCACCCACGACATCCGGCTGACTTCTCCAGGCCCCATCCGGCAGACCACCACCAGGGTTCCAGCGCGACTGATCCCCGCGCTGAAGCAGGAGGTGTTGGCGATGCTGGAAATGGGGGTGATCGAGACATCACACAGTGAGTGGTGCAGTCCCGTGGTCTTGGTGCCAAAAAAGGACGGGGGGCTCCGCTTCTGTGTCGACTTCTCGAAGCTGAATACCATCTCAGCTTTTGACCCATATCCCATGCCCCGTGTGGACGAGCTGGTGGAGCGCCTGGGAAAGGCGGAGTTCCTCAGCACCTTAGATTTGTGTAAGGGGTACTGGCAAGTGCCACTCAATCCCCAAGCACGGGAACTGACCGCTTTCAAAGCTCCATCTGGCTTGTTCCAGTTTAGGGTCATGCCCTTTGGCCTTCATGGAGCAGCAGCAACTTTCCAGCGTCTCATGGATGAGGTGCTGAGGGGCGCTGAGGACCATGCCGCAGCTTATATCGATGATGTCATCATTCACAGTTCGTCATGGGAAGAACATCTTCAACACCTCAGTGATGTCTTCCGAAGGATTCAGCAGGCCGGGCTGGTAGTGAATGCCAGCAAATGCCAGCTTGCCCGGTCTGAAGTGTGCTACCTGGGATATGTCCTGGGTTGCGGCACCATACGTCCTCAGGTCAGTAAGGTGGAAGCCATCCGCAGCTCCCAGCCGCCTTCAACCAAAAAGGGGGTGAGATCTTTTCTGGGGTTGATCGGATGGTACCGGCGTTTTATCCCCAACTTTTCAAGCCGAGCAGCTCCCCTGTCAGACCTCACTCGCAAGACCAGCCCCAATAAGGTGGTCTGGACTGCTGAGTGTGAGGCAGCTTTCCACAACCTCAAGGAGAGCATGTGCCACGAACCGGTGTTGCAGAGCCCTGACTTTTCCTTACCCTTCACGGTGCAAACCGACGCTTCGGGCATTGGCCTTGGAGCAGTGTTGTTGCAGGGTGAGGGGGAGGACAAAAGACCTATACAGTTTGTGAGCCGCAAACTGTTCCCTCGCGAGACTCGGTATTCCACCATTGAAAAGGAGTGTCTTGCTATCAAGTGGGCTCTGGACACTTTAAAATATTACCTTATTGGCAAAGAGTTTGTCTTGGAGACAGACCACAGGCCCTTGCAATGGCTACACCGAATGCGGGATTTTAATTCTAGAATCACCCGATGGCACCTGTCCTTGCAGCCATACAGGTTTACAGTGAGGTATAGGGCAGGAAAGGACAATGTCATTGCTGACTTTCTGTCGCGTCATGAACTGGACCTGGACGCTCTCTCTTAAGGGGGGGGGTGTGACGGGGCGCATAGCTACCGTCACGGCAGCGATGCGCTACCTATTCCAGTTCACAAAGACTGAGTGCAAATATTGCCTGTATTTGTTAGTATAGCGTGTCAATGTGTTCTGTTATTCCTCATTTTGTTTCAAATCAGCGGTTAACCTAGTCTTTTATCAAAACCCCACAGTAATCCCGTAGCTTTCGTGTGCACACTTTTAACATCTAATACTACGGTGATTTATATGCTATAGCTACTACTATCAATACATATCTTACTGTTTAAAACCATGTCATTTACTTCACTATCATAACCTGTTACAATAACCACGCAACACATGTCTTTGTTAATTATATATCTGTTTATTTAGTTTAAAAGGAACATAGCTTTGACATACCATCTTTACGTCTTACCAGCGTCTCCTGTTTGTTTGGGTAAAGGAAGATTTGCCGCAATGGAGGGGTTTAAGTAACGCTATGACTTCCGGGTCAATAGGAAGTGACCCGGAGTTTTGAGTTATTATTTTTTTTAGCTGTTAATATGACTTGTGGCTTCGCCAAATGTTAGCTGAAATCATATAAATGATATTCTATACTTTTCTAATTTTATAGATGTAGCATTTTGGCTGTTTTTAAGCATTTATGGTTTGTTTACCTGAGCCACCCCTGTATTGTATTATTGTGTTGGTATGTGCCAATTACAGGGGTGCCTTCATGTGTATAAAAGACTAGTAGCTTCAATCTCGGGGGGGGCGTGAAGTAAGAAGACATAAGTCTGTTGATGCTCTAAGTATAGTGGCTTGTGTAAAGGTCAATTTCTAAGCAGCTGTAAAATTTGATTGTTTTTTTTTTGTTGTTTGGTTTTTGACTCATGTCAATTTATTTTATTTACTAAATAGTATTTTTTTTTTCTCTTGTATATATTTTTTTTCTTAATTTTGATTGCCTTTCTTTGGCCTTAATTGGGTAAATAAAAAGATCCCATCTGTTAAAACTCATCCAACTTCTCCTGAGTGCTTACATCTACTCATGACGACTCAGTCACATCTACCCTCGACATTTGGTTGGCAGCGGTTTCCGGAAACAGTGTCGAGCAGCACTCGGTGAGTCAAGATGGAAATCAGGGCAGAGGTACGGCACCACCTAAGATGGTTCAGTGATGGGTGCCAGTCCCAAATCCACAGAGTTATCCAGCATCCCACTCCGGTGGTCGAAGACAGGACAGATCGCTTGGAGAAGATGGTGAGAACACGATGTGGAGTCTCAACGGCATCAGCAGGGCCATATAGAGGCAGAGATGCTCCGGCAAGAGCGGAGATGGAAATGTTTGGAGCACCAATTCAAGCAACTACAGCAACTGGTGAGAGGCGATCCAGCATCAATGCAGGCGACGATGCAGCCGTTAGCGGGACTGCAGCAGATGGATCCGCCCAGCTCCGCCCTTCGAACAGCCTTTGATCCACTCAATATGCCTTTTCTGATGTACCAACTCCTCAGCCACATCCAGATCAGTACCCAGCACAAGGATGCAGAGCTCCCTCAACTCCACCGCCCTCGGCCTTGCCACTCCTTTGAACCTCCAGCGGGGTGGAAAACCCCCTAAGATGTCCTCCTAATGAGAGGACGAAGATATTGAACACTATTTAACCACCTTCGAAAGGCTCGCAGCAGCAAGTCAGTGGCCCCATGAGACTTGGCAGTATACCTGGTGCCCTTGTTAAATGGTAAGGCCAGATCTGCTTACGTAGCCATGTGTGTTGAAGACAGCCAGGATTACACGAAAGTGAAACAAGCCATTCTCAACAAATTCAACATCAGCACCGAGACTGATTTATATATATTGCACCGTGTTACCCAATTATTGTTTCATTTGCTCCACCTGTGTCTTCCTCGTAACCCTCGTTTGTCAATGCAGCGATTAGCTTAGTATATCAGCCTGAATCATTCAAACAGCACACATTTTTAAATGGACTCATTTTGAAAAGATTCTCACAAAGACAGCATCAGATGAATTCAAATATTAGGCTAAAAATAAATTTTAAATCAAACCTGCATGTTCTATTGTTTATCCGTGTTAAAGTTTAAACTCTGCATCTGCTGCCTGTCATCAAATTTGTACTGCGTGATATTTTCTAATAAAAAAACACAGCTAATGAATGCGCACAGGGAGAAGCACCAAAGTATCACCATGGAATTACCAAGTACCATGGTATTGTTTGAAATACCTTGGAATATAATATAAATACAACAGTTGAAAAAGGGTAGTGATTTCATGGAACAAAGCTTCTCCACAACCAAATATTAGGCTACATTTCATAGGTCCAGATTAGCAATCAGTTTTCAGATGTGCTTATAAATCTGTTAAGTAATAAGATGTGGCCTTAAAAATGTCCTGCTGTTGTATATGATAAATTAATTGGTGTTTTGAACCTCAGGCTAGGGATGGGCGATATATTGCATGCGATATGCATGCGCATCTCAGCAGTAAAGCCGGTTTTCTTGATTAGCGCTAAATCTCCATCACCTGTTTTCAAATGGAGCGGTATTTAATACACGGAGCCGTAGTTCACAGACAAGCTACACATATATCGACTGATATATCACCTTCGATATGAAACGCGATATTGCTGGTTCATGGTTTGCTAATTCATTAATCAGGATAAATGATGATTTCATTTGTCTCAAAGTGGTTTGACATATATTGATAATGTTTATTTGGAATTGAGAGCTTTTGAGCATTTCAGCTTCATTATAAAATTCTCGTTATAGGATGTGCACATGGTCCTTTTTTATGTAGTCTAGCGCATCTACAGTATACCTTTAACCATCTAGGACAGTGATTCTCACAAAAATGGGTCGTATAATCATGTGTAATCAAGCAAATAAAAGGCACATGGGAATAAAATGCTTGTTGTTAAGGGCTGTGTGTCAAATCAAACTGATCAGTAGGATTGAGTCAGTTAGAAATACCATGAGTTCACACAAAACAAGGGGAGTCTGCTTTTAGCTATTTTGCCGCCCGCAGTTGGAATCAGCTTCCAGAAGAGATCAGATGTGCTAAAACATTAGCCACATTTAAATCCAGACTCAAAACTCATCTGTTTAGCTGTGCATTTGTTGAATGAGTGCTGTGCTACGTCCGAACTGACTGCACTGTATTTTATTTATAATCATTTTCTATTCTTAACTGTTTTAAATTCATTTTAAATCAAATTTATATAATTTCCTTGTTTTTATTGTTGTGATTATTATTATTATATTTAATTCCTTGTTTTATTGCTGTGATTATTATTTTAACGACTATTTCACTTCCTTTTATGTAAAGCACTTTGAATTACCACTGTGTATGAAATGTGCTATATAAATAAACTTGCCTTGCATTGCCTAGATTTTATATGCAATTCAAATACATAAATCTTGCTTTCAGAAGTGTCTTGAGTGTTAAGCAGAAACAGAAGAACCATTGTTAAGGGGTTTTGGTAAATACATACCTTTATAGTTAAAACTTGATGACTGTATTATCATCCAACCTAATGCATTTGTAAAATATCAGATCTGATTGATGCCACACCTTTACGCTTTGGTATTCCACACGTCCGTGCTTTCATGTTGCGTCATTGAGCACGATCTTTTGTTTGATTATCAAGAGGGAAAATACACAAAAATAAACGCCTCCGCACGATGCAGCACCATCAAATCAGACAAACTGCTTTCTCACCGGCTTATCACACAAGCCCATGCTGTTGTAGGTCATCTGCCACATTGTTCGCACTCGTATTGATTGGCAGATACTGTGCCATTATCATCATTAGCCAGGCTGAACAGATGAGTAAGTAAATAGACAAGACCTTTAAATGTTAGGTGCTGGGAGACAGCACATAACATGCATGACGTCTTTCCTGCTCCCTGACTCAGTTTTGTTCAGTTCTCATGAGCCGTCAAAAGCAATGCTTTTATTACATAACCTAGTGCGGCCAATCAAGAAAAAGCTATTTATTTTCCGCTGCCATGACCGCAACTGAGAGCTGAGAGCTACTTTTGCTTCTTGTCAAGTCATGCTATACAAGGTTGGGTTGTCTTGTTGCAGACTGTCAAGGCCGAATAGAAGCCGAGTGGAAGATGAGATCAGGCTCTTGTCCTTGGTCCTCAGAGCGGAGATTATTTGGAGAATCCAGCTTCTGTTTTCCCACTCGTGTTCTGTATGCCTGGACAAAGGCCCAGAGGGGCCCTGGGTATTTGCTCCAATAAATATAAGACTTTTGTTTGTGTGATTTTTTTTCCTGTGCTTATATTCAATAGCTGACTTAAGGGTTAATCTGTCTTATTTTAATGATTGATTTATATTGATAATTGCTCTTTGTTATAGAGACCCTCTAAATGTGAACTTAATGCACTTTTGATGTGCAATCATAATATTAAAGTGATGCTTCTTTAGGCAAAGCAAGATGTTGAATATTTGTTGCCTTTGAGTGCTCTTGATTTATGATAAATGCTGTGATTTACACGTGCTTGAATAAGAGTCTATGTGGTTAGAGGATTAATTTGCTCAAAATTAAAGGAATATAGTTCCCCAAAAATGAAAATTTGTTGAAGATTTACTCCCCCTCAGGCCATCCAAGATGTAGGTGAGTTTGTTTCTCCTTCAGAACAGATTTGGAGAAATTTAGCATTACATCACTTTCTCACCAATGGATCCTCTGCAGTGAATGGGTGCCGTCATAATAAGAGTCCAAACAGCTGATAAAACATCACAATAATCCACAAGAAATCCACAAAACTCCAGTCCATCATATTATATGCATAGCATTGCCTTCTCAAGTGAAAAAGTTGTCTTGACTGAAGCAGGGGAGAAATATGCACAGATTTACAAACACCATTTAAAAGTCTAAATCAGTTCTAAACAAATATATTGGTGGATTTTGATGTTGGGGATGGACTTTATTACAAGAGAATTCCTTCCGTTGTTAGGGATTATGGACTGGTATTTTGGCCTAAAGTGACTGGTTTTGTGAAGTGGATCAAAATTTAAATTATTTTTTAAATTATTCATGAAGAGTTCCTAAACCAGACGTCAATTTTCTCATAAAATTGCCAAGAATTTCAGTGAATAATCTCTTAAATGTCAGACGCACAAGCTATTGTGTGATTGTATAAGTCCTGGAAAATAGTGCATGAGTCATATCGACTACTTTTGTGATATTTATGATGCTTTTTTGTAATTATAGTGGTCAGGATTATCAAAATCACCTTTCCTGTTCCACAGAAGAAAGTAATTCAGTTTTGGAACGACAAGAGGTTTTTAATTTACAAATAAATTATTCTTGTTAAAAAAATCTAACAAATCATCACCACAACATTTTTTTCTTATGTATAATCCCTCATGTTCATGTTTTTAAAGACAGCCCACCTTATCCATATAAATGCATGCTAAAAATAGGCCTTATAATACAAAGAGATTTAACTTCACTGCACATGTGTTTACCATTTGTGCTTTTTATTTCAGTCACGTTTTTCCATTTCATTCATGCTCTTTGTTTTGTTGTCCATTAGAGGGAATGTCATTATATATATTTTTTAATTGAAGCACAGACTGAATATCTAAGGCAAAAAATTAGCTGTAAGTGTGCGGAAAGGAAAGTATAGAGTAAATGGAAAAAAAAACACCTCTACCCTTCTGTTTGGGCTATCTTAAAGCTTGTTACTGGGCTGTACATGGATTAAGACTGGATTAACCTTGTTTGTTCTGACATTTAAAGTAATGCCTGTTTATATTTAGCACATTTTTGTGCATGAACTTTACATCTGGGGTACATGCTGAATACAACCATTTTTGTGTGTTCTATATTTGATCATATTATATATAAAAACACATCTGTTTTTGTTGCAGTACATGACTAAACAAATAGTTTTTGACATTTTTTTTACCAGACACAGCCATCTCTTTGGGACTATACTTCTACTGGTAAACATGGTAAATGCCTATAGAGTCACAGACACAGGTGTAGGGGTAGCAGATGCGCAGCTTTTGGCGCAAATCTCTTTTGTGGGGTTCACGAGGGGGCTCAAACTCGCGGAGCAAGCAGCTGCCCTTGTTGCTCATTCTGGTGCTGGTTGCTAAGTTGTTTGGCTCAGGTGGCAGAGCTCTTCCAAGCTGAGAGAATTGTCCTGAAGCAAAGCAACATTGGCTGAGTGAGAGATTTCTTGCTGTTTGCCTTTTTGTTTGGGCGCAGAAGAATTAGCATAGAGGTTTAGCAGCAGAACTGATTCATTTAGTTCGAAATGTTGGCAATTGACCCACTTGAGTTGAAAAAGGGATATCTACAACATAAACATAATAATATTATACATTGCATGTGTCCAGGGAATGAATGCACAACTGAATGCACAAGTGAAGTTGAACTAATGACCGCACTAGTCAGAATGAGTAAATGTCGGCTCACATTTACCTTTTTTTGGCAAATTATCACCAGGGATATATAGTAATTTCAATAAAATTTCTCTGTGCAGATTTCAAAATGAGTTAAGGTTGGTCATGTGTATTCATCAAAAACTGCTTTAAAAGTTATTTCTGTGTGTGCAGTAGGGGTTGGGGAATGACTTCTGATTTTTTAAAGTTTACTTTTACGTGATGAAAGTCAAGTCGAAGTCGACTAGTCGCTGATGACGTCATTAATGAACAAATAAGTCTGGAGCTGTGACAAACACCTTGTGCACAGCTATGAAATATGACAGCGCTGCCCACATGACTATTGCACCTATAACAGCTTATTTTTATCAGTTTTTAGTCTTTGGGTCTTTATATTTCTCACAGATTCCTGCTCGTTCTAAATCAGATACAGATAAGTAGTACAGTAAAGATTACATTCATATGAATGATGCATTAGTGAGAGCGGTTGCGTGTGTGAATTAATTCTACCTGGCAGCGTCTCTCTACTAGTAGTGAAGCTGTGGGATTTAGTTATTAAGAAATATATGCTTGAACTTTTCAGTTTCTAAGCTATTTTACAGAGAAATTACAGAACAGTGTTGACAATACATTTTCGCGTTGTATGATTCTGTGCGCGTGATCTGCACGTGATGTATTGTATGCACTACTGTCTGTAGTCTATGTGTGTGCGTTACAGTGCAGCAGCGCATTAGATTAGAACGTGATTAACTTACCTGTACAATAAGCTGTTTAAAACGTGCATTCTGCCGTTAAATTTCGAGCATCCAGTAATATAATCACACATGTCTTGTGGAGCACATTCAGAGTATGAATTAGTTTGTAATTTTAACTGTTTGGAAACGGAGCGTAAATGTGGATTTATTATCCTATTGCGCCCTCTATAGGACCAGCGACTAGTCGACTTCAAGCTTAAAGCGCCATGGCAGAGCACTGAAGTCGACTAGTCGATTAGTCTGTGCAAACCCTAGTTTGCAGTGCTTCATTGTAAACAATAGACAGGTATTTTGCTGGCGACAGTATTTGCCTACATGTAACGCAATATCCTAAACAGTCTCTAAAACACGTAAAAAATAGCAAATCTCTAAAGCAAGAACAATTCACAGTAACTTCTAAACAGTTGTTAATAATTCAGTAAGTTTACTCAAGTTTGTATTGTTATTGTTTTTCAATTTCATGCTATTTTATGTTGATACATCTTTTAAATATGTTTTATTTTAGCAAAATAGTAATTTTTTACATAATGTTTTTTTAAAATGATGATTAAAGTTTGGTTTGCAGATACATTTTCATCACTTTGTGGACTTAAATTATGCCATTTACATAAGTCAAAGTAAAAATTACTGAAAAGACATGACAGTATTTTGACTATATGTAGAGGACATATTTGTCAACGAAAACTGTGAAAAAAATGTAACAACATTGTGCCCAAACCCCATCAACAGCATGCCGAGATGTTATATTTTGGTGGTCTAGTTCAGCAGTGGCTGGTCCAGCCAGCTTGCATCATTTGCGTGGAACCAGATCAAATATCATTGCTGTGGAGGCCTGGTGGTGAGAGTGTCGTTTCCAGCCAGACGACTATTGATTAAGTCTCATTACTGAGCATTGTGCAAAGAGTTTTCTTACACATGAGGAGCCTTTGTACTGTAGTGTCATTATAAGTCACAGTATGCATCGATTTTAGTGGCGTCTGATCCCGGGATTGAGAGAAGCAGAGCATACTTAAGTGTCATCGGTGATAACAAGTTGAGTCCATAAATAGATATGGAAAAGCACTCTGAAATAGTACAGCACATCGGCGGTGTTTGGTTTGATTCATTCCTTCATCCAGCTGGTGAATATTTGCCCCTCCTCTGGAGCACCTACTCATGATGGGCCATCTGTTTAGTCAGTTATGTCGTAGTCATAGTTATGTGAGTTTTTTTGTTGTTGTTGTTTTTTTTTTTTGCATAATTGCATTTGTGTATCTACTCCAGCATACTATTCTTAAAACATAAAGCTCTGATCGTGCATGATTTTGTAAGCTTAAATCCAATGTTGAATGGTATTTACAATGCATTTTTTACATACTTCTGAATAAAACAATTTTCAATTTAGAATGTTTTATTAATATTTTACAAATTATTTGATACATACAGATTAGATGGAAGGAGAAAAATCAGTTTATTGGAGGAGTAGCATGGAAAAATAAGAGGGTTTGGGGACATATTATTTTGACATGTCTTGTTTTCCAATATAGACAAAAATCCGGACATCCTTAAAACAGCATGAATTAATTTACTTTCTGGTTATATAGTCATATAGTTTTAGTATAGTTTTTTATATATATTTCAAGTAGTTGTTTTTCTTGTTTTACATATAGATTTATTTAGAAGGAGAAATGTTATTGGAGAGGACAAAAAAATAAAGGCATTTGGTGACATCAACCGAAATATTTTTCGATATATTAAATGTATTTTGTATATATTTATGTACTTTTTATAGCTTTATATTAAGCAGTTGTTTTTCTTGTTTTAAAAATAAATCTCATTACATTTAGTTAGATTTATACTGCAAAACATAACATTTGCAGATAGAATAAGAAGAATACATTTAATTAGATACTGTTTAATATATGAAAATATAAGTCTTCATGTGCAATCATATGCAATTTTGCTTTTCGAGTAAATCTTGTTTAAATATTGTATCCTAGATAAGAAAATAAAACACAAATATAAAAAAGACCAGTAATTGTTTTATGAAAGCAATTTGAATTTCATGCTGACATCAAGTTGAATTGATTTATTTTAATTTAGCACAAATGATAATTTATTATTTCACTCTATGAGTCTGTGCTTTCAGTATAGCCTCCTAGTCAGTAACATTGGGCTGATGCAGTGGCAGCAGATGTCTCTGATGATTTGGTGTCCCACATATCTCTCTGCATCAAGAGCCGACCAAACAATACACACTGAAGCCATTCAAGTCTGTCACATTTCCTAGCAACAATGTGTTTCTCATTACTAAACCTCCAGCCAAGGCTTTTACCAGTACTGACCAAAAAGCACAGGAACCATTTACCATTTCAAAAGTCGTTCTTCATTTTTCTTATTGCTGTACTATTTCATCTGACAGCTACATTTTGTAAGAGTAGCATAAGAAGTAGACATTAGTCTAGTGGTCAGCCCCTGTTTAAAAGCTGTGTTCAGGTTTAAAGAGAAAGAGTGTTGGATAAGAATAAGCAGATGAAAATATGAAAAAGCTGAAAAGATACAGTTTGACATTTAAATCATGCATTGTATTCAAAATGCACAAACACACATGAAAAGGAAAAAAACAGCTTAACATATGCAAGCAGTTCTCAGGTAAATGCAATAAATAATGCATAAGTCTTGCATAATATTAATATTATGAAAACAATATTTTTATTCCCCATAGATTCATTTTAAACATCAATTTGGAATTTTTTTACAAGCTAATCAATTTAAACATTTTTTTTCTGCAAAAGCGTTTCTTAAATAATAGTGCTTTTTGATCTGTGATGAAATTTGACAACTAACTGAAATTTATAAATATTAAATGAATTAAACTCCATAACAGTTTTTGAAATACTAAAATGAAAACTAAAAATAAAATAAAATAAATTCAAGCAATTCTCTTTTTTTGCAAAAATTTTTTTGAATACAAAAATAAAAAAAA
Source organism: Ptychobarbus kaznakovi (assembly GCA_027422405.1). NCBI lineage: Eukaryota > Metazoa > Chordata > Actinopteri > Cypriniformes > Cyprinidae > Ptychobarbus > Ptychobarbus kaznakovi. The sequence goes on along the minus strand of CM049794.1, from coordinate 46,815,024 downwards.
TTAATAATAAATACTATAATATTAATATTATGAATTTCCTTGATACAATTCTCTTTTTTGTCCTTTGATTTGAATTTGAATTTGGATTTGAATTTCCATGACTGAATTTATAGAATGTCTTTGCATCTTTACATAAAACAAAAAGGCATTTTTAGCCTCTTTAATGTGAAAACTCAGTTTTGATGATGCAATGCATGACCTCTGCTGGTCAGATTGAATATGTAAAGAAAAGCCAGCTTGAATCCAACTAAATATAAATATAAATAGCTCATTTTAGCAAAAGTGATGTTTTGATTCTATTCAATTTAGCACTGGTGAAGCACGGATGAAAATCGATTGGAAATGTTTATGATTAAGCTGCAGTGATGCCATCTAATTTGTAATAATGGTTTCAGCCGGGCAGTATATGGATTTTTCTGAGAAAGGAAAAATACTATCAGATGCAGTGAAATTATTTTAAAATGTATAAAGATATTGATTAGTTATTAGGATGTTGCTCATAGAATCAAGATATTGTATTAACTGGCCCAGATAATATCATTGTTTTTTTTTTTTTGTTTTTTAGAATCATATGGTTTATCTGATAAGCAAAACCATCTGTTTTTTAAGGATAAGAATAAATTTTTTTGGTTGGGCTGACGATGCAATTTATCAGTCATCTGTTCCCACATTCCCATCTGCCCTTTCCAGTAGTGAATTTTCCCCCGCGAGCTATGTGTACAGTCACATCTGATTCAACGACGCTCAGACTAAAGAATCACTTAACTAAAGGCGAATCAAGCGTTTCTGCTGATTGAAGGCATTGCCTAGCGGTTTGGAAATTCTGTCTTGTACTGCCAGCACAATGAATGTTATTTGCAATCCTCCTTGACACAGTGTACATCCTAGAAGGGACGCTGGACAAATTCCTCTTAACCACTCTTGCCTTGCATATAGTGTGTTTGACTGAATGAGGTGTAGAGAAAGGTAAATATGAAACACAATCCCCCAATAGGCCATTTAGTGACAACGCAATGAGGAAATTATGAGGGATGTTGTCATGCGGCTGAAGGTAAGCGGGGGGGGGGGGGGGGGATAAGGAGTAAGCGACTCGGTTCAGTCACTCCCTGGAGAGGAGGACAGTCTCATTAGTGATGCAGTAGAGAAAAAGCTCCTCTTATTTTGACGCTGCTCGCTGCTGCTCTATTTGTACTCTTGACTGATTAACAATGATAGAGGACAGCTATCATCGTTTTGCAAGGCAAGCAAAACTTAGAGAGCATAAAACTCTTGTTGTTATCAAGCTGGTTATGTTATTCTGCCTTACTAATCACACAGAATTTGACAAATAAACTGAAAACTAATCTAATCATATCTACCAATTAAAGGGATAGTTCACCCAAAAATGAAAATGATGTCACTAACTACTCAACCTCATGTTGTTCCAAACCTGTACGACCTTTGTTCATGTTCAGAACACAAATTAAGATATTTTTATGAAATCCAAGAGCTTTCTGACCCTGCAAAAAAAAATATAAAAAAAAAATTATTAAAATTTGAACGGTTTACCTTACTCAATATTTTAAGTTAAGCGTAATTAATATGTTTGTGCAGAACAAAACCAATATTCAAAGTTCTGCCAAGAACAGCCTTTGCTCTGGCAAGCAACACCATTTTCTTAAGAAAATATTAATCTATATTTGTGACCCAGCTGGTTGTGGTATTCTGTTTTATTAATCACACAGAATTTGACAAGGAAACCAAAACTAACCCCACCATATCTATCAATCATATGTTTGCTTGAGTAAAATGAAACCAAAATCTAAAGTTCTACAACCTGAATCTTGGAGTTTATTAACAGAGTATTGTATCACGTGTAGAATTGTTAAAGAACTGTTAAACAGTTCTCTAGTTTAACCCTCAGATGTCAGTCACTGATCGAGTGCATTTTGTTTGGTTTGTTTCAGATGATGCTATGAAGACCATCAGAGATGACTGATGTGGAACCTGTTGTCTCTGACTTTGCATCCACGAGCAGGACTGGCCGGCGGAATGCATTGCCAGATATTCTAGGTTCCACGGCTGGTGCTGGAGCTGCCGACCTTCCTGATAAACTAGCCGAGCTTTCAGTAGGAGGTACTGTATCTTGTCTTTTGTTCAGCTGGGTTTGTAACATGTGCATTAGTCTCAATGTATATGCCAATAATCAAAAGTATGTGCTTCCGAGATCAGCATCATGACTAGGCAAAATTTGGGAAAAATAATGCTAATTAATAATAATTAAAGAAACCAACCCTACTAGCTGACTTGGATAGGATTTCACTGGATATCAGCAGCAGAAATTAATACTTTTTCAGCAAGGGTGCATTAAACTGATCAGAAGTGACAGTAAAGACATTTATAATGTTACAAAAGATTTTTGTTTCATCAAATAATCAATGTATCCCAAACACACACACACAAAAAAATGGTATCACAGTTTACCACAAACTATTATATATTAACTGTTATATTCAAATAGAAAACAGTTAAATAGTAATAATATTTCACAATATTACTGCTTTTACTGCATTTTTTATTAAATAAATGCTGCCTGAGTGACCATAATGGACTGAAACCTTTGAACAGTAATGTATAATGTAAAATTAAAATAATATATAGACTTTTGGCGATTGTGGGCAAGGCAAGTTTATTTATTATGTACATTTCAAATACTGTAATTTAAAAAATAAATGTACTTAACAAATGCATAATGAAGAGAGAAAATATGAATATAAATCTAAAATGATTTAAGCAATACATAAGCAAAATAATATGAATATATAAGCAAAAATAAATAAACATAAGCAATACATAAAAAGGGAAAAATACATTTGAATTAAAAGTATACATAAAAGGACATAACCTGAATTAAATACTGCAGTGTAATTAAACTGCAAACTTATGCAAGGGAATTATGCAATTAACCGGGCTTGAAACTAGTTCAGTGCGTAAGTTAACAAGGCTAGTTTAATCTACACAGTGGACCTCTGATGTCTAAAATGGGCTATGATGCTGGCAGTCTAATCACGCCTCTGTGTGAGACTAAGCTGTGACTGACAAAAGCGCCTCTCTTTAAAAGGTGCTTTTCTACAGAGAAAAGAGCACTCTCTCATCATATACACTTTCCTCGATGCTTAAGTGCTTTTGTGTGATCGAGCTGTCATCAGGGGGTCGGCTGGAAGTTAGAATGCCACCAGATGCTGTCAGAAAGCCATTCCTTAGTCATGGTTTCTGTGGTAGCCGGTGAAAACCTGTGATTTTCAAAGACACATGTTGATACATGTGTCCAGTATATCAATATTAAACTAAAATACTTCAGAAAGAGTGATAACAGCTTTTTAAACCCCTAGGCAATGACCTTGATTCAACACATGAATATGAATTCAAAATGTCTTCTTTTGAGGATCAAATCATGACTGAACCTTCCTGTGCATCAATAACTGCCTGCAGTCAAACCCTTTTGATCTGCTCTGTTACCCATAAGCCTCAAAGGCATCGCATGTGATCCCTGCAAATGATGTTCCATGAGTGATTTGTGATGGTGCTGGAGATTCTCAGCAGTGTTGAATCTGCTGCCTATTCCACATCATACACTATTTATCCTGTTTTAAATAATAATAAACACAATACTGTTTATGTGCTAGTGTCTTAAATGGATAGTTCACCCTCACTGAAAATCGTGTCACAATTTACTCACCCTTATGTCGTTCCAGAATTTCTTTGCCATGAAAGCAATGTTCTGTAACTGGGTCCTGTTGAATCATAAACTACATCGTCTGCCATCTAGTGGCCTTTCTTATAATGTCCTACAAAATGAAATAGTCTTTTAGCACAAAAAAACATTAGATCAATAAGATTTTTAGTCAAGTTCAAAGAGTGAAATCTTCCTCTCATATGAACTAAAATTTTATGGTGATTAATACTGAAAAGCTCCAAAAAGAAAAGAATATTCATCATACAACTATAATAAAGTCCTAGTTCTAGGGGGTCTGCAGTAAAGTTCAGAGAAAAATTGTGTAAATAAACAAAAAATTCTAATCTACATAATTTGGCTTTATTATTGTTTCCTCAGACTGATCAGAAATCATGAGAATTATTTTATTTTACAGTCAACATGTGTTTCTCTTCAGATTTGTACCTAAATGGTGTATCTAAAAGTAGTTTTATGGTGGATAGAAAAAATATACTGAGCCAATAATAGATACTGAATATTATTCAGTCATAAAAAAGTTTTAAAAGCCCTGGTTTATACAACTTGCACACTATATTTCAAATCTTCTAAAGCTATATGGTAGCTTTGTGTGATGAACAAACAACATTTGCCTTTTTTCTTTTCAATTAGAGCTTTCAAATCTCATTTACACTTGGTTTAAATAAAAAAAACGGTGCTATTATTTGTGTCACAGCAGGTATGTAATGCAAAGCGCCGTTGTTTCCAGTATGTCATGTGATGAACTGACATAGAAAACAGGCAGAAATTAGTTTTGAGAGCTACAGGTAAAATTATCAGTGAAAAACTACATAAATTCCAAATTTTCTTAAGCTATACTCTAATTGTATGTGAGGAAAAGAGCTACATTTATTACATCCATTCTATAAACCATTTTTATAATACTTTTAGTGTTTTTATAGCTTGACGCTATAAATCATCATCAACTTTCCTTGTATGAATTTCTTTCGAATTTGCCTAATGTGGCGCTGCTAATGCTGCTCGTTGTGATTATTTGGTTGTGTTTGAATTTCTTTGGATGAACATGTCTGCTAAAGAACAAATTCATATTGAATATTGCATTTAATGAGTATTTTTGGCCTCAAAGCAGATGATGGCGAACAGGACGGAGAGAGCTCATCCTCGTCTGACCCACCTAAAGAAACCACAGAGGGGGCAAAGACAGAGGGTTCTTAACTTGGCAGTGATCTGACCTCATGACCTGCCTCTACTCTTGTCCCATTGACCAAACCACTGTTACACTCTGTGCTATGCAACATCGAAACCACCTAAAATTGGCATGATTTGAACATGGGCCAGTGGGAAACAGCTCATATCACAGGAATTCATCTGAAATTGTGTTTTTCAAATATCAACGATTGTTCATTTAATTTCATACCTTTGACTTTTTCCCCAAAGACTCGCTGTCATGATTTTCCTAACGACCGGCTGTTTTGTGTGTCTTATGAAAACAGATGTGACCTGCTTTCCCATTTTAAAAAGGAACATTTTGTTTCAGACTTTCCATAATAGCATTTTTCTCTGAATGTTGACAAGTAGTGGCAAAAATATCTCTTTTTGCACAAAAAAGTAAATACATTCCATTTGGTGATGTAAGTAAAGTTTTTTATCTTACTATATGTGTCTGTCCTTGTACAACACCACATCTTCTGTGTTTTGTATTGTAAAGATATGCATTGTTAACATTCTAGCCAGAGGATAAGAAACAGTGCTGAATAACATGAAATATGATATTTTCTTCTTGTAAATACAGAATTGTACATTATATTTGCTAGTCTTGTTTAAAAGCCTTTTGTTTTGTGCGTAACTGCTGTCAGTGTTGCCCTGCGTGAGCTGAAATTGGATTGTTAGCTGTCTGATGTATTGCTGCAAACATCCGTGGTCATGTCATTCGGACGTCATCTTCAGTGCTTGTCTCAGATATTTCTTTCCTGTTGTCGGTGGCAGTGAAAAAAATACGATTGTGGAGACTTCTTCCTCCCTTTCATCTTCATCATGCTTCCATCAGAAAATTACATTTGATTTTATTTTTACCTGGCTATAAATCTTGTGTCATTTTGTCTGTTGTAAGCTACATATGAAATGCCATTATGCTATGTTGAAAAAATACAATAAATCCTGTGCTTAGTTTTTGTAGTTTACATTTTTTGGTGGTGGTGATGATTTATGTAACCAGCAGAGGACACCAAAGATATCTTTTTATAATATGAGGGCACAAAAAAGTCACTATATTGCAGTAGATTTTATTTTGGAAAAACAAACAAACAAACAAGCAAAAACATAATATCAATGCTGTCAAATGATTAATACTAATTAATCGCATCCAAAATAAAGTGTTTGTTTACATAATGTGTGTGTGTGTGTGTGTGTGTGTGTGTGTGTGTGTGTGTGTGTGTGTGTGTGTGTGTGTGTGTGTGTGTGTGTGTGTGTGTGTGTGTGTGTGTGTGTGTGTGTGTGTGTGTGTGTGTGTGTGTGTGTGTGTGTGTGTGTGTGTGTGTGTGTGTGTGTGTGTGTGTGTGTGTGTGTGTGTGTGTGTGTGTGTGTGTGTGTGTGTGTGTGTGTGTGTGTGTGTGTGTGTGTGTGTGTGTGTGTGTGCTGTGTATATTTATTATGTACATAAAAAAGCATGTATATATTTAAGAAAAATATGTAATGTTTATATATTAAATATATTTGTATATGAATATAAATATATACATGTAAATATTATCAAAATATATGCTGTATGTATGTGTATTTATAGATGCATAATAAATATACAAAACACATATATTATGTAAACAAACTTTTATTTTGGATGTGATTAATCGTTTGACAGCACTATTACGAAACAAAATAAGTTTCTATTACTTTATGTAGTTTATAAATTGTGTGTGTGTGTGTGCTATATGTAAAAGTTTGTTGCTTTTAACTTTTTGGAGCTAAACAAAGCATTTGATTTAATCTATAAAATAGCACTGCAGATGTATAATTTAGAGCATAAATATCAATATTATAACGCAAATGTATTTATATAGTTTGTGTGTGTGTGTGTGTGTGTGTGTGTGTGTGTGTGTGTGTGTGTGTGTGTGTGTGTGTGTGTGTGTGTGTGTGTGTGTGTGTGTGTGTGTGTGTGTGTGTGTGTGTGTGTGTGTGTGTGTGTGTGTGTGTGTGTGTGTGTGTGTGTGAGTGTGTGTGTGTGTGTGTGTGTGTGTGTGTGTGTGTGTGTGTGTGTGTGTGTGTGTGTGTGTGTGTGTGTGTGTGTGTGTGTGTGTGTGTGTGTGTGTGTGTGTGTGTGTGTGTGTGTGTGTGTGTGTGTGTGTGTGTGTGTATATGTATGTATATATAGCATATATGCAATATGTACATTTTTGTTGCTGTTAATGGAACTAAACAAAGCATTAGATAGAATGTAACGCAAATTTGTTTATTCAGTTTATGAAAAACTTTTACAAACTCAGCAGTCAATCAAATTTTTCAGTTTTGACTAACAGCCAATAGGAAAGCTGACTCCTCCCACTCCTCTTTAATCATTGTCTTGGAGCTGAAAAAAAACTATTTAAGATCCTTTGCAAAGAGAAAATGCAGCTGCATGCGTTTTCTACAGAGCATTAATTCAAATTTAGTATTTGTTTACTGATCAGAAAAGCTTAATTTTAAAAATGGTAGATGCTTTCTGTGGCACATGGAAACTGGTCAGCAGTGACAACTTTGATGAGTATATGAAAGCTCTAGGTAAGTTTTATCATAATAATATCAGTAATAATGATTATTAATAAAGTTCTTAATTAATTTTTATTTTAATTACAGACACACCCTCAAGGGTATTAAAGACCCTGTTTTAGTGAACATTGCATGACTTCAATGCATCTGATTTATTTATTTATTTTTCTAAGGTGTTGGGTTTGCAACAAGACAAGTTGGAAATGTGACTAAACCGATGCTCATCATCTCGAAAGAGGGAGACAAAGTGGTCCTAAAAACACAAAGTACTTTCAAGAACACCGAGATCTCATTCACACTGGGAGAGGAGTTTGATGAGACCACCGCAGATGACCGACACTGTAAAGTAGGTTTTGAAAGCAAACATGAGTTAATGGAAGTGTTACCACAGGGAACAATGCATTCCCATTTCAGAGGAGATGTGTTCTGTCTGAGATGAATAAGTGATGTGTTCTTTTTACCAGTCCACTGTGGTAATGGATGGAGACCAGCTTGTTCATGTGCAGAAGTGGGATGGAAAAGAGACCACTCATGTCCGGGAGATCAAAGACGGGAAGATGGTGATGGTAAGGCTTTTTACAGTACAGACAAAAAAACTCAACATTACATTTATGCATTTAGCAGACGCTTTTATCCAAAGCGACTTACAGTGCATTCAGGCTATTCATTTTTTTTGTCAGTGTCAGTATGCATTAGCTCTTCACTGTTCATATAGTGGTATTTGAACACTTTAACTACTTTCTGATTTCAATTGTATTTTAGAAACTCACCTTTGGGGACGTGGTGGCTGTGCGTACCTATGAAAAAGCATAAGTTTTGGGAATACTGTGAGGATTTTTCCTTCTCCATGCAGCAGAAGATACGATGTGCTTTGATGCTTTACGGAAAGAAAAACTTTGCACTTCATTCCTACAAATATAAAAGCATGGACTACAAATATTTTTGATCCATTTTTTAAATAGGCTACTTTTGAGTCAGTACGATTCATTTGTAATAAACAACCAGACAAAATAAACATGACTCGTGTGTTCATTGATGATATTAAGATTGAGGGCAGGTGTTTTGTAATTTTACAATGTATTCAATGAAATGTATGTTTTTGTGGTATATTTATATATAGAGTAAGGTATGTAGATGATGTCATAATGACAGGCTTCAGATGTGTATGATGTCCAATCAGTGCGCGTGACTGCAGAAGATTGCGCAAAAAAGCGTCACGTGAGTGTCGCTTGTTTTTCCTGTTTTGGTTTACACAAGTACGTCTTAATAATACAGACACTCGCAGGAATGGCTTTACTCGTTCTATTGTGTTTGCTTGGTCATGTTTGTAACCTGCCGGTTTCTGCTGCGCCGCTTAATAATGCCTTCAAACACCTGCAGAGCGCACGTAAGTGTTTCAGAGTCACATCAGCTGTTACACTTCATGTCTCCTGAAGTTGGTTGTATGCGTAAGTTTGCTCTGTCGCGCACACACTTTGCATGCGTTTGCATTTGCTGCTCTTTTTTTGGTTGTTTTAACAGACACGTCTTGTCGTTTCTCCTGTAGAGTCAGATTTGTATACATTTAAAGTGGTCCATTTTACGGGCCTGTTGTTGTTGTTGACAAGGGGTCCGTTTCCCAAAATCAAAAGTCGCAGTAGAGTTTAGCGGAACTTACGATGCTTTTGGGAAGCTCATCACAGGGTCGCTGTTAGTTTGTAGCGTGTACTTTTTGGGACTTTGAGACTGTTTTATTGGTTTAAAAATAATGATTATAATAAATTAAAAATCAAATGAGTATAATGTAATATTATAATATGTATCTTTTAACATCAAAGTGTAAGATAGATTGCAATAGGCTATATAATTGAATATGAACATTTAGCCTACAGTACATTCAGTGTAGTCTAGTTTTTTGTAGTGAGTATACTGTGATTGTTTTCCTTCCCAGCCTCATACTCACCCGGAGCAGTCTCTCATAAGCACCACCACACTCACTAAACAGGGCTCCACGCTTACTTTTATTTTTAGGAGCTTTTGTGCTGCTAGTAAAAAAAAAATTCAGGAGCACCTTCTCAACAAAAAATAGCCTTCCCATTATGAAGTAATATTGGACTCCTTAAAGTGATTTACAGGGGCATTTTTTTCTAACTTTATTAAGTGTTACCTTATATGTCAAATTCAAACATGTATTTTATAAGCATTTTTCACAATTTCTAATTAAAACAATGCAATAAGAAGAATAGGTTACCGATCAAATAAAATCATTATTAACCAAATTAATTAACACTACAACAGAAGTGGCACAGAAGAACACAAAAGTGGTTTGTAGGTATTTACAGAGATTTAATGAGGCTCAGAGGTGGCATGAATGCAATTAACTTCATAAATTCATGTTGAGATTAATGTTTTAAATATAACATTTTGAATATAGAAATATTCAATGATTTAAATAACTGCAATGATACTTTAAAAATGAAACTAAGACTGCCATTAGGTGGCGGCAAGTTACTGATTTTATCACTGAATCATTCATTCAATTAATTTGTTCCAACGGCTGATTTATTCGGGAACAAAGCAAGTCCCTGCGTCCCAATGTGCAAACTATCCACCCTATCTGCTCCAAATAGTATTGAGTCCCATTGGGACTCAGGCAGTGACTGTCTTTATGAATGAGTAATTTAATCTACTCACTAGATTCGTTTAAGCGCAGATTCATTCATAAACGAAACAGCGCTGTGTTTGAATGGAGATGTGCAGCAGCTCAGTTGTGAGTTTATTTGAAACTATTTTAGATGATGAAATAGAGCAAAATAATGTATTATTCAGACAATGTAAATCACTAAATATTAATTTTGTTTATTGAAATCACTCAATGTTCTTATATGCCAACAATCTCCTGCTGTTACAGTTAAGTTAATGACAAGTATACTCTACCACGTACAAGGTAACGTTACGATAGCATCGGCCTCGTTTTCTGTACTGCGTAGGATAGTATCAGTCTTCTGGCTCATTTTCTGTCGTTTCTATAATGTTAACGTTCCTGTCATCTGTTTGCAGTGTGTCACCTGAAGCAGCAGCAGCTTCAGCGGCAGACTTACGAAAACACTGAAAGGGTGTAGTTCGTTTCATATCTCTTTTATTAGTTAATTTCAAGCTTGGCAATAGTCGTCAACAGAAATACAGCGCGATTATCAGAAATACGGCGTGATTAACACAGGCTTGTGAATTTATGAATGAACTTAATTGTGAAAGGTCTGTCACAAAAGAAGTTGTTACGTATTCGCATGCTTTTTTAAGTGGGTATACGCAAATCCTTGACCTTCCCTGTATCACGTAGACTACAACACTGAGTGCATTACAGTACATGATAATTATGATTATTTTGCTGCATCGTCCGATATATAGGCCTAATTATGGGAATAAATGGAAACATCTGGTAATGAAACTGTATACAACACCAAACCAGTGGCGGCGCAAGGATTTTTTGTTGGGGGTGCTAAGGGTGGGCTTAACAGTTCAGAGGGGGTGCTAAAAAAATTATTAAATTGAGAGAAATAATAGTTTCCCAAACTAGGGTTCGTAAAGGAACTGCAGGGGGGTTGTGAGTTTAATGAAAAGCTGACAATTAATTGTATCATATAAAAAAAATTAAATCATTTAAAAAAAACTTCCTTTCGAGGAAAGTCTCTTCGGTGGCCATATTTGCAACGCCTCTGGGCAGCTCGTACAAGACCAATTCCTATCTTAATGAATGGAGGAATCCTGAAATCTCAAAAACTGCTCCCTGAACTCACAATTAAATTACATATGTCAAATCAGCAACAAAAATCTGAAATTAATTGCCCCATGAATGTAGTTTCTTATGCTCAAATAGCGTTTAAAAAGCTTATTTTTCAGCCCAGACGAGCCAATGCGCTATGAGTCATAATGCGCTGCTAGTCAGGTTTCTCTGGGAAATTTGGCTCCTTCATTTAGAAGGTGGGACTATTCCTCCATATTGCGTGTTGCAGTTTCTCCCATTCATAAGTATAGGAGTGAACCGTCTTTGTATTTCTATAGTCTTTGTTTTAAATAAAACACTTACTGAAAAATATGAAATATTCTTATTTAGCTGCATGCCATGTGATCATTAATCAACATCAAAGAAACCGTGAGCATGCAAATGTGATACTTAATTATTGAAATATTTATTTTAAAATCTCAGGGGTACTTAAAGTAAATATATTTGGTGAATAAGGTTTAGATGACAAAGTTTTGGAATGCCTGCATTACACATAACTAAGAAATAACGTGAATATGTGCATTTTAATTAGTTATAATTAATAATACATGGTTAAAAAAATCTAAAGAGTAATAATTCAAATAAAAATGAATGTGTTCATCAGTAGTTGATGCAATGTTGAAACCCTTCTTAAACCTGAAATGAATGATTTTTGTAAATGCAGTCGTCAAATGCTGTCGCCACCTGACTAATGACTGATCTTTGTGTGTATGTGTATATATATATATATATATATATATCAGTAGGCTATTTTAGAAAGGAAAATTAAAAAAGAAATTAGGGAGAATCAATTAATTATGATTAATTTATTGCTATTGTGTAAATAATATGTAATCATGTAATCCATGAAAAAGTAACTTTAGTCTGATTACGAGTATTTTAAAATGTAACTTACTCTAATTACAAGTACTTCATTTTTGGAATCTGATTACGTAATCCAGATTACATGTAATCAGTTACTACCCAGCTCTGCATATGCATATACATATACATATACACGCATATAAAATTATACTGGACAGTAGTAAAAAAGTAAATAAATAAAATGAACAGTTAACAGCCAATAATATTAATTTCAAGTTCAGTTCACTCTGAAAGCATGACAAGCTTTATTATTGTACCTCGTTTGCAATGAAATATCCCCACAACTCCTGAATGAGACTTGATATTTGATATGGTGTATTATGAGAGTATTTTACATATTTGTGAAAGGAATGTAACACAAGTATCTTAAATTCCAGCTAAATTCTGGCATATCTCTGACCTGCACTTGGATCCAACCTACCATATCACGGAAGACCACACCAAAGTCTGTTTTTCCTCCAAGGGTGTTCCTGCATTGGACCCAGGAGTTTTTGGTGATTTCCTGTGTGATTCCCCGTACCAGCTCATTCTCTCAGCATTCAGTTACATGAAACAAGCAGATCTGCAGCCTGAGTTCATTATATGGACGGGGTATAAAGCAGTCTCATTTACTGGCTTTTAGCTGTTCTGTGATTTTACTTGGGTTGTTATATTTAAGTTAAAGTGGGAGATAACTTAATTTGGGAGCTAATCATGATTCCAAAACATCATGATTTTGTTCTTTAATATTTTTATGAACTTTTTTCTTTAAATGTTGTGCCACTCATTGCAGAGACAGCCCTCCTCACGTCCCAAAAGAAGAACTGTCCACTGATGTAGTGATTGATGTTATTGCCAATATGACTCACACCATACGTCAGTTCTTCCCACAGCTGCCAGTTTATCCTGCCCTGGGCAACCACGACTACTGGCCACAGGTATTTCAATCCCAAGGGCAACTACGGTTTTTGGCTATTTCACCGTCAAATAAAGTCCAAATCTTTTGGGTTGTTTGAATGGAACATTTGCATACTGTTTGTATACACTGAAAAAAGTACAAAAAGTACACAGTTTTTTTTTGTAAATATAAAAAATCATATGGTAAAAATTGTTTATTTCGTTTATGTTTATAGTGTGAAAATGTTAGTGGGATGATGCCCGTTTTTTAAACTTCTTGCTGTGTCTTTTGCTGAAATGTTAAAACTAGTATATGGTATTCGGAAAAAAAATATATTTTATGCTATGTTGAATCTTTTTATGTATTCTTTTTTTTTATCTTTCTTTAAAACTTTTAGGATCAGTTGCCAACATCTGCAAATGCGATTTATGATGCTGTAGCCAAACTCTGGTCTCCGTGGTTGAATGCAGAAGCTGTAGCTACTTTGCAAAAAGGTAACTGATAATAAGGAAGATGTTCCACTACATGTGTGAACATTTAAATGATTTGATTATTTTGAAGATAATGGATGCTGATTGGTCAATACAGCGTTTTAGCCATGCTAAAATACTTAGATGCAAATGACAGTATAATGCAAAACCTTTGTTCATCTAGCTACTGTTTTTTTCAGATAAAAAAGTATAAACTATTATTTATATATATATATATAATTTTTTTATATATATAATTTCAATCATATATATATATATTTTTTTTTCCCACAAATATTTTCTTTTATTAAAATGTGCTTTTTTTCTCTCTTTGTGACTGTGGTGTGCATGCTTAACAGTGAACTTTAGCTGTGACAATATAGTAAGCTAATGCTCTTCGTATGTCACTTCTTTGCATGAAGGTGGCTTTTACTCTCTTGTGATCAAACCTGGCCTCCGTCTGGTGAGTCTCAACACAAACCTGTACTACAGTCCTAATCAAGTGACAGTAAATATGACTGACCCTGCTGGGCAGTTCCAGTGGCTGCAGGAAACGCTTGAGCTCTCAAGACATAAGCTGGAGAAGGTGAATATATTCTGTTTGCTTTGACAAGGCATTTTAATTTTAGAAAGAACCCGCTGCACTGATCATACAGGCCATTTTATTACAAGACTGTAAATTAACAGTTGCATAGTGATATGCTCATGTAAGTGACAGCAGTGGTGTGTGAGTGACTGCTGACTGACTTCACTGTCATCTGTTCCTCTGAGGTCTATGTAATTGCTCACGTCCCCATCGGTTACCTACCCTATGCTACAAATACAACAGCCGTCCGAGAAAGCTACAATGAACAACTTGTCAAAATATTTCGCAACTACAGTGACGTCGTTGAGGGTCAATTCTACGGTCACACTCATCGAGACAGCATAATGGTTCTGCTGGATCAACAAGGTAATAGAATTTGCCTCAGAACTAGGGCTGCAAAACGATTAATCACGACTAATCGCATTCAAAATAAAAGATTGTTTACATTATATATGTGTTTACTGTGTATATTTATTATGTATGTATAAATACACACACGTATATATATAAAAAAAATATTTGTATGTATATGTTTATACTTGTATATTTTATATATAAATCGAACATTTTTCTTTAATATACATACATGTATGTGTATTTATATGTACATGATTAATAATAAATATGAAACACACATAACATGTAAACATAAACATTTATTTGAATGCGATTAATCGTTTTACAGCCCTACTCGGAACATTTATATTTTTTAATAAAATCGAAACTTGAGTCAAGGAAAATATGGAAAAAATGTATCATTACGACATACATTTGGTTAATTTATTAACATGGAAGTGGTGAATGCATTGCATTGTGGGATGCAGTCTTTGAAACCACTTGCTCTGACACACAGTATGTTGCTCATATTGTAGTAGGTAAATCAAATAGCCTATATGGATACAGAACATTAAACCTACTAATTTATGTCTTATTCATACTTTTATTTAAGGGAAACCTGTGAACTCTATATTTGTCACACCTGCTGTTACACCTATCAAAAGTCTATTGGAGCCATTTTCGAATAATCCTGGCGTCCGTGCGTATTTGTTCCACCCTGAGAGTTATGGTTTACTGGTAAGTGTCCACCAACTAGCAAGTTTAAAGGGGTCATCGGATGCAAAATTCACTTTTACATGTTGTTTGAACATAAATATGTGTTGGCAGTGTGTGTACACATCCACCATATAATGATAAAAATCCACCCAGTGTTTTTTTTTATATTTATTTTTTTATCCCCGATAATAATGATCACTTTCTCAGATCAGGCTGTTCTCAGATTCTTGGCACGTGGGGTTCAACAGGCCCCTCCCACGACTATTGACTGACATGGCCATATTAACGTAGACCCGCCCTGAGTGAGCTGTCAAAAGTCCACCATTGTTTCGATAACGGAACACGAGTAGACAAGAATGTCTCCTAAGCGATTGAGGTGTTTTGTTGTTGGATGATGTAATGAACATAGCAGTCGTCATTTACTCCCGACATCTGAGCTGCTGAAGACGCAGTGGATTACTTTTGTTTTTGAAGGGAATGCGCCCTTCGATCTACCTAAATGCGTTTATCTTTGTGCAAATCATTCATGATCCAGCTTCACCTACAGAAGAAATGAGTATAAGGTTTTTTTTTATGAACCTTTGCAAATCGTCTTTCCTAATAATGTGCTAGTTAGCAAGTTCCATAGCTAAAGGAAGAGAGGGGCGGGGTGAGCCAAGCTCATTAGCATTTAAAGGGACATGCACTGAAAGGGCTTGCTTTGAACGGATCTGTTTTTGACAAGGTAAAAAGCATGCTGATTTACACTACCATATAGACATTTTAACTAAAGTGTGTTATCGACTTGTGGAAAATGGGCATCAGATGACCCCTTTAAGCTCCGATTTATTTACTTTTAGCTTTTAGTACTTTTACTTTTTTGGTGTTCAGTTCTGTCCACTTTTGTTTTGTTGAAACCCGTATGGAATGGGATATGTATGGAATATTTCAAATGCTGGGTTTAGTTTTGTTCCCATTTGTTTTTGTTTTGCTTTATTTTATTTTATTCTGGGAACAATATGGTAATGATCTTGACATGTAGCCTAGAGAGTATTTCAAATGCTGGGTTTTTATTTTATAACATTTTTGAATTATGGTTTACTATTTCAAATGTTGAGTTCAGTTCTGTCCACAATTACTATATTTAATTGTATTGAGAATTGTGGTTTAATGATAAGTTCAAGCACTGCGTTACTTACTTTTAGCACATTCTCCTTACAATTATTAGTGTTTTGTGTTAAAATGCATTTTTAAATTCTGGTATTTTGAGTTGTTTGAAGCTAAATGTTTGACTTAAATAACTTCACCACCATTGTGCAATTCCTGTTTCTGAGTGATTAATGGTAGCTTCAGTTCTGATTACATGGTGTGTTTTTAATCAAGGTGCCAGCTCAAAGTGTCTGTCTTCCATTGCATCCCTTCTAATAATCACTCTCTCTTTTTTTCCTCCAAAGGATATTTGGCAGTTCTATTTAAATCTCACTGAAGCAAACCTGGAACAAAAATCAGACTGGAAGCTGGAATACATTATGACTGAGGCCTTTGATATTGACGACATTCAGCCTCACAACTTGCATGAACTTGCTCTTAGGTTCGAGCAGCCACAGAGCAAAGACTTTGACAAGTATTTTAACCATTTTATGGTGAGCTACAACTGCAGCCTCACATGCGAGGGTTTCTGCAAAACGATTCAGGTGTGTGCTGTGCACTTTTTGGATCAAGAAACCTACTCCCAATGTATTGCGAAAGCAGGCATATAGAGTAAGCTGTTACAGTTCTAGAGTATATACTTGAATTACTCACTTTAAACTTTATAATCTCTCTAAAAATATGATTTTAAACTTTTTTTGGTTGAAAAGAAATCAGGGAACCTTTTATTTAAAGAATAATAATACAAGAGTGAATCTGAGGAAAACATCTCACTTCACCCCAAAACCAAAAGGATAAAAAAGCTATTTGAAATTCCTTTTATATAAAGAAAATGAAGCCTAATTTAAGACCATACATTTTATATATATATATACTTTTTTTTTTTTTTTTTGCACTGTTACTTTATATTCATGACCATTTAAGCATAAACATTTCCCCACAGAAATTCCCAAAATTATATATATATATTAGTAATTGCCATTTATTCTTAATGATTAAATTTATTATAGTTTTTGTATTTTATTGTATTGCAGTTAAACCTATAATAAAAAATAATGCTGCATTAAATAATACAAATTAAATTAAAATAGGGTACAACAAATAATACTATTATTAAATACTTAATTTTCTTTATACAAATTATAATTACATTTTTTTATTTTGGGGTGAAACAATACCTGGTTCTATACCTTTTTAATTTTATTTATTTTTTGTATTATATTTAGTTGTGAAAACTGAACTAATTTTAAGGCACTTTAAAATCTGTTTTTAAAATTCCTTGTAAATGATTGTAATGGTTTTTATGCTTGATTAAATGTGTAGTTGCACAAATAATAATGCATCATTTTCTAGAGACTTTTTAAAATAAAATTGAACCTGCTTTCTGTCCTTTTAATAAAAAATTGAGTTTTGCTTTCAATATTTTGAAAGTTTGTTGTTTTTTTTTACCTGATATAACTTGTCATACACCACACTTGTACCAGTACTGGTCACCTGTTAATCTTTTAAAAAGAAAACCATGCATAAAATCCTTCCAAGCCTGCATCCCAGTAACCCCATCTAGAGGCCCCATACACACTCGGACCCCTCGCTGCTCTCTGCCTCCACTGAGGGTCTTATGAAATGTTCATTTGTCTGGACCCCCTCCTCGTGTGGTCTTTGGCATTCGAGTGCTGCTAGACTGCCTTTGATGACTCACAATGGTTTGTGGAAAGGATTGTGGAGCCAGAAAGTTGACACGGAGATAAAAGGGGCACCGTGGTAACTCTGGCAGGTTGTTTTAACGACTGGCTGAGATGCTCTAATCAGCATTCATCAGTGCTCTGCCAATCGTCTCCCTCAGAGTTCCCCATAGAGACTCCTCTGCAATGGGTATGGGTCAATATTTGCCCTGCCGCACTGGCGGCGCTGAAGGAGGGATAGGTTTTTTAAGCGAGGGCCACACAAGGCAGTGCTGAGGTGGGCTGGAGTTTGATAGGCACATAAATCTCAGATAACTTTTTCTCCCATCTTGATTGGTGAGCAGAAGACTTTGTCCTGGAAAAGTGTTTCAAATGCTGGGTTCAATATTTAATTTTGTATTTAATTTTTATTTAAAATTTAGAAAAAAAATATTATAATGCACTTCATACGTAGCGTGAAGAGTATTTTAAATAATGGGTTCAGTTCTGTCCACATTTTTTTTTTTATTATTATTTCTATTGTAATTTATTTTTCATTTATTCATTTCTATTAAATGTTGGAGAGAATATTTTAAATAACGGGTTCAGTTTTATAAAATGTATTCTTAATTATTTCTATAGTAATTTATTTTTCATTGTATTAATTTTTTTATTTTACATTTTGGAAAAAAAATTATAGTAATGAGTTTCATACATAGCGTGAAGAGTATTTCTAATACTGGGTTCAGTTCTGTCCATAAGTGTGTTGTGTTGTGTGTAAAATATTATGTAATGGGGTTGACGCCTGCAAAGAAATGCCAGACATTTTGTAGAATGACTCTTATATTATAGTATAAACAAGCAAAATTTAACAGTTTGCGAATCCTAGGATGCATTGCTTGCTACGAACCTCATTTTACCGCCAAATGTCCTTTGCTGTAAACATATGAGACCCCAGGATCTAATCATAACAGATTACTTACTGGCCGATTAGCTAGTTATTGCTGTCACATATACTCAACTCGGCTGGCAGTCCTGTGTCTGCTTTAAAAGTTAAAGAGCTGTAACAGGGAAGGTCAGTGCTAGAGACCGGCATGGGTCAACTCGCCACTGATTACAGGGCCTCGTTACGCTTGGGCAAACCCTCATCACAGCCTGTTCAGTCTTCAGACTATTGCTTTGATGGGCCTGCTTAACCTACTGCCTTTAAGCTGTGGATTACTGTGGTGATTGTGTATGGCAGCCCCCAGGGAATTGGAATTCATGGAATATGCTGTTAATTTTATGAGCTGAGGCAGGGATTACATACCAGTTGATTAAGTTTAGTAGAGCAATTATTACAAAGCTTTTGACCTGCTTTCATGTAGCCCAATGTGTTTTCACTTTTTTTTTGATGTTGGAGTTTCAGAATTTAAGAAAAGTGTTTATTTATTTACGGTACATACTTTAGTTATGCTAATCTCAGTGATGCAGTGATGACGTATTTTTGAAGACCAACCAGGAAGTTCACATCACTCTGTTTCCTTTGACAAAACTCAACAGAATGTTTTCCTTTTGGCTTTTGGATTATTGCAGAAGATAACCTCTGTGACCAACAAAAGAGTCTTTCTATTGTTCTATTTATTTAGGATGCATCCCAATTTGCACTTACAGTATGCAACACAAATTATGCAACAGATTTCATATTTGACTACATCTCAGTTTGCATACTTGAAATTGCTCAAACAATTGATCAAGGCACCACAACACCACAGTCATGAGTTTGGTTCTCAGGGAATAAAAGCATAAATGTAGGCTGTTCCATGTAGCATACTTATATTGTGGACTAAAAATTTGCCTAATACAAGGGTTTTATGTTGTGTCCCAATTAGCACATTTATATTATGTAGTGTGTACTTTGCTGGTGAAAGTCTATACTTTTGAGTGTGTAGTGCACCAATATTGGTAAACACTACAACATCATAAATTTATGTTTTGAAATGCCCCATTGTTTTGTACTGCTGGCTTTGCATGTACATTATTACCATCTAGCTAAGTTTCTAAGTTAATTCCTTGGTCTGTAATTACATTAAAGTTTGAGTTGTTATAGGATAATTAAAAATGTACTAGCCTTATTGCTCAACTTTTAGATTCATATATTTAAAAATGCTGCCGAAGCTTCAACCTTGCACAGAGCAAAATCAAATAAGAACTCCCACAGTAGCTCCTTATCTTCTGTTTCAGGAGGTTTGTTGTTCTTTGGCTTACTATTTTTAGTGTGCTTTTTGTCTTGCAGACTTTTATTGGAAAGTATGTGAATTGAGACAAGTGTGAGATCAGCATAGCATAAACTTATTCACTGCTTAAAGTGCTCAATGTGTTCCCAAAAGGTATTTTTTTTGTAGCAGAGTATATTTTGTTTCAAATGTGTAACATTTGTCATGAATATTGATTTTAACATTTTCTTCCAAACAAAGTTCTCCCATGAGTGATTTACAAATTATACAATTTGAAGTTCTTTTTGCTATTATTATTAGTTATCACTTCCTTTCTTATCTAGCAACTTATAAATATGCATATTTTGTTTTATTATCTATGCAGTCCATACTGTAATAAAATGTAGAGTTTCTATGTTTAAAATATATGCATTATTGACCATTCCGCTTGTGCAACCAGTAGTTGACCATTTCATAGGAATGTAAAGGCTCTTGGTAGCCCACATTAATATTTCATTGAACACATAGTGTGAAATTCTGCAGGTTGCAGTTGGGATCTTAACTATGATCATTTTAACATGTGCCAGTAAACTCTTTAAAAAGGTGCTTCATTCACATTTTGACACTCGTTCGTTGAAGTACACAAGGACAGATGGCTTATATCACTCAAAAAAAAGTTACAAAAGCTGTCACTAGGGTGATACCTTTTCAAAAGGTGCACTAACTTAAGCACTAATTTGTACACTTTAGGTACTAATATGTACCTTTAAGCAGGGCTGTACGTTAACTTTTTTTTTGCACATAGCACTGGCTCTACAGAGGTTGAAAGTTTTGTATCACAGCCCAAGCAGTTGTAGCACAAGTTAGGGGTGGGCGATATGGCAAAAATATCATAGCACCATTTTTATTCAGGAATATCACGATTCACAATTTTATCACGATTCTTTGTCATGTTGGTTTTACTATTTTGCAAGTTGCCTGAGCAGTACAGCCAAACTAATTTCCCTATTGTAAAAAAAAGCCTTTTAAGATAACAAAATATGAAATAAATGGCAGACATTTAGGCCAAAGTGGGCGAAGTTAAAAAATCTTTGTCATTATTTTATATTTGTTATTAGAAAATAAGAAACAAAAGATATACATTACAAATACACATATAGAAATAAAACAAACAGTTCTTTATTTTTCAGGTACAGTATTTAACAGTAACATTAAATATTAAAATAAAAAACTATATACACTATATACGTCAATTATACCTATTTAAGCAACTGTATTAAAGTTCATGAGTAGTGAGTGATTTTTCTGTTTCGTTTAGTTTTTTTATTAATATTAAAGGAATAGTTCACCCAAAAATGAAAATTGTCATCTGTCTGTCAATTATATCATAATGTTTTATTTTGATACCATCATTTACTCACTCTCAAGTTGTTTTAAGCCTGAATTAGTTTCTTTCTTCATTTGAACAGAAGTTATTTTGAAGAATGTGGTAACAAACAGTTTCTGGTCCACAGTGACTTTCAAAGTCAATGTGGACCATGCAGCTACTATTACCCACATTCTTCAAAATATCTTCTTTTGTGTTCAGCACAAGAAAGAAATCAATGCAGGTTTGGGACAACATGTGAGTGAGTAAATAATGACAGAAATACATTTTTTTGGGTGAACTATCCCTTTAATGTCAGTAAGCAGCATGTTTAGTTCTGTCCCTTTAAGACCTGCACACATCCGTTTCTCTCTCAAGTGTTTACTTTCATTTTAGACATGACTGACTGGGTTTTATATGTAAACATTTTGTGCTTTTGACAGTATTAGACCCAAAATCGATCAAACGCAAAAGACAACTTATAAGTTGAGCTAAGTCTTAAACTCAAGTCTAGTAGGCCTAATCAGGCGCTGTTAGAAAGTGTGTGCACGCTTCATGTGTACAGCACTCCAATGCACATCAGAACATGAATTAAATGTTTAATCGGCAAGGCTTTAAGCAGATGCAGATAATGCACTTTTGTGATTGCACATAAGTGCTGTGTCCCAGAAGTGTAACTCTACTGTTGAGACAACATTTGATGTGAATGTATGTCCCATTGTACAGTAGTATATTGATTCGTTGGTGCCAGAACTGCAGTTGATAATGTGCGCTGTAGCACAATACTTTGATATTTCTTCAAAAGCAGACTGGCGTGGAGACATTTTAGTCATTTACCATCAAACATTGTCATATTGCACACCCCTAACAAGTATAATAAATCTCTCTCTCTCTCACACACACACACACACACACACACACACACGAAATCACTTCATACTATTAAGCGGCTGTTTTATGAACATTCAAGACTGTATGGCACGTGTGCTACAGTGGTACATTTATTCATTGCACAGACCAATTTTTTCATAGCACATGCGACATATGTATCATTGTACAGCCCTGCTTTAAGGTACCAATATGAATCCTTTAGGAACAAAGATGTGCCTTTTGAAAAGGTACTGCCCCCATTGACAGCTTTTGTACCTTTATTTCTGAGAGTGACTAATAAATGAAGACTGCAGCAAGACTTTCAGTAGACAATGAGCTCAAGGGTCTCCTGTTTAATCTCATAATGCTGTTAAAATCAAATGAAAGCGACCTAATAATGGACGATTTAATCATCATGTAACAGGATGGAAACTTATCTGATATTTCTGAAAAGCCTATTTTTTCCAGTAGAAAAAAGTACCTGTTCATTCTAGCGACATATACATAAAAAAATACAGTAGTTGTTTTGCCATTGCCAGTTTATTATAGGGCTGATGATGCCAAAAGCTTGGTTTTTGTGCAAGTTATAATTTGTGGCATTAAAATGTGACTTTTTGCACATTCAGCATGAATGCTGTAAGCCTCTTCCTCTTTCCATGAAAGCCGTGAGCTCTTTTGTCTGGCGCAATGCAGAAGTTTGCGTTTGGAGTCACATTGAAATGGCTTAGAGATCTGACACATCAGTGACTATTAAAACCACAGACACAGAAGAACTACTTTCTGTTCTAACACTGAGGAACAGTGAATGCACTGTAGCTTCCGTTTGTGACATGCATTGTCTCGATAACATGACCCTGTGCTTATAAAAGCTCAGTGGGAACAGTATCTAGTCTGTTCAATGGTCCGGCCCTTATAGTCGCACTCTCATGGCTTTCAAGGACAACTGAGTGATTGAATTTAAGAATGCTTGCTTGCTGGATCAGGATTAAATGGCACTCTTGTGTTATTTATTGAGTCATACTGCGTTTTAATTATGTTCAGACATTGGCTGATGAGCTTATGAGAATTTGACACTATGAATATATGTAATGGTTTGAGCCATTAATAAAATAGTATATTATGGAAGCCTGTTTTTGTCCCAGTTAAAAAATTAATAAGTAAAAAGTTAATTGTGACTTTTTCCCTCACTATTTGATCTCAATTCTGAGTTTTGAGATATAAACTCAGAATTCTGAATTTTTTCCTCACTGTTCCACGTTTACATCTTACAATTCTAACTTTTTCCTCACAGTTCTGAGAAAAGAAAATTCAGAATTGCAAGACATAAATTCTGTCTTTAGTTCTCGCAAAGTTTGTATCTCACAGTTCAGGATTTTTTCTCAGAACTGTGTCTGTGTGTGTGTGTATATGTGTATGTGTATATATATATATATATATATGTGTGTGTGTGTGTGTGTGTGTGTGTGTTGTGTAATATGTATGTAATGGTTTCTAGGTTGTTGCTGTGCAGTTGTTAGCTCTCTGCTTTAAGCCAGGCAAAAGGAGAAATTTTGGGAAAAGCCTTAACAATTGTGTAATTCCCTTCCAAATCAAGGTTGGGTGGAAGAGGGAGGGGAGCACACCCAACTGCGGTTTTCATTTAGTCTCATGTCTGAGTGGAATTTCTTCCTTTATTAACTTGTTTGAAGGCAGCAGTAGGGTTTCAAACTTTATTAAATCCTAAGCTGACTGTTCTCATGTCTTTGAGAGGCGAGAACGGGCCTTTCACTTTGGGCGAGACATCAATGTCAGCTGATGCCCATGCAAGTCTCACCCTGATTTTATGCTTGTGATTGCAGAAAGGCATTCTGGCAAAGAATGAACCAGCTACAATGTATTCATTGGACCTTCAGAGATGCTGCCTAGACAAGTAAATACAATGTGCAACAAAGCAAGGCTGAGCAAAAACTCTGTCTGACTCAGAATGTGGCTTGTAAGGAATGTTGAAAGGATAAGAGTCTTCAGAAGTCATGCGTTTTGAATGCACTTTGAATATAAAACAGAATATCTTAGATATTAAATGGTGTTAAATTAACATTTATGCAGTTTAAAGAAGTGCAAATCCAAAAATGTGTCATCCCATATGTTTTGTTGTTGAAGTCAAGTTAAACTTTATGGTATTTTGGCAGAAATGCATTGGTTGCTCATGCTAATACAATATTAGGTCTAGTGTAATGTATTTTATTTCTGTGATGGCAAAACTGAATTTTCAGAAGCTCCAATCTTCATTGTCATATTATCCTTCAGAAATCTTTTTAATATGCTGGTTTGGTGCTCATGAAACATGCTGCTTAATATTTTTGTGGAAACCTTGATACTTTTTTTTCAGAACTCTTGATACAAGTCTCAAATCTTTTGTGTCATTATTAATGTCTTTACTTTCATTTTAAAGGTATAGTTCATGCAAAAATGAATATTCAGTCGTCACGTAGGCTACTTGCAAGGAGCACAATAGAAATAAGTTACAGTAACTTTATTGTGTTAACCATTACAAGAAGGTGGTAACAGTGAATTGCTACTTTTTGAGTCAAATAAACTCAACTCAACAATACTCACCCTCAAGTTGTATCAAAACTTTATAGAAATAAACAAAATAAAAAAGTATGGATGTTCTTGAGGACCAGAAATTGTTTGTTTCCCCACTTTTTTTAAATATCTTCTTTTGTGTTCATCAGAACAAAGAAACTCATACAGACTGGGAACAAAAGCATCCTTGCTGAATTTCATTCATAAATGAATGGTGTTTTGAATGGTAGTTTATGTCATGTAATCATTTGTGCATTTTGGATCAGTAGAGTTTGTGGTAATATTAATACGCTGTTGTGATTTTGTATGATCAACAAAATAGCAGAGCTGAGAGTGGGTCACAGTGTTGTTGACTTATTCCACATGGCCAGATCTGCATTCAGCCGTCGCTTTCTCCTGAGGTGATCCGGAGTTGAAGGTTACACTGATAAGAAGAGGCAGTTTGGCTCATTACCTGCTTCTACTTTATTACTGTCTCACCCTTGACAGTCCTCTCTCTTCCAGAGAAATAATAGTATTCTTGTGACCCTCATATATAACACAATATGTGCAATCTTACAGTACCTTGTTTGTGACTTCAAAGTCATTGTCTTGTTAAAGGATGAGGAGGTTAATTGTGATTTCTACCGTGTTTTACTGTATAATGACATCTGTTACAGTCTATAGGAGGAACAGCTGACACATTGAGCACATATAAAGTGAAGGTATATATTGCATGCACATATTTGTTGCCCACACACCGTTGATCCACAGTTGTAGCACAATACTGCCATCATCTGGTCAAGTAGACAACACTCATGCAGGCTATTAAACAGCAAGATTAATTATTTTCAGTCTGTTCTAGATATAATGGCTAGGGCAAATGGCATAACTCAGACACAGATCTTGGATATATGTGAGTACAGCATGACTTCATAATGTCAAAGGACAACACTATAGTTTCTTAATGGTCAATTTGTAACTATGTACTGTAGGCTCTCTGTAGCAAGGATTTGTGCCACTAAAGAGATGAAAATTCTGCCATTAATTACTCACCCCTTTGTCATTCTAAACCCGTAAGACCTGCGTTCTTCTTCGGAACACAAATTATTTTTCTTTTAATGAAATCCGAGAGCTTTCTGGCCCAGCATAGGCAGCAAGGGTACTACTGCCACGGTAAAGGCACAGAAACGCAGTAAGGGTGACGCAGAGGAGAAGAATTGCTGAATAAAGTCATTATTTTTATTTTCTTTGTGCACAAAATGTATTCTTGTAGCTTTATAAAATTACGATTGAACCACTGTCACGTGGACTATTTTAAGGATGTCCTTACTACGTTTCTGTGCCTTGATCGTGGTAGTGCCCTTGCTGTCTATAGGAGGGTCAGAGATCTCTCGGAATTCATCAAAAAATACCTTAATTTGTGTTCGGAAAATGTACGAAGGTCTTACGGGTTTGGTACGACATGAGGGTGGGTAATTAATGACAGATTTTTCATTTTTGGGTGAACCTTTGAAGAATTGATTTGAGAATGCTTTAAAATTTTGAGTTGTCTTTAAATCTTTACATTTCTAATAAAAGTTTAGGTACAGGGAGCCCTCATGTATTTTTGCCTCTCCCTGCAATGTAGATAAACTGGATTTCTCATTTTTTTGTGTTGATTTTAAAATGTGCAAATTGTGCAATAATAATAATAAATATTGTTGCATTTTTCAATAAAATGTATATTATTAAAATTATTATTGTTTTATTATTTTAAACATTTTATTTTAATTTCGTTATTATTAAATTAAGAAGCATCATAGCATGGCGTAAGCCCACTGTATATGAAAAAATATTTGTACTTTACAATAATAATAATAATAATTCATTACATTTATATAGTGCTTTTCTGCTTTTCTAGGCACTCAAAGCACTCTACATTGTCAGGGGGTATCTCCTCATCCACCACCAGTGTGCAGCATCCACCTGGATGATGTGACGGCAGCTATAGTGCGCCAGAACGCCCACCACACACCAGCTTACTGGTGGAGAGGAGACAGAGTGATGCAGCCAATCAGCAGATATGGGGATTGTCCCATAGGAGGTCATGATGGTCAGAGGCGATGGGAAAATTTGGCCAAGATGCCAGGGTTACACCTCTACTCTTTTTCGAAGAGACATCCTGGGATTTTTAATGACCACAGAGAGTCAGGACCTCGGTTTAATGTATCATCCGAAAGACGGATACTTTGGTGTCTAAATTCTTGTTTCTAAACGTGTTGAAAGCTTACGGATGATTATGTGTGCTATAATTTCAAATTTCACAGTAGTTGTTTCAAAATGTGTTAAAACCTTTTTGATGATTATATGCACTTTTATTTCAAATACAATTTTAATTTTTCTATAAAATTATTATTACTATTAAAATTATTATTGTTTTATTATTTTAAACATTCTATTTTAATATTTAATTTCGTTATTATTATCAATATTTAATACAAAACTATCATTTACTATCATTTTACTGACCATGTCAGAATAAAACTTAATTTCTCAGAAAGTTCTACTTTTTTAATTTTCTACTACAGAAAGTGCAATCGTGGCATAAGGGTTAGAGAGTCCAGCGCTTGTACCCTCACCACAGGTTGTACTGAGGTGAGACCCTCAGCAAGGCACCAAACCATTGGCTGTGTGTGTGTTGATTGTGTATGTAGATGAATGTCCAGCGCTCTCTCCACCCTCAATACCACAACTGACACCATGAGACCCTGGTGAGCACCATTCACTTCTCACTGTGTTTGACACTCAGATGGGTTGAATATAGAGCACAAATGTGTCTAAATTAGTCACCATGAAGAATGGTAAACATCTACTTGTTTTGTCCTTTCCTTTATTTCTGGAATTTCTGGAAGTTTCAAAATTCCTCCTGTGTCTAAATTCAAATTCATAATTTTATGTCTAAATTATATATGTATGATTCTTGTGACTACAAAATTATAAATTTCTTTGATTTCTTTTGAATTTCAGTTCTCTAAATTCCTCCTGTGATTCAAATTCATAATTTTATGGGACGTGAACATATTACAAAAAAATTCCCAATTCTGGTAAATAGCATACTTACAAAGGTGAGTTCATTAAGGTGATCAGACATTTTTGTTGAATATCACACACAGAGCCACACTGGGGAAATGAACTCCACATATGCATGCTATAATTAAACATGACATTATTTGTCAACATGTAATAGGCATTTTGGATACGGACCAGGTTTTTACAGTCTATTTATCACAAGTGTATAATTGAACTCTTCTCACCATACAACACTTTGTATGTCTGTCTGGCCAGATGTCACCATTAGGAGGAACGGCTCATGCCACTGCTAAGAGGCAGATGACCATCTGGTGTGTAATTTATTACGGGTTATGCCAGGACTGTAATGTATTGCCCCCTTGGAATATCATTATACACAAACTCTGAGTATATTAGCAAATACTAGTAAAACAAGTGCAGTTTAAGCCATTTTAATAACAGTCAGGATAAACAAAAGCAGCTAGTCAAGCTCCTCCCACCGAGTGCATCAGTTTACCCATCCACTCATATAAGTGAACCCATGATAAATGTTTATCAACTGAATTAAAAGAGGATTCCAGTTAGTATGAGAGTGAAGTGTTGTAGAGTTTAATCATTGTTTATGTGTTACAGAGAGTTTGACCGGCTGAGGGCACATGCACTCACCATCTGGCCTGAACGATAAGCTCTTGGACTTTGCCTTGATATGTAGCATTTGCAGCACCAGTGGTTTTCTCTTGTGCCTATTTATGTCTGCAGAGATTCTATATTCTTAAACTATTTCTTTGAACAATTTGAAGCATCATAGCATGGCGTAACCCCACTATATATATATATATATATATATATATATATATATATATATACCATTTATTTTTACTTTGGTGTCTAAATTCTTGTTTCTAATCATGGTGAAAGCTTACGGATGATTCTGTGTGCTATAATTTCAAATTTCACAGTAGTTGTTTCTAAATGTGTTAAAACCTTTTTGATGATTTGATGCACTTTTATTTCAAATAACGTCATAAGATCAATAATTCTGTTTTTCGCTGATGTGAAAATACCAATCCTAACCAAACTCCCCCCCCCATTTTTTATATTATAGTACTTATAAAATATATTAATATCTATTAATTCTTAATTGGAAATGGTGCCCATTTTATTCACTGAAACCTGCCAAAAATCAGTTTTTGGACATTTGGTAAGATTATTTCACATACTTATGTAGCAGGTATTTGTGCCTTTAAGAATTGAATTGAAAATGCAGGTAAAATTACTTTGAACAAATTGTTTTATACAAGATCTTAAGTAGATTAAATTTAACTCTAATCTGAAAGATCCTAATTCAATCCCAGATTTTTTGTCATATTCATGAAAATAGATTTTTATTTATTAATATTTATTAATTATTAACTACAAGTTTTTACCCAACTTCATTACATTCACTGAAGGCTAAAACAATTGCTGTCCAGTGGTGCTGAAAGCACTGTTTGACAAGGTTGGGGTTTGATGCCTCTGAGTAATCAAATCAAGGAGAATTGACCTGTGTTAATGTCTTGCTGGAGATAAAAACAGTTAGTTAAGAGCTTTTTTCCTTTTTAGAGCACTATTTGCATGCTGTGTTCTTTGAGATAAACATTGCATAATGCTAAAACGTCATACTCTTTCAAGCTCTTTGAAACATTGCATTGTCTTTAAAAAAAGATAGAGACATAACCCCTAATCTACTTCAGGAACACAATCAAGCCAGACCGAAGAAAGGGAAAATGGCCGCAGACCCATTTTAACTGACAGCTGCTCTTCTGCAACAAAGGTAATTTGAAATGCAAGCAGGTCCATTCATTTGATTTCCTCCACATCTCTCAGCGTGCTGAATGTAATTATCGTCCCTCCATCTAGTGTCCCTAGGGAGCCCTTCCCCCTCCAGGCTCAGCTGTGACCGACCCTTCGGCCCTCCCCCCACCTGAACATGTGACATTATCCTGTCCCGCCTGCCTGTCCCCACCCACCAGCACCTAGTCAGCTGTATGACTTTCATAATCTCCACACAGTGTCTGATCCAGGATCAGTCATCACCGACTCCCGTTTCAGCCTTATGATAGAAAGTAAAAACACAAAACCAGTTGGGACTTATATAACAACAACAACAACAACAATAATAATAATAATAATGATAATTATTATTATTTAATAATTAAAAAATATAACAATATTTAATAAATATAAGTAATAATAATAATCACCATAATTCAATAGATAATTATATATTTAAAATATAACTATATATTTAAAATTGTAATAATAGTACAATTATGATCATTATTATGCAGATAAATAAATACATAGATATTTAATAATAATAATAATAATTCATAATTATTATTTTGTTTATTTATTTATGGGTCTGTCTCCCAAATCATGTGATATCCCGTCCTGTTATGGGCTGTTTAGCATATTTTAATGTTGATATGTTTCAAACTGCGTCTCAGAGGGTTAAAATGAGAGTGAGATTATGAGGGTAAAATAGTTAGCATGGTCACTGTAACTGTCTCCCTAGTAATATGGGAAATAGACAAAATAAATAATAATACATGTACAGGAAAGGTAAAACATTAGGAAATATGCAAATTAAATGAATGGTGTCCAGAGGTGCAGGACTCGAAAAGACTTCATTTACATTCATATTTTAAGGATAATTCATCAGAATCCATAAAAATAACAGCCTCGTTACTGAGGTTTTCATTATGAAATCACAGCCAAAGGACAGAATCAGTCCACTCAGAATAGAAAGAGACTGCATCATCACAGACGGTGCTTGAGGGCTTTGATTGCACTCAGTCAAGTACCTGCCTGTAAGTGTGTGTGCAAGCTTTTGTTTGACCATGTGTCCTCAGTGGTGTGTGCGTTTCAGTTTAACATGTATTCATGCGTTTTAGACCGACCGAGTGCTTTGCAGGCTTGAACTAGTGGATGGTCACGGACAGCCGAAAGGCTTGGCTTCTGTTTCTGAATGTGTGTTTTATTCTCCAGATGGTAAATATGATCTGTTCCACTGCTTTGGCTGTAGCTAGTTTAACCTGTGAAATTCTGCATTTGTTTATTTTATGGCAGAACTCATCACAACAAACACCTACTTTGCCTGCAGCTAATTTGAATACAAAGCCCCGCCTTGTGTAGGAGGCCCAGGCTTCTTGACCCATCAGCAATAGCCCAGTCAAAATGAATGTTACTGCAGAATTTATATAATAAAATAATGCTACTATAATTAAGCTTTAAGTAATGAAAATACTAATGGCAATGACAACATGAAATGAAGATTTGCAGATGTTCCCTTAAGGGGCTATTTCTATCCAATCTGATCCATATAATTACCCAGTTGATGTAACCTAATGTAGTCAGGTTGATAAAGTAATACGCCAGAAAATTGCTATCACATGAAACATATTTTTAGCCTCCATGACATTCGAACCTTAATATTTACAGTGTTGTTTAGTGATAGCAATGTTGCTTTAAAAATTATTATTATTTTTGTTATTATTATTATTATTATTATATTGTTGTTGTTGGCATTATTATTTAGCCTAGATTGTAATCTAGTAATGTATCATGTAATGTATCATGTCATAATAATATATTTTTTTAAATATCAAATACACACAAACAATAATAATAATGATAATAATAATTTGTTTATTATTATTATTATTATATATTATGTTGATAAAAAATGTGATTGATTATTAATACTTAGTTATATAATATATTTTTTAAATATGCCATCTCCCCCAAACTATAATAATAATAATAATAATAATAATAATGTATCATTATTATTCATTATATATAATTATGTTGATACAAATTATGATTGATTATTTGAAATAATAATACAATTATTATTATTATTATTGTTGTTGTTTGGAGATGGCATATTTAAAAAAAAAGATTAAATATATGATTACAGACACTGACATTAAATTGCAACAGCAACTATTATTATTATTAAGTTAGGGGACGACGGCATATATTAAAAAACAAAGATTAAATACATGATACAATTTAAATACTGTCACATTAAATTGCAACAGCAACTATTATTATTATTATTATTATTATTACTGTTGTACTTTTTTACAGAAGAAAATGCATATACCACTATGTGCGAAACATAAAATAATTCTGGCAAATGGCAAAAAATGGCCAAAGCTTTATTTAGTGAGTCTCGGGGGTATACAACGCTCTCCCCTCCTCCGCCATGTGATGACGGACAGACTGTATCACCGGAGCGATGCTTGAAGTCACTCTCATCAGCAACAAAGCGAAGCAACAGCAGCAGCAGCACTGACGTAAACCATCCACCACATCACCGGAACCATACGGACCCGGACCGACACCATATCGTCTCCTCCGAAGGACGTATAGGATGGAAACGGAGCGCTGAGAGAGACTGGGATCGTGATGATCAACGGACTCCAATTGACGGCAACATTTGAAATGCGCGTTAAATGGAGACTCATGACAAGAGATGCTGCAGGGTGCCGCATTGCCTGGCCGCTTGACGATGGTAGGATAGAGCAGCGCTTTTAACCGTGATGCTCGTTCTTAGATGCTTTTGGGGTGGGATTTGTAGTCGATTGAACGCCTCAGATTTGATCATACGCAAACTAAGACGATTTCAGCCTGCTTAAGCCATACATGCATAGACACGCATACAATCAACGAGCACGACTAGATGAATGTATGCGAATTTACGTTGCAGAACAAGCATTAATAAACCCACAATAGGTGAACTCAGAAGAGTATATGAGGTGAACTAACAGTGTAGCTTACACTCAGGACCATCTACAAAGTTAGGTTTTTATTTGCAAGCGCTGCAGTGATAGGCTCTTTATGATAGGTCTTTTCATCATCAGCTACATTGGGAATATATAGTTACAGTATATAGAGTACAGTATAGTCAGTCTTGGTCCAGTGCAAGGACAATGACTCATTTACAGGCAGGCCTGTCTCCAGAAACCCTGGAGAAAGCCAAGGTGGAGTTAAAGGAGAACCCCGACACTTTGCATCAGGACATACAGGAGGTGAGGGACATGATCATCACCCGTCCAGACATTGGTTTTCTCAGGACAGATGATGCTTTCATCCTGCGCTTTTCTTAGAGCCCGGAAATTTAATCATTTCGAGGCCTTCCGCCTCTTGGCCCAGTACTTTGAGTACCGGCAACAGAACCTAGATATGTTCAAGAACCTCAAGGCCACCGATCCGGGGATCAAGCAGGCTCTGAAGGATGGATTTCCTGGGGTTCTGTCCAATTTGGATAGATACGGGAGGAAGATTCTGATTCTATTCGCCGCGAACTGGGATCAGAGCAGGTAGGGTGCTATTGGATTTTGGCTAATTGTGGGTAATGACGCGCACTGTAAGAGCTGTCTTTTCAGCACAAGTCTTCTGTCATTCTCTAGAGCATGACGTTGAGCCATTAAGGGATGTGAAGTGTTACCTTTTACTTAAACTTATCATTACAGTGTTACACATATTCCATGTTACTATTTCTATATGGGTCAATGAGAAATGAGGATCAGAAATGTTAAAAAAACAATTCTTAGAAATATAATGTTGATTTAATATACGTTTAAAGAACATTTATACAATTTTATACAGCACATTTGATTTGCCCTTCCAAAGGATGATGTCCACCAGTTGACAGATCTTTAAGAGACATGTTAACCATTGAGGGTGTGATCTTCCAAGACTGACCCCTGATGACCTTTGACCTGACCCAGTATTTTACATGATGGTCCTTTATATATGTCATTGTGTGTTTTTTTTCCGTCATTTTTACAGTATGACAAAATCTCAAAATGTATTATCTCATAAAAGAAAATACCTTAACAGTCATGCCAGTTTAAGGGTCTCTAATCTGTTGTCACATGACAAAATATCTACATGGATGTTAAATGCACTGACTTTGTTTAGGCAAAAAGGGGTATTTATACATTTGTTAATGCATTTTTGAACAGTTGATCTGGATTAAAAAAAAATTACCCATATATGCGATAGAACATAAAGTTTTTAGCAACGGTCCCTGGATATTTGAATTCTGAACCGCCGCAATACGTACCTGAAGAAACTTAATATAAACACAGCAAAACGTGCCTATATTAACATGATAAAGTGTGCCAGGGTTCATGTATTGAACCTCTATTTTAGCTCCACTCAGTGGACATTTCTCTTTGTAACTGCGGCGAAACGAGCAGCAAGGTACATAAAAAACGGTCTCGCTAAAAAGTGCACAGAGGTACGAATGTTTATGAGACCAGGTTAAATATATAGCCTCATACTGTATAGTAATGTTTCAATCTATCATCTGTATCCTTGAGTAAAACACTTCATCCCAGGTTACTCCAGGGACACTGTCCATGCAAAAAATGCATTCTACTAAATGGCACATTACGAAATCAAATAAATTATATTTCTTAAAGTGTAATCAAGCTATATTGTATCAGTAAGTGTATTGTGGGTTGTATCAACTGTAACAAGTGTTCTTGTGGCTCAGTGGTAGAGCATTGCGTTAGCAGCACAAAGGTTGTGGGTTCAATTCCCAGGGAACAAACATACTGACAAAAAAAATTAAATGTATAACCTGAATGCACTGTAAGTTGCTTTGGATAAAAGTGTCTGCTAAATGCATAAATGTAAAATGTAACATAAATACTAGTATGTCAGCTTAAATGTGGCCTAAAGTTCCAAATTGAATCATTTTGATTCACCCTTGTAACTCAGCATGAACTTACACCGTAAATCCAAGATTTCAGTAAATATATAGGGGCCTCAATAATCTTTGGACACGTAAAGAATAGTTAACCCAAAAATGAAAATTCAGCCTTGATAGATGAGTTTGTTTCTTCACTGCAACACATTTGTAGAAATGTAGTATTACATCACTTGCTCACCAATGGATCCACTTCAGTGAATGGGTGCCGTCAGAATGAGAGTCCAAACAGCTGATAAAATCTTCACAATATTCCACAAGTAATCCACTCAACGGCAGTCCATCAATTATCATCTTTTGAAGCAAAAAGCTGAATGTTTGTAAAAAATCCATAATTTTGATGTTTTTAACTTCAAACGGTTGCTTCTGGCTAAAATATTAGTCCTCTATCTGAAATATTGCTTTCTCCAGTGAAGAAGTCGTCTTGTCTGAATTAGGAGAGGAATAAGCACGTATCAAGTATGCTTACAAGTACAAACACTCCAAAACCATTCTAAACAAATGTTT
Organism: Ptychobarbus kaznakovi; assembly: GCA_027422405.1. NCBI lineage: Eukaryota > Metazoa > Chordata > Actinopteri > Cypriniformes > Cyprinidae > Ptychobarbus > Ptychobarbus kaznakovi. The sequence continues at coordinate 46,779,864 of CM049794.1, read as the reverse complement.
TGGTGGATTTTGATTTGAGAAGACAACAGGAGATGTATAAATATTTATTTAAATCATTTTTCAAACAAAAAGCTCTACTATACTTTTTCTTGCAGGTATTTTGTATAATTCAATGACATTCATATATTTTCAGTGTCCAAATACTTTTGGGGCAGTACATATTTATATATATATGCATGAATTTGTTTAGGCACCGTGCATTGATGTATAAGATTACTGAAATGATATATGTATTTCTTCAAATTTAATTTGTTTTAATGTTGCGATAAATCATGCCGCTAACTGTTGGTGTTTAGTCTCACCTCTTTACACTGGAGAGTACATAGTGCTCGAGTCCATATCAAACAGCCTTTGAATTCATGCCAGTCGCACCATTGGCTCGGATGGCAGGGCTCTTGGCATCCTCTCACAGGAACAATGTGTGATGAACACTAGGATCAAGTCGTGCCTGATTTGCTACATTTATTGCAGCATTATGGGAAATGTAAAGCCCTGTAGACGTTTAAATACAAATTCTGACTACTATGAAGCAAACATACTCAGTAACTACATGAGAAAATGTTATGTGTCATTAAAAAATAGTTCTCATTTAGAGTTTGTTTGCAAATCTTCCTAAAGGCTTGTGTTTATCTGCAGGTACACTTTTGTGGATATTCTGCGAGCTATTTTACTTTCTCTGGAGGCAATGATAGAAGACCCCGAGCTACAAGTAAATGGATTTGTCTTGACCATTGACTGGAGTAACTTCACTTTCAAGCAAGCTTCCAAGTTAACTCCAAGCATGCTGAGATTGGCAATTGAGGGCCTGCAGGTAACACTACTGTCTGTTTTTAATCTAATGTTTATAAGGAAAAATCAGCATGTATATCACAATGCATTCTTGTACCTTCATGCATCTAAATACATGTTCTTGGACGCAATGGAACATCAAATATGTAATGTTCATAAAGTGTGCTTCAGGCTTGAATAATGAGAACTGCATAGGGAAATTCTGCTTGTGTGAGGCTCAACAGGTGCTTGTAGAGAAATCCCTCTCCCGTCAAACATTTGCCATTCTCTTTGATAGTAACATGAACGGGAGCTGACCCAATGATCTAACGCAAGGCAACACAATCTGCATAGAAATCAAAAATTAGTTTAATTTTAAAATTAGCTTAATTTACGACATATTTATCAAACTAAAAAGTAGTCAAAATGAATGAATGAATGATGCATTTATATAGCGCTTTATTGTGTATTGCTGTACACCCAAAGCGCTTTACAATCATGTGGGGGGGGGGGGGGGTCTCTCCTCAACCACCACCAGTGTGCAGCATCCACTTGGATGATGCGACGGCTGCCACAGGACAACGGCGCCAGTGCGCTCACCGCACACCAGCTACAGTCGGAGAGGAGAGAGAGTCATAGAGCCAATCAAGTGGATGGGGATTATTAGGAGGCCATGATTGACAAGGCCAGTGGAGGGAATTTTGGCCAGGACACCGGGGTTACGCCCCTACTCTTTACGAGAAGTGCCATGGGATTTTTAATGACCACAGAGAGTCAGGACCTCAGTTTAACGTCTCATCCGAAAGACGGTGCTTTTTTACAGTAGTGTCCCCGTCACTATACTGGGGTGTTAGGACCCACACAGACCACAGGGTGAGCACCCCCTGCTGGCCTCACTAACACCTCTTCCAGCAGCAACCTAGTTTTCTCAGGAGGTCTCCCATCCAGGTAATGACCAGCTCAACCCTGCTTAGCTTCAGTGGGAAACCGGTCTTGGGCTACAGGGTGATATGGCTGCCGGCTGTAATGGCTAGATGAGCAAAAAAAAAGAAGCAATGCATTGGAAAATGTCTATAGTGTGTGCTAATAGTTTGGAGGTATTCAAGTTGTTTTTATATTAGTAAGCATCTTTTCTGAGATCCATTCCCTTTCATTGTAATGAAGTAAAACACTTTTTTTTTACATTTATTAGTGGTGTTCACTAAGCATCACTATTATAATTGCTCATACTTAAATAAATCCTTATTGAAATAGTCAAAATGTACTCACCCTCATGCCATTCCAAATCTGTACGACATAAAAGAAGATACTTAGAAAAATGTCTTAGTGTTTTTGTTCATATAATTAAAGTCGCAGTCCAGTTTTGTTTTAGACCCCGTTGATGTTCACTGTATGGACAAAAATAGTTGACATTTCTTCTAAATATCTGTTTTTGTGATATGCGGATGAAAGGCAGGTTTGAAATGTCATTAAAGTAAATTTGATGGCATATTTAGCAAACTATACCTCATCCCATTTTGTTTGTGTAACCTGAAATTTGCAGCTTAATGCATTTTCTTAATTTTCTAAGAGTTTGGACCAACATTTTCCACCTCGTGGATGATAAAACGAACAAAACTGTCCCATACAATTACAATGGAAGGAGTTGAGTAATATCTATGCACCAGATATTATAGATACTTCAGCAACCGCAGTGTTTTGCACAGACACTCACATTGCATAAAATGTACAACTTCCACTATTTTAACATCACTACTAAACATAACTGAGCAGCAATTGTCCATGGTGCTATAAAATGTTCACTGTGCATTTAACAATAGCTAATCTGCACACAGACATCATCCATTTCCAGAAGCAGCCTCTTGAAAGCTCTCATTTAGACATCGCTCCTTTGAGGAGGGCTTGGGTCTGATATGACATGTAGGCAGTGCAGAGTGAAGCCTGTTGACTGAATATTAATGCGGGACCATGATGAGCCTATTCCGAATTCCAGTGCCTCTTCAGACAGATTAGCTGGTGAATAATTGATCGGCACCATTAGCATCTTGCATCCACAATGTCCTGTTCACATTGAGTGGGACATTGCTTTTGTAGCCGTTTGAAAGGGAAACAATAGCGTAGATTGAGGGAAAACAGCCACAGCTAATTAGTTACAGTTCAAAAGAGTCCTCAGCAGCAAGCTTGTCAGCAGAAGTCAGGATTTACATATGTAAATATTTACAGGAATCCAGATTTTTTTACTTTTTGATCAGATTTCCATGCATACAAATTTACAAAGAGTGACTTCAAAGCATGCATTTACAGATATACACTACTGTTCAAAAACTTCAAAAGTTTGGGGTTAGTATGCTAATTTCTTAAAAATTAATGCTTTTATTTAGCAAGGATACATTAAATTGATCAAAATTGACAGTGCATTATTATGTTAAAAAATATATATTTCAAATATTAATGCAACTTCAAAGTTCGTTTGAACTTTCTATTGATTAACTTCCTATTAATTAACGCATCATGTTTTCACAAATATATTAAGCTGCACTGTTTTCATCATTGATAATAATAATACATATTTCTTTAACACCAAATCAGCATATTAGAATTATTTCTGAAGGATCATTTGACACTGAAGACTAAACCCCGGTGTCCTGGCCAAATTCCCTCCACTGGCCCTTGTCAATCATGGCCTCCTAATAATCCCCATCCACTTGATTGGCTCTATGACTCTCTCTCCTCTCCACCTGTAGCTGGTGTGTGGTGAGCGCACTGGCGCCGTTGTCCTGTGGCAGCCGTCGCATCATCCAAGTGGATGCTGCACACTGGTGGTGGTTGAGGAGAGACCCCCCCCCCCCATGATTGTGAAGCACTTTGGGTGTACAACAATACACAATAAAGCCCTATATAAGTGCATCATTCATTCATTCATTCATTCATTCACTGAAGACTAGAAAATGTATGCTGAAAATTCAGCTTTGCCATCTCAGGAATAAATTCTAAATTAAATGCATTATAACAGAAAAAAGTTATTTTAAATTGTAATAATATTTCAAGTTTCTTTACCGCATTTTTGATTAAATAAATGCAGCCTTGGTAAGAAAAAGAGACTTCTTTCAAAAACATTAGCAAATCTTAACTTTTGAATAGCAGTGTATGCTGACAGCATTTCCTAAATGCTTATAGGTCAGAAGATGAAGGCTAGAATGAGAGGTGTGATGCCCCATGGTTGTATTTTGAAACTGACAGACCCACAGTATGTACATTGAGTCATTAAACATGACGTTTACAGCCGGAAGGGAAATCGCACAGCTCTCCGACCCAAAAGTGCAGGTTCATGTGAAGCATTACATCAATCTGACGGATGGCATTGTCCATATGGACATCTGCATGTCCTAATCCCAAAGTAATGAAGCATCAAAACCATTTTTTGATGGCTCAGTGCTTTTTGGTGTTTTAGCTTAGTTTATTGTCATATCATTGAGTCAACACATATGACAGAGTGACAGAAACAGAAAGAACGGAAGAACGTGGACAGAAGGAAGGGGAGAGAATATAAAAGTCCCTTATGTTCTCTATTTTTTTTTCTGTTGAGTCCATTTGATGAACTAGAATCTGTTGCTATTGAAAATACCCTTTTTTGTGCCAGAAACTATCATGTGTTTTAACAGGTTTGAAAAAAATAATAATTAATGGATTCTTCCCAGAAATCCTCATAGTTTGCAGGCAATGGCCATGTTGTGTTATTTGAGGTAATATGTGTTTATTGTTCAATTTACAGTAGAGGCATCTATCATATACGTTCCCTAGAAAATGGTGGTTCAGAAAAGAACACTTGATGCACAGAAAATGGCTGTTCTTAGCAAAATCAATAAACAGAAACACACTCCTGAGTCAAATAGAAGCAAGAGAAAGTGGTCTTGGCTTTCCTGGAGCAGTGCTTTGTTGTTCCAGCCTCTGTTGTTTGCTTCTGTGCTTTGGACATGCCTTTTGTCTCTCTTAGTCTTGAGAAATAACCCACGCTTTGCAGCCAATCACAATGGGCCAATCTTCCCCAGCCCGCCCTATACCGAGTTTCCCTGGCAACCTGTCCAACCGCCATGCTATGCACCCTCCAGATGGGCTGTGCTCACAGAGAGAGACGCACTCATGTCACTCAGCTACTGTCGCCGTATGTGCGTGCTTCTATGCAGGGCACTGAACGTGCATCTTAGAAAGCACAAGAAGTTCATTATCCCGACAGACTGACATGCATCACCCTGCATTCCTATAAAAAAGTCATTTTTATTGCACTGTAAGTTATTTTTATTGCTGAGACTGACAGTTGTTGGAGTATCAGCAACAATTATGATTATTATTATTATTAATAATAATAATAATAACAATAATAATTTTTTGTATTATTTAAAAATATATTGCATTTTATTTACTAATTTTTGGTTTAATTTAATAAAAAAAACATGTTTTGTTGTTTTTTGGTATTAGTCGTGTGTACTTTTTTATTGCACTGTAAAGGGTTTTTATTGCTTGTCTGAGACTGATGTCAGTAGTTGGAGTATTAGAAATAATTATATTTTAATATTACTATTACGAGTGCTATTTTATTTTATTTTATTTTATTTTGGTAACCTATTCAATAGATGGATATAAAGTCCTTTCAGTGGCACACCAGCATTACGTCTTTGCCACAAATAATGTCTCTTATAGAATAGGTAGTTCACCCAAAATTACAATTCTGTCATCATTTACTCATCCTCATTAATTTTCGGCATTCTTCTTAATTTGCACTACCCAATACAAAGAGATTTCATTCAAATTCATTGTCTTTGCTTGAACAGTATGTGCTCAGGGCATGAGGTCTGTGCAATATATATAGTGTCCAGCAGTCTTTGTCCCATAAGCAAACACAGCAAAGCGTGATCCAGGGAAGAGGGCCCTTCTCAGTCCTTTTTTAATCAACAGAGCAACTTGCACATGGAAAGAGTTTGCATCTCTCATGTCAGTTGGTTTGACTGGCTCATGTGGATGCTAAGATCCACTGCTGCCTCCCAGAAAGCAGAGAGCTTCTACGCATCTTGCTTATCTGGGAAACGGCACTAGACATATCTGGGCCTGCAGGACTGGAGTTAGACTAATTGTTTTGCTCTCTGGAAAGTGGCACAGTTATGGTCGCGCTCTGTTTATCTCACTATAACGAGGCTGTTCTGATCTGTAGGAGAGCTGTCAGCTAGTGAGTAGAGCTTCGTCTTTGTGTTAGCGGCCTTGCGTTGCTAAGCTCAATGGGCTGGATCTGGCAAGTGTAGATAAAATGTCTCCTGTAGAGCTCAATTATTGGTGTGAGCAATGGTATGTGTCAGAGCGTGAAGCTTCGTATTACTGGTTCGCGCAGTTATGGTTCATTTGTCTTAGTTTTAGACAAATTATTGCTAACGGGATGCTAACTGTTTGTATGTTAGCCTCAGCTTCAGAAAATACAGCTCATGGACATCCTGGTGATTATTACACTCAAAAATGGCAAGAATGAGCTCAAATCTGGTTTTCAAATCTGAGTTTGTCAAAGTGTGCAAAATTTTGTACAAAAGTCTCCAGGAAATAATGTTGATGCTACAATGAGCTTGCGCAATGGAGAACTACCGAATAGATTTGATAAGAATTTATAGAGGTTTTGAGTTTTCATTGGGTAAAAACAAAACTTTTTCACTTGTCTGTCAAATATTTTTTATTTTTGATTATCTAATATGATACTATATTAAATTAGTTGCTATAAGAATTTTGATTACTATTTCATTGAAAATGAATATAAATAGCTTAATACAAATATTTTCCAATGAAAAAAGAGAGACAAACTTATTTCAAAGTTAAATGTAGTATATTTTATTTAAAGGGAGAACAAATATTTTTCTTTTTCAACTGGCAAACTAAATTTTCTTGTTTTAAACATAAACCTCATTCTTTTTTGTTAGATCTCTCAGAAAATGAGACGTCTTTTCAGATCTTATGTACAGTAAGAATGTTTAGATGTTATTTCTGGAAAATATTTATTTTATTTTATTTTATTTATTTATTTTTTAAGTGTAACTCCATCAAAACTAGTTTCTTGTTGAATTAGTTAATTTTACATGTTCAAAAAATGTTCTCAAAACTAGCGGTAATAATTGTAAACAAGTCTTTTGTTAAAAAGTAAGCGATTCTTGAGCAGAATAGGCCAGAATGTGGACCATATTTTGTGCTGATAGTTTAAAAAAGTCTGGCAACAGAAGACTGTTTGTATTTTGGGATCACAAAACCTTTGTTTTTCGCCTTTTAAGACTTTTAGAAGCCGGTATCAGAGCCCGTATTCCTAAAGATTCTAAGAATCCTTTTAGAGAGCTCCTAATTTAACTTAACCATTTCTAACTAGGAGTCTTTGCTTAAAAGTGATTCAGGACCAATCTGAGAGCAACTCTGAGCGAGGAAAAGACAAAAAAAATGTTGTCTTATTGAGGAGGCGGGGCTGACCCCGTTGCCAGCTATGACACAGTCTTTTGAAGACTGTGATTGGTTGGTTGTCCAAGAAGGAAATAAAAGAGCGCTATTAAGAGTAGGGTTCATTATAAGTCTTCACTTTGAAATTACAGGCGTAATTTTTCCTGTTTTACTGTACTCTCTCTCTCTCTCTCTCTCTCTCTCTCACACACACACTCACACACATTATATATTTATATATATTCTTTATTTTTTATTTACCATGCTGTCAAGCTTAACGTATTTTATAGGAAAGGAACAGCGACATAATAAGTGCTGAAACAGACCCAAAGCATTACTACTGCATAGTTGTATTTTTCCAGTTGCCAAATATGTTAATGTAGTGATTACGTCCATTTCTGGCGATATGGCATTTCAGTCATAAATGTTAGCATATCTTTAATAAGATCGGTCACAAACACGATCCCTGCACGATCTAATGTGTAGCGTCTTATTAACTCACTGTCATGCATTGTGTGCAACACATTTCTTCTCCCTCTTCATGTTTCATCCATTTTCTCCACTGCTAAAGATACTCTAGTCTTAAGCCCCTTAAAAGTCCTCATCCGTACTCCTAACAATTTTGGACCTTATGACCTCTTTTAAGGGTTGATATGCTTTCTGAATGATTTTTTTTTTTACTAGGATCTTTTCTTTAATTTTAAGAGGAAACACCCACATTTCTAATAATTTTCTTAAAATTTTGTTACTAAATGGTCTGGGTCCAAATGCACTGAGGGCAGACACCGTTCAATTGAGACAGACTAAGATTCATGAATAGTCGGGAAATTGCGACCAGATCATCATATGACCAGGAATCCTCTCATATCCAGGAATCCTGTCACTGAAACTAGGACAGCTCACTGACTCTGACTGATATGTATTATTTGGTAAGGGGACCATGATAAAAGACAAGCTTTTCCTCAGGCTACGTCTTTCAAAAGAACTCCAGCAAATGGATTTTTTTTTTCGATTACCTTGCTGGAGTTCAGTCATGCATCATCAGTGACTCCAGACAAGGAAAGAGATGGAGGTTTCATGTCAAGCCACTGAAACAAAATGCACAGATGAAATCAGCAGTCCATCAGCTTATACAGAGACTAAAAACAAACCCATAAAGCTCTACGCAAAGCCATTCTTTGATAAACTGTAATTTAGTGGCGCTGTTTAAAACCGGTAATTATTTAACATTGCAGATTGATGTTTTAAATGGTTCCTGATTTCACGATGAGGCACTTTCAAGAGCAATTATCCTGTGGCTCTACTCCTTTCTAGTCAATCTGACCTGCTGCCAGAATCTATGTTAGCTGCTTGATGGCTTTGAATTCAAGCTAATAAAAGCAAACTAAAGCCTTTTCCAACAATCCATTTGAGTGCATCACTTGACCAAAACAGGAGCATTATGCCTAAAACCCAGATCACTCCCTAAGAGTCTTTTATATTTTTATGAGTTCATGTAAAAACCTTGACATTAACAAAAATCTGTGTTTTTATCTGCTGTCCGTTCTGCTGTTGTGACCTTCTGTAAAAAGTATTTTATGTAGAAGTGTACAAACAGTCGACATACGACACGCTTTTAAATTCCACTCCTGCATTTCTTTTCAATAATTGCCTGATATTTTTACAGTGGAAACTATGCATATAAAACTGCACATTTTTTGTCATCAAATACTTTAGTTAATGTTTTGTCAGTATCTCAGTGTACAAAGAGTGCCAAGCATGACTTCGCTCATGAATATTGATTATATTATGTGACGTTCATCCTAACTGGTTTTGCGAAGCTAGCTGTCCTAGTTTCTGTGACAGGATTCTTGGATATGAAACCGGTTTTCTAAGAGCATTTGGGTTTCTCGATCCCAAAATATAAATAGTCTTCTGCAGTCTTAGACTTTTTGTCTATCAGCATAAAGTGGATATTGGGACCTGAGCACCACTTTTGTTTAATGTGCACCTGTTTTGAAAGTTGGAGTTTAGTTAGCTGCCTTAGATGTAAACTGGATTGCCAAATATTTGAGTGTGCGCTGCATATTTTATATTAGAGTATTGAAATGTGAGCAGTTGTGCTTTGAGTGAGTTATGCTTTATCAAGTCACATTTCCACATATAGCGCTACAGGTACAATTAAACAATACAGATTGTTTCAAATCATTTTCACATTAATAAACAGAAAAACAGAGTGTTAATTTTGAAAAACAATTACATTTTAGCTGCAGAAGGCAGAAGTGTCATTATTCAGCTCACTTTAGTTCAGTGTTGTTTCAGTTCAGTTTAATATCTGCCCAAGTTCATTAATTATGAAACAAGTTCAAATCAGCTATAAGCAGCTCCACGGAGAACAACCATGTCATTATTCGGCTCATGTCAGTTTTTTATGATTTTTATTAGTTATTGCCTATGTAGAGATTTTCTATTTCTGTAGGGATGCTGCTTTTGAAGTGAGCTGCCTATGTAGACAGTAAACTGTAAAAAAAAATTAAGCTTAATACAACGATTATTGGAGTACGTATTTCAATCTTTCTGCTTTAAAATGTTCATGTATTATTCACTGCTACTTGCTGTTTCTTTGCAATTCATTGTGAAATTTCTGAATGAAATCTACACCTTTTTAGTGTAGACTACAATTCAGCTCACTAGGTTATAGAACTGAGCCCCAGCTTAATCCTGAGAACTCATATCTGTTCACTTTTACATTTAATAATGCTTTTTAAGCATCACAGGATCAGACGATGTGAATTCTGAATTCTAGAATCCAGCAAAGAGAGCTTTACGGCAGCTTCCCCTCCCCTGTTACATCTGTCTCCTCCCACTGTTACACTACAGGGACACAGATCAATCCGTTTTCACCAGCTCACCCCAGAGTTTAGCTATTCATGTTTAATGCAGCTGAGACCTTTATCTCGCTCAGTAGCAGCAGGGTCTCAGAGCAGAGATATCATCGTGTGTGCCGACACCACCTGCTGGCAAATGCCTCATAGCCCCTCCTCTGACGCGCCGGCCAATCGTCATGCATTTGCACCATCACCTGCTTCTGTGTCAGATCCAGTACCAGATCTAACTCCCACAAGCCTGCCGTCTGCCGCCGGGACACTGGCCTGGGGGCCTTGGTGGCTACGATCTGCTTGCTTGCAGCTGTCCATCCTCGGCATAACACCAGTGGCACCAACAACACAGTTCTGTTACGATATGAGAGTCAATGCGAAGCAGTAAACAAGGCCATTATGTGACAATGGGCACTGAATTAAAAAAATTGGGCATCTTGAGCACCAAATCATCATATGTGACCCTGGACAACAAAACCTGTCTGAAGTCGCACTGGTGTATTTGTAGCAATAGCCAACAATATTGAATGGGTCAAAATTATAGATTTTTATTTTATGCCAAAAATCATTAGGATATTAATTAAAGATCATGCTCCGTGAAGATATTTTGTACATTTCCTACCATATATATATCAAAGCTTAATTTTTGATTAGTAATATGCTTAGCTAATAACTTATTTTGGACAACTTTAAAGGCGATTTTCTCAATATTTAGATTTGTTTTTTGCATCCTTAGATTCCAGATTTTGAAATAGTTGTATCCTGGCCAAATATTGTCCTATCCTAACAAACCACACATCAATGGAAAGATTGAGATGACCCTTATGATTGGTTTTGTGGTCCAGGGTCATTTCTGAAGGATCATGTGACACTGAAGACTGGAGTAATGATTCTGAAAATTCAGCTTATTTGGCATCACAGGAATAAATTACATTTTAAAATATATTCAAGTAGAAAAAAGACTGTTTTACTGTATTTTTGTTCAAATAAATGCAGCCTAAGCATGAGGGGCTTCTTTCACATGACTTAACTTGACACAAGTTTACATTCTGTAACCTGGGACTCGTAAGTCTTTACCGTCATTATGTCTTGATTTTTGTGAGAACGACCGCAAGACAGCATCATTATGAAGCTTCCCGGAACCCTTGCAGTCAGCTTTATGAATATGGATTACTGTTCAGGGCAGATTAGTGAACACAGCATAGCATTTATCAACTTCAGCAGTGTGATATCAGGAGAAATGGGAATTATGCCCGCTTTTTGGTGTAATCCTCTGTGGAATCATGAACTTGTCTCAAGGTACTACAAATGAGCATCAGTAACTCTGAAAAGCTAAGTTTGTAGGCGGGAGAGGTGGTCATTGGTGTCATGTAATCAGATTTTTTTCTTCTCACAAGTTCTAGCAATTACAAAATGTGCATAGACATTTATTTACATAAAATTACACATACTATACATTTTCATACACACACTGTACATTTTCAAGTAGTAAATACAACAAAGATTATTGGAGTATATTTTACAAGAAAATACTATTTCAGTTTCTCCACTTAAAACTTTCACACACAATTCTGTGTGTTTCTTGTGCTGTGCTAGCGGAAATTGTTTATGCTGCCATTTTGTCAGTGTACAGTCTGGTTTAATTTTAAGCAAAAATGAGTGAACTAGTTTAATTTTAATTTATTATATATTGTATTTCATTCTTTTATTTTCAGCTTTATTTCAGTTACTCTGTCTAAACTGTTTTAATACAATACCTTTTATAAAATATTATTTCTATAATATCATATTTTATAAGCTTGTTAAATATAATAATATTTTTTGTTTATTTATTTGCTTATTCTCTCTACTACCCACAGGATAGCTTTCCGGCAAGGTTTGGAGGGATTCATTTTGTCAACCAACCTTGGTACATCCACGCTTTGTACACAGTCATCCGGCCTTTCCTCAAGGACAAAACAAGAAAAAGGGTGAGGCTTTTGATGTTCATGCAAAAAAATGCACAATGCAATGCCATAGAATTTAGTGCAAACCGCTGAATGATAAACAAAAGTAAAAGCTGCAACTTACAGTTACTATGAAAAAATAACCAGGCAAATAACTCTATTTGATGTGTTGTATATTTAGATTTTCATGCATGGAAACAATCTGAACAGCTTGCACCAGCTGATCTTGCCTGAGATTCTGCCGTCTGAGCTGGGTGGCATGCAGCCTCCTTACGACATGGGCACCTGGGCCAGAACGCTGCTTGACCACGCGTACGACGAGGAGACGGACTACTGCCCCGAATCCTACACCTTGTCTGTCAAAGACCTGGAGAAAGACCTGTCCCCCAAAACTATGAAGAGGTCTGTTACTTGATGTTTTAGCTTTTCAGTGCATCCATTTATGTATTTCGCTGTTTTATTTAAGCTTAGTGGAATGTTTTAGTATTATTTTTTAACTTAGTATTATATATATATGTAATACTATTTATAAATATATTAAAGTAGCTTTTATTTTTATATTTTCAGTTTTCATTTTCATTTTTGTGTTTTGCATTTTTTCTTTGTGGTTTTGACATTTTTATTGGCTTTGTTTTTTTATATCTTTATTTAGCTTAATTTATTTTTACTTCATTCTTTTAGTTTTAGTACATTTTAAACTTCTACAATTTTTTTAATTTATTTAACTTTATTTAAGTCAGTTGCTAAGGCAAACTATTTTTAAGTTTAAGTTCATTTAAAATAATTTTATTTGATATATTTTTTATATTTTATTGTATATTTTATTTCATTATTTTATCTTCAGCTTTATTTGATATACTCCAAACTATTTTTAATAGTTTTAATTTTAGCTTTAGTTAACCTGAACACTGGTGCTTATTAAAACGAGCACATGAGGTCACCAAACTGGCCATATTATGTCTGTTGTTGTTTATTTCTAATACGCTTGTTGAATGACATCATTTGGTGGCTTGCCATGGAAACAGCATTTGCTTGTTCGCCGTCTTCATTCAAGTAGAATTATCAAGAGAGTCGCTCTGGATAACAAAAATAAGCAGCTTTGCTAGGGGTGTAAAAGAAGCTGCAGTGTTTGTTAAAGGAGTCACATTTTCTTCTTGGTTATGGTGCTTAGCAACCAACTCCCTAGTTTTATGATAAAATGCAGCTCTTCTTAATAAAATAAGCATTTTGGGATGATCTTACAGTCTGGGTTTGACCCAGCGACTTGAGCTTGTTTCACTGATCAAGACAGGGTGAGGTGTCTGGACTTACTGGGTCATGAAATCAGCACGAGGGAGTGAAGCTGCTGCCGTGAGCTGCGTTAAATGATGCACTGTCTATACATGGACACATATAGAACGTAAAAGAGCATGTTATAGAAGTTTACCTGTGGCAAACATCTTTCTTTCTTTCTTTCTTTGCCTTTTGCAATGGTTTATTTGGCTCTCACATTTAAAGCAACAGTTTGTAGTGTTTGAATTCTACCAAAGCGTCTGGGGGACGCAGTATTTGAAGAAAGTAGGTCTTAGATGTTTTTCTATTGCTAAGATCAAAGTACTGTTCCTTAAACAGCTTTGGCTATTAAACTAAACCTCCCAGTCCACGCATAACACATCTATGTACATAAAAAAAAGCTTTGGTGGAATCCTGCACCCTGCATTGTGAATTATTCTCTAGTGCTGTAATATTAACATAGTTTAACATGTTTTAGATGTGGGAACAGATCGCTGGTGATGATATATATATATATTGATATTCAATTCCATCTATGGACACAGTCACAAACAGGTCGTATATTGGGGCTTTGGTTTACAAGAGTGAAAAATTATCCCATTAGACTCAATTAATAATTGATTTGAGCTGTAATAAAATCTGCTTGAATGTAAAAATACACATTTCATCTTATCACCTATAATCTGTCATAACTAAAGTACTTGTGTGCACAGCAGTTGAAAATAGAATTTTTGCATTTTTAAAGATTTTTACTTTCTAAAAATACCCAAATATTTTATGTTTTATATTCATTATTCCCATATGATAAACAATGTGTCCAGTACATGATGCATTGTTGAATATATATATTTATATATATTTATAGTGGAAAGCACTGTAACAATTCTAATTGTAGCTATTGTTTTTAATTATATGTTGTTGTTGTTATTATTATTTTATTGATAGTTTTATTTAATAGTATTAGTTTTATTAATAGTATAATTGTATTAATAATATTTATATACACACATTATAATATATACAAAATTATATACACATACACATGCGCATGTGTTTATATGTATGTGGTCATATATATGCAAGATGCATCACCACTGACATTTCTACTTCCAGTCAATAATAAATCAAGAAACAGTGTTGTATAATATTTACTTAGTGGTTTAAATGTCCTCTTCCTAATATACTCCCTAAAATGTAATTGTGTTAAAATGAGTGTAAGCCTAAGAATGTCTGATTTTAAAAAGCTAACACCTCCCACAGTCTTCCAAAGGGTAAATTATTCAGAGTAATTAAAACCACACTTCGTCATTTTGTCTGCTCTGGAAAGGTCACATGGACATCACTTTTTTCCACCAACACAGTTTTCTCTTTTGTTTGCATTTGGGTTGCACTCAAATAGCACGGATTCTTGCGGTGACGTTAGTTTAACAGCTTGTGCGTCATTCTGTGGTTTGTTAGTTGAAAAAAGATGTAGTTCATTATCCTCAAGAGATAAGTTGTGTTATTATGGTTGGTAGGTTGCTGTAAGTGATTTCAGACTTTGCCACAGACATTTTTCACTGTTTGCTGAGTCTACGTCTGTCACAGAGACAGGTGGGATTTCTCCAGACACCCATTTCAGTGATATCTGTCAGAAAAAAAATATAATTATAACTTACTGCACCTTTAATTTGTTCCTTTGGGGTCTTACAGCTGGCAAATTAGACCAGTCATATATTTTAAAGTCAACACAAAAATTTAAATGATTTACTTTTTGAATAAAGAAAAGTATTTTTATTTGTAATGATTTATTATGTTTTGTTTTTCAGTAATGACTGGATGACTGTATATTACCTCTAACATATCATAGCCCACTTTTCACAATCCAGTCAGTTCCCGGTGGAATCACCCTGTCCTACATTATTTCCTTCTGAATATCTAGTACATCAAATACATAATATTGCTGAAGCTAAATGCAGTTAAAAAAATATTTATTTTGTTAAATCTAGCAGTTGCTTGATAAGAAACATCTGTTTTTGTTGAATTTTCATTACAATCATGGTTCATACACAAATGCGTCAGTCAGAGGAAAGTGCCCCAGATCTGCGCTTGATGAACGACAGCACACTGTCCTCAAAGCTTCTTATGCCTCTACGAGAGGGCTAAATCAAAAGTAGGCCAGCACAGTGCACTAAGCTGACATGTTCCATTTCACATCCTTCACTTTAAAGGCTTGTGACATGCACAATGCATCATTAATTTGCACTACTGAGTGTGCAGTGCTCTGTTTATGTACCTAAATGTTTCATTGGGGTCCAAATGTCTGAGAGTGAATGTTACCTACATCTATCTATCTATCTATCTATCTATCTATCTATCTATCTATCTATCTATCTATCTATCTATCTATCTATCTATCTATCTATCTATCTATCTATCTATCTATCTATCTATCTATCTATCTATGAATTCCAATGAATAGAATACATATTTATTTTTCTTTAAAGGCAGGGTAAGCAATTTTTCAAAAAACGTTTTAGAAAACTGAGTCGGGGCCGATGACCAAAATAAACCCGTAACCAATCAGCAGTGAGGGGCGTGTCTAGTCGTGATATGGAGTAGAGAGCCTTCAGTGAACATTTCAGGCAAGAATTTAGTTGTTTAAAACTCAAATCTGCAGTTTATTTAGAAAAACAGCGCCTATTTGCAAACGTGCTTCACCGATTTCGGAGACGTGAGATCCACGCGATCACCGGGTGCTCAATGCTCATGTATCCTGAAGAGAGGAGCATAACCTCGGCTAGTCCTTCTGACATTTACCGCTGGCTCTGATGTCTCTGTAGTGGTTAAACATAAGATATAATTTTTTTGGGTAAATCTAACAGGTAATCTTTGGTCTTTATTCTACTGTTCTATTGATATGTTAAAATGAAAATAAAAACAGGCAATGTTTGATATAATATTTAGTTTCATTGTAATGTATGAACTACATTTCTGCGGCTATTAATATGTTTAAATGAAAACGAAAAGAGGCAGTGGTGTTTGATATATTTAGTCTGTAAATACAGTGAGGAAGATTGCAGCAGCCGAGGCGAGCTGACTGATGTTATCAAGTAACATAACGCTGCTGTTTACAGAATTACTGGACTTGCATCATTCCATCCGCGGGAGCTCACACTCCTGAACTCGTGAAGTCCGAACTACCGAGGATGCAAGTCCGAAATTTGCATACTTGGTATTGAGAAACACTCTTAACCTAATGTTAAGTCACCAGACTATTTGCTTAATCTTCTCGGTACTTTAGACCACGATGGAAACGCAGACAGCAACAGGTCTTGGGGAAAAAGTTCCTGGGAAATATTTTTCCAGGTAATTTCGGCGGAAAAGTGCCTTTTGTTTCAGAGAACTAATCATTGCCTGGGTTGTGCAGGCTACGTATTTGTTGGGCGGATCTATCAAAATAGGGGCGAGACCCTTTTGTGGTAGAGGCGTGTTTGTTTTGGTGATTTCAAATATCAACATTGGCTTCCAGAAATTGCTTACCCTGCCTTTAAAGGAATATTTAACTCAAAAATGCACAATTTGCTGAAAATGTACTGATTCTCAGGACATCAAAGATGTACATGAATTAGTTTTTTCATCAGAACAGGTAAAATTTAGCATTACATCACTTGCTCACCACCAGTGGATCCTCTGCAGTGAATGGGTGCCGTCAGAATGAGAGTCCAACGACACCCATTCACTGCAGATGATCCATTGGTGACCAAGTGATGCAATGCTAAATTTATCCAAATCTGTTCAGATGATAAAACAAACTCATCTACATCTTGAATGTCTTGAAAGTGAGTACATTTTCAGCAAATTAAATTTTTTGGTTGAACTATTCCTGATTCGTAGCCTAGAAATATTCATAATAATTTAAAGAATATAATAAATAATAATATAATACATTTTTACCTTTCATTGCCATGTCAATACTTTTCTTGTTTATTTTGAGGTTTAAATTCGATTTTGCATCCTGGCTTTCAGTGCACTCTCAGGATTTTTCATTTCTCAGTTGTGCATCTTGAAATCCGGTTCGTTCATATTTTATTTATACCCACAGGTCCCAGTCCGTGGTGGAACCAGGTGTCCTGAAACGACCAGAAAAAGTGAAAAGCGAAGAAGAAAACATGCAGCCGCTGCTTTCTCTGGACTAAAGGCTCTTAATTCCCCAGGCAACGAGGAAACATCAAGCCCCGTACGCTGGGGTGGAGCCTATATATTGTTCCTATAACACGAGAAAAAAAAATGTACAAAGAAAGGAAATGTTAAAAAGCAAAAGAACACACAAACAGCCTCCAGGAACACTGCAGAGAGCTGCCAGTTAAAATCATATTTTTGAAGCAAAGAGCTAACGGCGGACGTCCGTATGTAATTGTCAAGTGCCAATTCAAATCTGTAAATACACTTCAGTTCTAGACGTGAGATTGAGGGAGTAATCGTGACATGAACCTGTAAAGACTGCTGTGAATATCCTGTGTGTGCTTCTCGTGATTATTATGTAGAACATGGTACTGTAGGATGGATAATCATGCTTATAAAGATTCCCAAGCTTTGGGGTATCCTACATTTATAATCCCCAAACCAGGAGTCGCTCAGGAGTATTTAGAAAGGAACGCATAGAGCTGTTGACGGTGTCAGACAGGCATATGCTACTTCCATTAAAGAAAACACCATCGTTGGTCCAGGTTTCAGTGTTTCACAGCAAATACCCCTTTACGAAGAAAGGATTTTTCTATTGAGCATTTGCTAATATTATTTAACCACAACGCAAGCTTGTTTCCCGTTCAGGATTCTTATATCTCAAAGGGGTTGAGTCACATTTAGTAGGCTTTAGCTGATTCTTCACTGATGGCCTTGTTGTTTACACTTTGTCGTAGAGCCGTGGAATATTGCTTTATTTCATAACCATTTCCATATTAGGCTAAGTTGGTTTCCAAGGCATTTGTATTCATACCAAGGACCAGATAGATTAAACAAAGTACCGTCTTTGCAATCTTTCCAACTTCAGAGTCACTGCTTCTGAAGTTAAAGAAATAGTTCACCCAAAAATGAGAATTCTCTGTTTATTTACTCACCTTACGTCATTGCAAAAATAATATAAAGTGTTATTTCAGTATCGCTGAGATACTATTATAGTTTAGTAATATTTTAATTATTTTATTAACTAAATTAATAGTTAAAAAACTATATGTGTTGATATATTTAATATATATGTTGCCCATATGTTGATATTTTTCCATGAAACATGAAAGGAGAGTTTTTGGGAGTTTGGAACAACACACTCACAGGGTGAGTGACAATACGACAATAATTCCTTTTAAAGTATTATTTAAAATTAATCAGTATTACAAAAATGGAGTTAAGCTGTAACACTAACATTGCGTTTGACACAACCATAAAAACTGCTGTACAGTGACACATGCTAGTGCATGCTTCCACACGCTTATCTTGGTCAGCTTATGGTTTAGATCGTGTGAGAAAGTTTACTCTAAATGATCAGCTGTTGTATGGAATGCTGTGTTGTCATTAGTCTTTGGCAATAGGTTTTTACAGCGGCTTAGTTTAAAGTGAGTGAATTTAAAACTTAGAATTTGTCACAGTTTTATTTCAGGGATGTTTTTTATTATTATTATTACTTAAGTGTGTGTGAGCATGGAACAAGGGTAATATACTGTACATTTTAAATACATAACGTACATACAAATCTTCCAGGCTTCCGCTTTTTGCTGAGATTTTTCTCAAAGGAAACAAATAATTACACATCCTCACTGATTTTAAACAAGTGGTACTTCCCAGAGAAAATGATCAATATAAATATGTAATCAAAGCCTCTAACTTGGCTGAAGAGTCAACAGGAATACTGAAGTTATCTTTCTATTTTGTGCGACACATAATGTGAAATTCTGTGGGCACAGCTTCTGTACAATGGCTCAGTTTAGACCTATTTTTATTTTCTTATTTCATAAAAATCTACAGCTCTTTAACTATTACACATGCATTGTTGTACACTTGCATATATGCTGAAACCTACAATATGAATGCATTGACAGCATCTAATGTATCTTTATATACTATATATGCCTATTATGTTTTGTTCATATGTCATTTGTTGCATACAATCAGTAATGTATCAATATTTCCATGCATTTATCTCTAAAGTTGTTTATACATAAAGTAATGCTTAGACGCTGTTAAAACATTATGTACGTTTCAGTGTTTATGTAAACATTAAAAAATCCCTAGCTTTAAACACTAAGGCTTAACAACTTAATCTATACCAGATTTTCTTCTTACCACGACAAAATGATGACTTTTTATATTTTGTGGACAGCTTGTTGTGTTAAGATAGGTGATCTCTGGTTTTTATTTGCTGAAACTAAAGTCTGCCCACTCTCATGACTCACTGGGCTTCGAACATCCCGAGGAGCGAAAATAGTTTCTAAAACCTTGCTTTATCATCCTGAACAGAAACAGGGAGAACAAAACGTTTTGAATTAGAATGTATTTCCCAGAGAGTAACATCACTACTTTGGGTTGAGAGAGTGGCGTTATGTATAGTCATTGTTACATTTCCTCTGTCACGTTCAGATATAATGAGCAGAAAGGCCTCAAACGATGGTGTAAATTGTTACAGTATATATTTAGTAGAGCTGTGTTAATGCCATGATCGGTATTTCAATACACCTTGAATTTATTTGTATTCCTGTATTGTATATGTTTTTGGTCATGCTGCATTATGAACAGCCTTGTTTGTATTTTAGGCAATGGGAATGTTGATCAAATTGTCTCCATTTTTCTAGCCTTGCTTTCTATGGATACGTACATGTATTGCCATTACAACCAAAGCAAACCTGGGTCAAGGAAACCGACAATTATGCCCTGCTTTTCTAAAGACTACAGGAACAATACATTTGGTATTTCTTTGATTGTTGGCTTATCTTTTCCATATCACTTTGATTGTATAATAGGGTGTTAGTGCTGAGAAGCCCATGCGGTATAGAGGTATTATCATGCAGAACAATACATGTGGTTTAAAGGAACATGTTGAATGGAAGTAAATATGTGTATATGTCCTTTCAGATTGCTGAGATAAATTATGTAACTGAAACTAAACTGCGAAAGGAAAAAAAGCAGCCAATAAATATTGATATACATAGTTTAAACCTATGAATCAGTGTTTCTTTGAACTCAGATGTTAATTTTGCTTTGTTTTAACAGGCTGTTTAATTGTAGGTCTATCATTAGAGAGAGAAATGTATATTTTGGGGAGGAAATTTTATTCAGAAATGATGCATTAAAATTTATCAAAACTAAAAGCAACAACACTTATAATGTTACAGAAGTTAAATATTTCAAATAAATGCTGATCTTTTGAACTGTCTATTCATCAAAGATTCCTGAACAAAACGTATCACAGTTTTCACTAAAAATGAATCTACACAACTATTTTCAACATCGAAGTACAATATGAAATATTTCTTGAGCACCAAATCAGGAAAAAATATGATTTTTGTAGATCATATGACACTAAAGATTTTTAAAGTAATTTATTATTTTTACCTTAAAATATTGGTTTATTCTGGTGATATTGACTTCTAATTCGGTAATGGCTTCTGTTTCTTTCCCAAGCTCTCCCCAAAACTTCTGTTCAATATGAGAGCAATTAAGTTTGGTAAACGGGTATGAAATTCTGCCAAAATAGAGCATTGCTTCATGGCAGCAACGAATGGACGTGTACAGTACGATAATTAAGTTTGGTAAACTGTGGATTCCAGCCACTAAACTGCAGGGGGCTCCAAAGTCACAAAAACACAAAACTACATACATTTACTACATACTACTAGCCTACATACTTCATACTACATACATTTAAATGATTTTTAAATATAGTAGTTATACATTATTCAATTTTAAATTCTAATAATACTTCATATTATTAGCCTACTGTTTTACTTTTTAATCAAATAAATGTAGAGCACAAGACTTCTTTCAGTATTAATTCTTACTGACCCCAAACTTTTAAATGGTAGTGTAAATATATCCTTTGCAAACTGCAGTCCAACATATAACAAATACTTTATGAAAAAACTCTAGAAAATTTGGTAATAGTGTGATTTGAAAGTGAAAGTGACGTGACATACAGCCAAGTTAATATATCAAACTGTGTGATTTGAAAGTGAAAGTGACCCATACTCAGAATTCATGCTCTGTATTTACCCATCCAAAGTACACACACACACAGCAGTGAACACACACGCACCATGAACACACACCCGGAGTAACAGGAGTAGTGGGCAGCCGTTGTGCGTGGGCAAGGGCACATCAGTCGTGGTATTGAGGGTGGACCTCAGAGATTACGCTGTACATTCACTCCCACCTACAACCCCCACCTCGCCGGCCCGAGACTCGGACTCACAACCTTTGGATTACGAGTCCAACTCTCTAACCACTAGGCCACGACTTCCCTATTTGAGGTATCATAATTACACATATAGCATGTAAACAAGGTTTTAGAAGATTAGGAAATGCTCATACAGTCCATAAAGCATTTTTAGCTTATGTCGTCAGCTAATGCGTTTAAAGTCATTGTTAACACTCTGAAAGGACAGTTTGTTTGCTGAGAGTGCACAAAAGCGGTGCCAAAATCTGGTTGTCCTGATCTCTTTCTGTGCCGCCCCCTCAGAGCGTCTGCTGAGTCTGCTGTGGACACACCCTGAGACCTCGAGTACAAACGCAGCACAAAACCACCGGCCTCCTGCATTATTTAGTGAGGGTGTCATCATAACAGCTCACACAATCAGGCTGCGGCTCTCTGGTGGCCACGCATGTGTAATACACTAATTAAAAATAATTCGTCATATTTAAGACTATGTCTGCTGACCATAATGGTGCTTCCTGTTCTTCTCTGCATGCATCGCCTCTTTATTTCCACAAACTCGCAAGGAGTCGCTCCTCATGTGCAGACCTATTTATCTCCAGGGCTTTTATTGTCTACCGAGACCATGGGATGCCAGTGCTAATATGAGATTCACAGTCACACTGTCTTCTCGAGACAGCAGTTTCCATATTGGACTGTTTGGCCTCGTCTAAACCGGGCTGTTTAAAATGGAGATGAAGCACTGATCCTGCCCGGAGGAACCTTCGCTGCTGATGATAGTGGAAGACTGCTTGCTTTTATGGAGCAGCAGGGAGTTTGTGAATCATGGATGTTCATGCAATACAACCACGATGAATGACACACTAACTGAACATGATATGTCGCAATGAGACTTCATTCATGTGTGTTAAAATACTTTCTTCTTATTTGAGGAGGAGAGACATGAAACCAGAGGATGATTTTTTTGGGGAACATATATGCACAAATAGTGTCTGTTAAGGAAGCTGTTGTCTCTGTCAGACACACTGATCGCATATACTGTATATATATATATATATATATATATATATAGTTTTAGTTTTTTTGTGAATATAAAGTACAGTTAATTTAAACAGAAAAGCCAATTTAGCTTTGGATTGTACAGGATTGTACCAATGATGATTGTACCAAAGTTGTTTATGGATAGAATTAGTGAAGACCTTCAATAAAATTATATATAATAATAATATATATGTAACTTATTATTACCTTTGGAAGGAAGTTAATGTATTATATCTTGTGCATTTTATATTATTACTAGTATTATTATAGAAATAAATGCATACTTTAATCAAATTAATAGTTTTATTCAACAAGGACCATTAAATTGATCAAAAGTGACAGTGAAGTATTTTACATTGTTACCAAAATTAAATTAAATATTCAAACAATATTATAAATAAATAAATGTAAGCAAAACAACTGTTTTCAACATTGATAATAAGAAATTCTTATTTTGATAATAAGAAATGTTTCTTGAGCATCAAAGCAACATATTAGAATATTTTTTTTAATTCAGCTTTGACACCACAGGAAAACATTATATAATTTTAAACATATTCAAAATAATATTTAACTTTTCATATTTTAATATTTTAAAAGTTATTTTATATTCTAATAATATTTTACTGTATTATTATTATTTTATTATTATTGAAAGGAAGTTTTGTCAACATATACATATGAGTACATACATGGTTGTCACTCAGTCATGCTCTGGTTTCCAAATACTACTAAAGAAAGAAAATTGTCCCACCCTTTTCTGAATGATTTATATAGAGCTGCTCTGAGCACATTGCGGTCATGTGTTTATCTGGCTGACCCAGATATCTTCACTCATCGGCTGATATGACCTGCTTGAGCCACACTACTTATCCAGACTGAGGCCCAGAATCCAGAACCTTGGCTTAGATCCTGTATTTTTTTTATAGCCAGGCAGCCATGGAGAATTCGGCTTAAAATAGTGGACCCGTTTTATGTTGCTCTCAACAGATGTGGGTTTAAAGAGGGCAGACTAGAGGGAATTACAGCAGCAAAGTCAGAATTTATTCACCAGCTTCTCCTGAGCCGATTAGATTCAATTAAAAATATGAATGGCCCAGACAGCAGCCATGTATTCTCATAAGAAACCGGAGAAGGTACAGGTACAGGTAATTGCTGGCTTAAAGAGTCTTCAAGATGTTTATTAACAGTTTTGTGAAGTTGAGTGTAGATGAACTTTAAAAGATAGTTTAAGAGCATGAAGCAAAAAAGCTTAAACTGGCTACAGTGAAAACAAAAAGTATATTTGGAATACTAGATCTGCTGGATACCACTAAGAGTCTGAATTCGGAATAGCATACTAGCATACTACTCTTACTATTTCTGCAATGCATGTAGTATGTTATTGTGAATTCAGCCCATGTTGTGACTAGGCACCTGAAGGTGGCTAGCTACCAAGTTAGCACTTGCTAATATCTGAAAAATATGTCATGGATATCCGGTTGAGCCTTTTCCTCTGTGTGGATTTGATTCCTGGCTTTCTGGCATACAAGGTAAGGTGGTGTTTACCCTTTTAAGACAAGGAAAAAAAATATTTTCCACCAGTAAAAGCATGCTAGGAAAACACAATGTTTGAATCAAAGTTTAGAAGGCCAAAGGTTACTATATACACTGTGAACCAAATGCATTTGAGCTAATATTTAGCAAGTAAACTGGCCTAATTTAGTTTCCGTTTGTTTGCTGACTTATTGATTGATATTTTTTTTGTTTTATGTGGGAAATATACTGGAAATTGTAAAAAACAGTGTTTACAAAAAAACAATAACTGAGAAGAAAAATTCACTTTTTGGGCTTCTTAACTACTAATATTTAATAATGGTTCCTTTGCTGTTTGTTTTTACTATGAGCAATGACAGAGGTACTAGATCCAAAAGTAATTAAAAAATGATTATCAGTCAAAAGGCAATGAAAACTCATGAATAAAATTCATGTTCTATTCATCAGTTTCACCAAACAAATTAAACCGGCAAAGACTTAAAGGAGTGTTACTAACCCACCATCATTTTGAGAGAAAAACACTCTGATGTTTCATTCATAACAACACCTCGAAAGAATGAATTATACAGAGCGCTTCTTCTCTATCTTTTATTTATAATTGCCTTCACACATTTGGCTTTTGACACATTTGGCACATATTATTTATGCAAATAAAATATAAATTTTTCACTCAAATGAATAAGTACATGAAAAAAATAAATGGTCACAGACAAGTTTGCACAAAGCGATTACTTTATTACCAGAATTTTGCCCACTCCAAGATAAAATCCAACATGATGTGAATAAAAGAAAAAACAACACTAGTCAAAATTTCGTTTGGTTTTACTGACAGATCTTATTCAACATTCATAAGAACATGACAGTTTGACATATTTAAAACTGCGAATTAGGTCTTTGTGATGTGATGAGAAATGATGGCACAAGCTGACATTAAACTGCTAAATCAAACCACAAAATCCCCGCTGTCTACTTTGTGAAAGAAAAACTGATCTGTTCTTTTATAAGCTAAACATACAACAAGCTTTAACAAGAGTGACAAGCTCTAGGTTTTTAACCTCACGTCATCAGTGCAAGTCTTATGAAAGAAAGATCATTTAGCAGCCTCTATTGAAATTCAGTGTTACAAGTTAATTTAGCACATCAGAAACGGACATTTCAGTGTTCTCAGGAGTCATGCGAATAGCAAACACATAAAAAAACGGTAAGAACAACCTTTGTCACCTCTTAATATAAAGTTTTAAGCCCTAAACATGAATTTTATGCAAAGCCTTCAGAGAATCAACAGTTGAGGTTCCACCTCGTAAACATTGCATTCTCGCTGTAAACTGACAGTGATTTTTCTCAAAGTCAGACAAACATTATGTCTATTTTATGCATGTTTCAGACCGTGTCATTGATATTTGTATTGTTCATTCATATATCCACAGTTGACGTCCTCTCTGCTCTGTGCAGGAAGCTGCTTGTTGTAACTTCAAAGTGAGATGATTTCTCTGGCCTACTTCTCTGTTCAAAGTCAAGCAGTTACAGCTAACTGTCTCACTATGTCCTGATTAAAGAGAAACAGCCTTCTGCTGCAGTCGCTATACAGTATAAACATTATACAGTCTGTCTATAACCATCTGTAGCCCATATGCACAGCGGCACTCAAAATGCGTCCGGCTGTTCACTCTCATTCTTGTCATTTTGCATTTTTTACACTGCAGTGGATTATGAGAATACATTCAAGGAAATACTTTTAGTCATTCTGATCCTTACTGTTACTGAAAATAAAGATCAGTGTGTTCTTGAATAAGACAAAGTATTTTTAATTGAAACTGTCATACCGTAATATTTGCACTGAACAATGCAATATGTTACAGGAACAAGAATAGACAGTGACCTCAGATCACCAACTTGAAAATCACTGTTGGTCAAAGTAAAGTTAAATATTACACACGTACATCTGTTTTATTCTACGACTGTATTTTACAGTAAATCTGCACAGTTTGATGACTGTGTAGGCCAGGGGTCTTGACTGGAAAGGGTCTGCAAATGATTGTTAATGCCAAGCTATTTTTAGTGAAAAAAATAAATATTTAATTGTCACACTCATGTTAAAATATTAAGCAAATTTGTAGCATATTTGCTTTCAACAACCATTCCTAGGTTGAAGAATCTTTAAGTCTTGTAATAAACTTAAAAACAGCCAAAAATACATGATTCCAGGTTGCAGCTAGTTATTCAATTCTCAGCTAGTTATATGTGAATGATTCTGTAGACATTATTTTATGCCATTATCTTGATTTCAAGTTTAGAATTATGGCCAGTGACAGAAGAAAATGCAAACATGACCAGTTGTTTTCAGCTACATCTATTGGTGTTTTTCTACATCCAGTGTCAGAAAACTATGGCATGGTGGACAAACACTGTAAAACACTGTATTTACTGTATACATTTACACAAGTAGCACTATTGCTACTTGAACATTTTGAAAAATATTCATACACTATTCAATTCACTACCATAAATCTAATAACCTCCAAAAAGGGGTTTCAATTAATTAAAGAGATACTCAAAAAAAGTCTCAGTCAAGTAAAATGAAAGCCTTTTGTTATTTAGAGGCTGTAGGCTTTTGTGTGCCTTCATTTCTTAACGTCTCTTTCAATTCTATAAGCATGTAAGCTCTTTTCATTGGTTAAGATAGAAATCGGATTCGGTCCAAATGGCGTCGTCATGTTTTCTAATGGCCATGCATACAAATGCAGAGAGATCGCAGACCCTGCTAGAACCCAGACACACTACACATAATCTTATTAGCCGTGAGTCGAAGGAAATGGCCTGGGCCAAAAGATAAGGCCCTAAGTGAGTGAGTGCTGTTAAATTTATTTCCGTAATGGGATCATATACTCTGACATAGAAAAATAAATATCTGAGTATTTAGAGCAACACTTAAATTATTTAACCAGTTTTTTAACCATTTGCTTCACTGCTGAGTAGTCTTATGTACAATAAGAAAAAAACTAAAAAAACATCAGAATCTTCCCTGCAAAAAAAATGTAAACAGATGATTTAAGATCTCAAATAAATAATAATAATAATTAAAAAAATCTATCTACCCAGTAACACAACATTTCTTTGGAAGGTGTTTCTGCATTAAATATATTTCAAAATGTACATTATAATTTATTTATATCTCTTTTTTGTCCAAATTGTGAAACTGGTCAGATTCAAAAATCACTTATGAAAGAATGGAGAGCGTCCACTGAGAAACCAGGGACCTCCACTCATTATTTGTTAATGCTTCTGATGGTTTAGGAGGATGGCTCTCGAGAGCCCAGCAGCACTGTGTTTTTACAGCAGTTCATAAGCAGTTGCACCTGCCAGGGCTGGACGGGGTCTGTCGTCCAGTTACTGGCCAGCTGCACGGGCTTTCTGCTGCAGTAATGCGGCCCTCTGCTCCATCATGGCTCTCATCATGGTGGGGTTAATAGCTGAACTCATAGCAGGGGACATGGGCCGCAGTGGATATTGGCTGGATTTTGAACTCATTAAAACACACTGGAAGTACGGTATCTTGCCTGTAATACAAAGAATGAGTGACTACTCAGTTCTGAGTTCATATATATATAAATAAAATACGCCTGATCAAATTAATACTTCTAAAACCACATTTATACATGTATTGTAATATAAAAAAGAGTTCAGTTTTGTATACATTTTATTATAATAAAAACTATTAATTATTATATAAAATATTTATATATTTACACACACACACACACACACACACACACACACACACACACACACACACACACACACACACACACACACACACACACACACACACACACACACACACACACACACACACACACACACACACACACACACACACACACACACACACACACACACACACACACACACACACACACACACACAGGTTCAAACAAACAACAACAACAACCCACCACAATAATAATAATAATAACTGAAAGCTAATGTGTCTCTATAAAGTTGTGATTGAGGTTTTTGTAGCAAGAGGTTACATGCTGAAGATTTCTGTAGCCAAACAAACAAATAAACAGTTCTAAAAATACATTTATAGATTTATTGTAATATCAAAAATGTGTTTAGTTTAATTTTGGTCCTGTATTTTATAATTAAAAGCTATTCAATATTATATAAAAAGTTTTTATCATTGTATTAAAATATGCCATAAGACTAAATAAATAGATCACAAAATCTAAGTTCAAATAAATAAACAAACAAACAAACAGAAAATAGCAATATTGCATCTAAAGTTGTGCTTTAGGTTAGTCCGGCAACAGCTTACATGCTATGCAAAATTGCATATTGCACTGTAACATTATGATGTACAGTGTCTACAATTCTGTTACCTAGGATTTCTGTAGCAAACTACTATAATGCAATGTATGGTGTTAACTTTACCTGGCTTTTTGCCTTCTGTGACGTTTTCCTCTGCTTTCAGGTCTTCTAGTTGAAATAGAGAGAGTCATTTCAATATGATATACCGTGTTGCAGAAGCAAATCTTTAAATGACAGGGCAAGGACTTTCAGTTTAGTAATATAACATTTCATTATCAGGGTTTTTATGAGGTGACATGACAAAGCTCAGTTCTCAGAGGAACTACTTTTACATGCAGCAGACCACGATATCTGCAAATACCCCACTGAGGCAGAGTCGAAGACTTGAACTTGAAAGTAATGGCTACTTTAAATGGATGAAAACCAGGCTTGCGAATAAAATCACTTGAGACCTTGGCGGGATTTCATATCCTTAAACTTGCAAGGTGAAACACATTTTTATGTTAAAGAAAATGTCTTGGTCAACTAGCAGAAGAAATAGTCATCTGAAGAGTAAGTGGCACTAGAATAACTGAGTGAACTGAGGGGGTTGTTCTGATCAAAGCAATTTGCTGTCGCATGATGCATTACATGCAGAAGGAATCAGAACATAGACATAAAAACTGGGAGGAAATTCAGAGTGAACTGTGCCCAAAGACAACATGTCTGATTGTTGGCCATATTAACATATTTTCATAATCATCCATTTTTGTGCTATTTTCAAATTAAAATATCTTAACCCTTTTAAAGTCTGACATATGAAATAGGTTTATTGAGCCTTCTGACAAAATATTATTATTTCATTTTTTACATGTATTATTATTTTTGTTGTTGTTGTTGAGTTGAGTGTCATATTTGATATTTGAGCATGCTTTCATTGTTCATCTACCACATTATAGGATAATATGAAGCTCATATGAAGAGGGAAAAAGTGCTTACATTTTATTCAGAGGCACAAACTGAGCAAAAATTTGCACTTTGGTGCAGTTGCTGATATTTATGCAGCCAAAAACTAAGATGAAATTCTGATAGCTTTTAATGTAAAACAATGAGATCTGTCACTGTATCTCACAAAAATGGCTTAAGACCATATTTAAATGCTTAGTTTATGATTAAAGCTTTGGATAATCAAGTAAACATATGCTGCTTCAATCAAGTAACCATTCGCCATGAAATATTAACAATATAAAAGTGATTCTTATATTCACTTCCTAAAAATCATTAAAGATTTCACAGCAAAAAGTCATGTGTGCCACAAAATGATGGAAAGTTTTACCGAAAGGATATTTTACTTGCTAAAAAAAGACAAACTATCAATCAGATGATAGAGGGAATGTAGTAGATTGTGAACAATAGGTTTGATCATGTTAAAAATGTAGAGGCCTTGGAATTTTGTGAATCAAACATGATACAGTAGGCTTTATAGGGTTAATGTGAAGCAAAAGTTAATGAGCTCTTATAATGTTACTTTTTAAGTACATTTATCTTGTTTTAATGATACTTATCTCTACTGGAAAATAAGACAAACATAATTACGTTTTGCATGGACTAGTGCCTTGTTAAATTACACTGCAAGTGGTTTGTGAATAAGACCCAGGGTTTTCACTGAAATAACTTGCACTAAAGTGGCACAACGGTTAGGACATTTGACCTTCAGTCTCTAACAAGCAATTGAAGCAATTTGTGTTGTTACAAAAAAATAGGCGGATATTACAGTAGAAGAATGACATTAGTAGTTCACACAGGGCCAACCAGCAGCATTAGTGTATTAATAGCTGCATTTAATTTGCAATTTCACTAATGCTGTTTAAAAATAGTTTAATCTCTCTGGTGTAAGTGGGAACCTTGAATAGTAACATTGTGGTTCATTTGATTTCCAGTGAATTATTGCGGCTCGGTTATTGAAACGGTGAAGTTAATACATCCGGTGAATAGGGAATTGTACCTCAGAGTCGCCTGGAAGTTTTTGAAGTTCTCCCAAGTTCTACAATATGCAGGTACGCATGATCACTAGGAATGCTTAGCAATGCATTTCTAAATGTAGTCTGCAGATGTTTCAAACTGCTTACACAAATGCATGCATTTGATTATTGTTTATGACTTCTGAATGATTAGGTACAGCATTACTGTATATGAAGCAAACAGGCTACATTTAAAGTCAAAAAGCAGCTTCACACCATACTCTTCCACACCTCATGGTTGTCAGAAAACATCTGAACTTACTTGCTGGCGCTGGTGCCTCAGCTGCTTTCTCTGAAGGCAGAAATTTGAGGACAGAATCGTGGTTAGCAAAGATCAACCTGAGAGTGATGGCAAAACGATGATGGCTCTGTTCCAAAGATGTCTTGCTGTCTTAGGCAGCATTCTAACTGAAATAGATCCTCAGAAGTGACTGACACGAAACACTCTACATATGCAGAGCGGCACACAAATAGCGCTCCACATGGAAGTGACTAATAAACTGATTCCGACAGAGTTTGCCATTAACACATTACTAAGCTAACAATGCAATACTTCTAAAAAGATAAAAAATAAATATTGGATTTTTTTCAGCACTTCTCTGTATTAACTGAAATATATTTATAAACCACCCTTCTGCTAAGCTTCATTCTGGGATTGCTTTCTCTATTTCACTGCACTAAACTACATTTATTAGTTTATACATTAGTTAACTGTGAAATCCAAATGGGTGGAATTTTATATGGAATTCAAATTCATAAATCTTAAATTTCTGCCTCTTTTTTGTGTAAAAATAAACACTGCTTTTCAGTAAATATTTACTGACCGTTATGTTGTGGAATAAAGGAATATAATAGAATATATAAATAAAATAAAATAATCAATTATTATTATATAACAATTAAAAATACTTTAAAAAAAGTTCAACTCAAATGACATGAGGGTAAATAAATAATGATTAATTTTCATTTTTGGATGACTTACCCCTTTAAAATGATGTCTAAATAATCTAACTAGTTTTTAAAACAGAGGTATTGACTGCTTCATACCTTTGGTTTCTTCGGCCGTTTTCTTCTCATCTGGAACAGGTTTCCCTGGAGGTGAAGGAAAATAGTGCTGGTCATATTTGAAATGATTTCACATTTACACAATAATATGTGAATTTGACACCTTCATAATTGCACTTCAAGTATCCATGCTAAGCCTTTTAATCAAGTTTAAAACCAGAGTTATTTCTATTCTTTAGGTGTCAGGAACACATGCTCAGTTATGTGATTATATAGTCATGGAGCAGAACATGAAAGGTGCACTTCCTGTTATAAAAATAGAGAAATTCTGACATGACTTCATCTGAAGTTATATAATGTGACAGATCCAATTTTTCTGTGCCAACTGAAGTCTAGCGAGATTTTTTTTGTTTGTTTGTTTTTTGTTTGATCCACCTTACAATCATCCATGCAGTAAGTTGTTTGTATTTTTACAAAAACAAAGAAAACATGTACCAGTGTTCACGACACAAAGCATCTATTGGGAAATTGATATAAAAACAATTCCTCAATATTTTGCCTTGCTTGTCTAATTTGTGCTGTGAGTTGTCAAGAATAAAATTCGGAAACTTTAGATCCAGTTCTAGGCTTGTAAATCAAAGATATTTTCTCTCTTTTGTGTGTGTGTGTGTGTGTGTGTGTGTGTGTGTGTGTGTGTGTGTGTGTGTGTGTGTGTGTGTGTGTGTGTGTGTGTGTGTGTGTGTGTGTGTGTGTGTGTGTGTGTGTGTGTGTGTGTGTGTGTGTGTGTGTGTGTATTCAAAGATACAGAGATGTCTATCAGGCTTTTTATAATGCACTGTTAAAGTAATCATTAAAACTTACCCACAACTTCTTTAATAGCTTGTTTGGCTTTTGGTGTTGATGCAGGCTTTTTCTTGACTAATGATCAAACATAATCAAACATATTAGATTGATGCTACAGTATACCTTATAACACAGCATACAGTGTGTATTTTAAAGAGCACTATTTTGTCACTTTTTTTATTCACTTGCAGTATTTGATGTGTGAGCCTTTTGAAGAAGTCAATGAACTAAAGAAGTTAAAAGCATGTAAATATAGTATTCCTGTCAAGAAGTCGATAAATATTGCATGCAATAATTATACACAGTCCATTAGCAATCTAAAATGCAAAGACCTTTGGCTCAAGATGGACAAAATCATTATTCAAATGTAGTTGTTGTTTGGAAGATTACTGATTGAAAAATCCAGTAGGACAAACTGTCTTCAACACATTCATGCTTATTATTACTTTTACACATTTTAAGTTTACCCACTGAAACCTTTTTTATAAAAACAGGAAATTCAAAATATTCAGATAATATATTTTAAATAATATTTTATATTTTAATTTTAGATTTTTTTGTATTTTTTTTTTTTAAATGGTAAGTTCAGATAAGTTCAGATGAGTTTAATATTCAGTAGGGGGTTGTTCAAACCCTAACCCTTACATTTGAGCAATAATAAACAGTACATTACAATAAAATGACCTACCCTCTGCTTTGGGCTTCACTTCCTTTACAGCTTTCTCTTCTTCCATGACCCCCCAAAAAGAGTATTGTGTTATTTGATTAATTATGTACTAATCAAATACATTTCAAGTAATATTTATCAATATCCATACTTTACTGTATATCTTTAAGAAACAGTGTTTTGTAAGACTGGATTTAATTTGATGTTTAGATGCAAATATACAAAATGACATGTGGAGAAAAGCGTACAACAACAAATAATTTTCAATTCATATAGAAGCTGTTGTAAGCAATCCAATCCAATCCAAAAGTACAGTAAAGGAGCCATGCGGAATTCAACTAAAGGTATAACAATTATAGCAGAAACCACTGCATTTACTCTCAGCACAACTCTGACCAACACTAAAAAAAACAGCATGGCAGAACATTTTATGACATTGCCACGGGGCGGCTAACAGGCACTTGCCTATAGAAGCGAGACAAATATCATCCAGTGTGAAATATTTATAGCTGTTACCAATTTCTAAACACCCAGTTTAGGATACAGTTGAACCTCTCTCTGTGAGTATTAAAATAACTAATACAAGAAAATAATACAAGGATTAAGATTTATTTTTATAACTTTAAGCTTTTGAGTATGAAAAGTTCTACATTTAAGCTATAAATATATGTGTACTGTATGTATAAACTGTGCAGTAGCTTACCTTTATGTGAGGTTGTTGTTACTTTTGCCTTCTTTGTTACTGCTGGCTCTAGTGAGAAAAATATAAGAATAAATATTTAAAATTCTTGATTCCTGGATGTCAAACAACCAGAATAGTGGTACTTGTTTTAAAGAATAAAAATGAAAAGAAATGAAAAACAAATATCTCATCAGTTCTTGACAATTCTGTTTATTCTCTGATTATTTTTAATGAACGCATCTGTATCACTTTATTTCACAGGTAAACACAGGAGAATAAAAAAATTATGGATAAATGCATGAAATAAAATCTTATATTATGTGTATATAATATATTATAAATAATATGCCACAATAAAATGTACCTTTTTTAGTAGAAGTAGGTTTTTCCTTTTCTTTAGTGATCACTCGCTCTGCAAAAGAGGAAATAATAAGCTACTTCTCATTAATATAAAACTATTGCAAAGTCAGTCCCTGAACTATAATTACCTGTCCTTTTAGACCTCTCTTTCACAGCGATCGGCCCTAAATCATAAAAAAATGATTTATTTAGTAAGAAAATAGATTAAATAATTTAGCCATCATTTTTCGATTATCCTTACCTTTCTTTGCCACTGAAGGTTTTACTTTGGTTTTAGTAACTGTGGGCTCTTGAACACACCGTACAAATGTACAAAATGAAATATAAATGCACAAAAATCCATGCATACAAAATGTATAACAATGTTGTTATAATAATAACAAACACTGAGTAAAGCATCTTCTCCGACATGATTAATGGTACTATAAACTCACATACTGCCTTTTAATTTGAAATCGGATCTCACCCTTCTTTGCAGGAGCTGCTTTGGCTTTTTCTTTTGGTGCAGCTGGTTCTGAAATTGGAGGTCAACGGTTATTACTTGCTTCAGGTCTGTTAACATAACTGGAAAAATATAATACTTTCAAACTACTGGCACGAACTCAAGACAAATTATTACGATACCTTTCTTTTTAGTGGCTTGTTTTGGCTTTGCCTTAGCAGCTTCTGGTTCTTAAGGAAAGGAAACACATTAGATTTCTTTAAAAAAAATGGTAAATTACTGTCACATAGAATTAAATCTCAAATATATTTTGCAATAAACACCTTTCAGTACAGTAGGAGCTTGATGAATTGTTAAAATCGGAACTTCTGATTCTGAAAAACACAATGAAAACTGTGGTGTTAAAAACTTTTATGATGTATTAATTATTAATAAGATATATATGTTTTTTTTTGCATTGATAGCCATGCACATAATTTAACTAACAGATCAATGATCAGTCAATGACCTGTATAAATGCATTAAAATATGTTTGAATACCTGGAATAGCTGATGGTGGTAATGGGCTACTTGTAACTATATGATGCACTAAAAGATTAAAATACATTTCAGGGCATTAAAGAACATTTGAAATATGTTTAAAGGTGTTTTATGTAAATTACATTGAGTTACAGTAATTGTAGGTGGCTGCATTACTCACCATACCAGCCAGGTGGTGCTGGGCAGTACACAGGTGTTGGTCGGCACATAGGAACTGTTATGAAAAGAAAGATTCAGAGTTACAGCAGACTAACTGTAGATTGCGTGTTATTGCTGCTGTCTTTTTGCATTACGTGAATGTAACACAATGTAATATTAAAAAGTCACAAGGCTATGAGCTGCACTCACGATCCTGTATCGGAGCTGGAGCAGCTGAAACGTCCATGTCCTCTGAGGCTCGAGGTTCTGATATTAGGAGAAGGGAAAGCACCGTTGTCATGTAGTTAGATCAAATTGAATTTCTAATTTGCCATCAACAGTTGAGCCAAAAATGAAAAATCTGTCATCAGTTACTCATTGATCAAAACCTGTTTGATTTAATTTCTTCTGTAGAACATTAAGCAGGATGTTCACGCTGATTTTTTCCTAGGCCTATAATTAAAAATAAATGGTATCCAGGGCATGTCAGGCTCCATAAATGACATGAAAGCATCATTACAGCATATGATTTGTGCCCAGTATCTGAAATCATATTTTGTCATAGTTGTTTGGTACTATATCTCTCCATGGTAGTTTGAATTTGTGTTATTTGAATATGTGCATATTTAAATTAGTAGATTTGGAATCTTGGATATGGACTTGGATCTTTGAATTTGGAATATCGCTCACAACTTATATGAACCACTTTTATGGTACTTTTTTATTTGTATTTTTAGAGCTTGACAGTCCCTCATTGCCATTATGACATTATGTGGAAAAGAGTGTGTGAACATTCAGCAAAGTATCTTCTTTTTGTGCCTTTGAAGAAAGTCACAGTTAGTAACAGCATGAGGGTGAATACATGATGACAGAACTTGTATTTATGGATGAACTATCCCTTTAAAGAAGTAAAGTATGATCAGATCATGTGGATTTACTTCTCGTTTTGAGTATGTTGACAGCCGCTGCCTTTGCTTTTGGAGCTGTGAAGCAGAGAGCAAATTTGATTCTGCAATATGCATCACAATGATTATAAAAATCATTTGAAACAAGTCTTTCATGGGTGACGACATAAAAAGACAGGCACACATTGTGCTTGTTCTTTTTTTTTACCTTTCTTTGCTTTCTCTTGTCTTGTTCTTATTGAAGCCTCTTTTTCTGATGAGCAAGAGTTAGTGAGGAGGCAAAAAAAAGACTTCAGTACAATATTCTTCCACAAACAAATGCCTATCTATATTTAATATTCCGATCTGAGTAAAAAAAAATAACTCTGATGTAAAGCACCTTTTCTTTGTTTAAGCAGGGGTTCCCTTCTCTTAGTCTCCGCTTCTGGAGAAGGAAAACATATGAAACAATATCAAATTAGCTTCCAGATCAAAACATGTGATTATCTGCAAATTTGCTCAGCTGAA
This sequence comes from Ptychobarbus kaznakovi, assembly GCA_027422405.1. Classification (NCBI taxonomy): domain Eukaryota; kingdom Metazoa; phylum Chordata; class Actinopteri; order Cypriniformes; family Cyprinidae; genus Ptychobarbus; species Ptychobarbus kaznakovi. The sequence continues at coordinate 46,743,186 of CM049794.1, read as the reverse complement.
AATTAATTTTCAACCGTTGCCTCTTTACAGTGTCTGCTGACATAACAAGAACATTGTATCAAAATGCACCATAAAGGACATTTATTTGGAAATATATATTATTAATTTATATTAACTGTGGAAATAAACAAATTGAATTTGGATTTAGAAATAAATAGAAAAATTGGCATGAAATGTCCTATAATGCTGTTGGATCACAATTTGTTTTATATTGCATTATTAATTAGAGTTATTTGACCATCCTTTAAAGCCCTTAAATAAGCTTTATCAATAGATTAGTCTACTACTTCTAGTTTTGCACAAGCGTGTTGAGCTGTACTGCTAAAGCAAGCAGATTGCTGTAGAAATCGGCAGTTGCCTTGAGCTAAACCAGCTTTAATCAAACAAAACAATGCATCACATACTCTTGTGCTCAAGGGTGACTCTTTTAGCTGTGAAATGAAAAACATGAACAAAGACATGAATCAGACCAAACTGCTTTGTTTAGAGAGAGTTGAAAACTGTCTGCAGCAACAGGTCAGTGCACTGATGATGGAAACAAGTCTTTGCCAGATCTATCAGTAGTCATGATGTTGCAGTATATTAGACTTCTCTACAAATTAGCACATTCTAGCAGAAATACTCCTAATGTCCTATTCCTAAGGGTTGAGGTTGAAAATAAAAATAGGTAGATGAACAGATATGCACTAGGGGGCACTGTTGTGTTTGTCAAAAGCTATTGGAAGTGAGAGAGAAAATGCAGCTATTTTACTGATATTAGATCCTCAGTGATGTCCTCTAAAACAGATAACTGTATTATTATAGGTCATAGATGAGATCATATACTTTCCATTCGTTTGAAAAGCTTTTAAAATACAGACTAATAGACTATATTGTATCTAAAGTAGGCTACAGGTTACTTTTTATTAACTTATGTTCATAGAACTGTCATATAAAAATCAATTAAATAATGTATAAATATGTGGTTTGTTAATGGAAAAGCTATTTTACTTAAACTATTTAAATCTACTGTTTTATTTTCTAAATACTATATTTGCATGCCCAAGCATAATCCGTAATACTCAAAGAAAACATACTTTTTAAAAGTATATATTAATAGATTCTTGCAATTAAACAATAAATAAATAAATATAATTATTAGCTGCACTAAAAGTTTTTTATTGAATAAACACACCTCTTTTCTTTACTTTATCATGTTCAGCTGGAAGAAAAAAGGAGAAAAAAGGACAATAAGTGACTATTAATGTAGCACTTTTTAATTTGTTATTCCACTAGATGGCGACTATGAGTGCACACATGTGTCTGTATACAAAAATACAAACCACTAAACATGGCTTTGCTGAGCTCATTAGTGGCCAAAGTTTTGTCTGGCAATTACAGACATGGTTAATGAAAGAAACAAAATGTAATCTTGAAGCACAGCTTGTTATACTTGATATGCTTGATATGCTGTTCAGTAAGCACAACCAAATTCAATTGCACAATGAATGGTTTTTAGTACAAAGCAGAATAATATGAGTTTATAGTAAGGAGCAAGGGCCAGTAAGAGAGTAAATATTTATTCTGTATCTGCTGATACAGAAATTACCCATGTGGTCCATATTCCATGCTGTATGCACAATTCACAATAATCTCTCTCTCTCTCTCTCTCTCTCTCTCTCTCTCTCTCTCTCTCTCTCTCTCTCTCTCTCTCTCTCTGTGTGTGTGTGCATGCATATATTGTCTTCATAAATCCGTTTTTAGGTACACATCATTCACCAATGCATGATTACATTTTTAGCATGCAGTTTATTGCATGTGCAAAATACAAAATACCTCTTAGTCAGTTGTTTTTGGATGAAAAGCTCATAGTATTTGTTAGAATAGAATCCACAAAGATATTGGCATGTCTCTGACTAGATGATTTATCCATAAGACATGGCCAGTGTGATTTCCTATAGAATGGCTCTGTTATGCAGAAAACTGAAAATATGCCCAGGCTTTTTTAAATTATATTTTAAAACAACATGCATGATATTGACCTTGCAAGCCAATACCAAATACCTTTTTCTTCCTTTGGTTTAGTGTCTTTGGCTTTTTGAGACTCTTTGTGCATTACTGAATGCATACAAGGACAGGTAGAGGGCTCTTTTTGTTTGTCTGGATACAAACAAATGCAAAATAGTGAGTTTCATTATAGACTACAATGATTCATTTCATTTCTTGCCTATTTTAGCCATCTCATATGAAACATCGGTTCTGACATTGTGTTTTTTGCTGGCACACTCAGACTTACTTGTCAACACCACAATCAAATCAATTGCAAAAAAAAATCTATTACGATGTACATGAACAAAAAATGATGAAAGTGTTCAAAAAAGACAGTCTAATAATGAGAGATGTATTAGATTAGCCTTGTTTAAATCAGCACAGGATGATAAAGATTGCATTGGCAGCCAAACACGGAGATAAATGTCTTCCACAGCTTAATATATTGATGTCATTATCTTTAAAACCCATAATGTGCTTATGATATCAGAGGCCAATGTCAGATTTTACGTCCATAAATCAAAATGTTATTACCAAAATTAATTTTTAAAGTGGTGGTTGTAAATCAAAGGATACAAATATGACACCTTCATTATAAGTTTGGATAGCATGAATTTGTCAGAATTAATGTGACAATTTTTGATTAAATGCCACCCCATCAGTAAAGAGATTGGATTATTATTGTAACAAGAAGGAAGCCAGCTAAAAATAAAAAAACAGGTTGACAACCTCGCCAACAAACGGAGATTAACAATAATGACATATCTGAGGATACTGGCTGAGAAGCAGGGAAATGTTTTTAGCGGCTGCAAGAATTCCAAGAAGTCTCTTTGAATAATAATTATATTGAAATTCAAAAAGCCGATTTTGATTGTGTTGCTTACATGCTCGCAGGGAATTACAGGGCGGTGTCATTTAAAATGCCTTTAACCAAAAATGCTAATGCCAATTTTGATATCAGTCAACCCTACAGCCGAGTACACGATCTGTGTTATTAAATCAGCATGCATTCTTTCTTCCTTCCTCTGTTTTCTCACTGACCTTTGGTGCAGAAGTTTATTAGCTAATAAAACGCATTTACTCTTTTCTGATTTAGATCATCAGGGCTATTGAAAGCTGTAAGATAGGATATTATCACGATGACTTTGATTTGTCATTGAAACTTCATATATTGAATTTGTGCAGATTTCCGTATGAAATGACATCAGGATAAATTCACTAAACAGTTGTGCCACTTTTGCGCAGTAAATCACAATCACAATCCAGTGTAACTAGACACTATCTGCGCTGGTCTAGCGCTGCTCAATGTGTATTTAAAGTCACTGTCACTAATTTATGAAGGAAATTAATAAAATACAAAATAAAATAAAAATAAACAACACTACACACACTATATTTGTGTACTGACACTCTTCTCTTTTTAAAAATACAATAAAAAATAACAATAAAAACTTAAATATTATAAATAAATAAAATTTAAATAAACTTAAATAAAAATGTTCTCTATTTACAGACAATAGCAGCACTTACACTGTAACTGTGTATGGTTCTTTTTTAAATAGTAGCACTTACACTGTAAATGGGATACACTTACACTGTAATTGTGTACTGAACTTTTAAATAAAATAAAATAAAATAAAATTGTATCTATTTGGGGAAGGAAGTAGCACTTGCACTGCACTGTAATTGTGTACTGATCTTTTAAATAATATATATTTTTTATAAAATAACAAAATAAAATTGTATATATTTGGGGAAGGAAGTAGCACTTGCACTGTACTGTAATTGTGTACTGACCTTTAAAATAAAATAAAATAAAATAAAATAAAATAAAATAAAATAAAATAAAATAAAATAAAATAAAATAAAATAAAATAGTCTCTATTTGGGGACAAAAGTAGCACTTGCACTGTAATTGTGTACTGACCTTTTAAATAAAAATAAATTATTTTTCTCTATTTTTGGGACAAAACTTGCTCTGTAATTGTGTACTGATCTTTAAATAAAATAAAATAAAATAAAATAAAAATTAATAAAAAAGTGTCTCTATTTGGAGACAATAGCAGCACTGTAATTATGTACTGACCTTCTTTTTCAGCCTCTGCCACATGTTTCTCTGCTTCTTTTTCTTTCACTTCCTCAGCTGTCGGTGCTTTAAGAAATAAAGCAAACAAAACAAAAGGTGAGTGTTACAGTCAAGAAAGAAAATAGAAAGACAAAAGACACAGCCATGTACTTGCTTACACACACAGAGAGACACATCCACACAATGCCAACTTTGATGTTCAGATCTTCTGTTTGTACTTTCTGTGCAGACCGTTCAACCCCATGGGTCAAAATGGATCTCTTCAAGTCCCACATTTTTGCTCTCTCTCCCCTAACAACAGGCTTCTTTCTCTCTGCAGGGATTTATTCTGTTGTGTGAAACATATCTAATGATGTTCTTGATAGAGGAATGACAGAGTATCTGCTGCTTGCCTGCAGGCAGGGCCGAGATTCTCATTTTTCTGGCCTGCTCTCTGCAGTAAATGGAATGGGGTGATGTTATTGCTGTAATTTTCTGCAGAGCACAACATTTTAAAGAACTAAAGTACAAAGTGGTAAAGTCAAAAACAAGTCAAATCTATTTAAGCTAACCTTGTCAATAAAACAGATCAGCAGGACAACACCCTGTGATATTTTTGGAAATGGAAAAAGACTCCTGAATATTCCTTGATGATGGAGCCAAAGCAAGCACACACACTGCACTATGAACATTTTACAATCAGACGGTATTGCTGGCATTTATTTATTGAATTGTACTGAATTATACAATTAAACACACACATACATACGTGTACATACATACATATTATATATATATATATATATATATATATATATATATATGATAGGGTAAAAGCAAGCGCACACACACTGTATACTTCTACACTTTTTGTTAATAAAATAAAATAATAAAAAACTAAACTAAAATTAAATTAAATAAAAAATTATGATTATTATTATTACTATCCACTTTTTTGTAAAATATAAAATAAAATAAAATACAATGTGTAGTGTGTATTGATCAGGGATGTTGTTGTGGAAATTTAATGAAAGCATGGCTAAAAATAAACTGATTTCGTTTCACTTCATAAAGGCAGCGGCCAATTTGAGATGTGCATGAATGCCCACAAACTTTACATACATTTTTAATTGTTCATTGCACAAACAGCAGGATATTGGATGCAAATTAATATGTTGCTGAAAAATCACTGTAGGTGAAAAACAGACTCTCAACAAATTATCTAGGAAAGTAAAGTTTGCCTTGTCTAAAAGTTTATCAGTTAAACTTGCTATGGTTTCTAAAGGTGCTCTTGAATCGACAGTATAATGAGCTTTTCTCCTTTTCCAAATGTATTTGAACCTCTATAAGTATCAGTTCTCTATGTATTCCTGTGGGACCGTGTGTATGTCACTGTGTTCCAGTGCTGTCTCTGCAGGAGACAAGCACACCTCATTCTGCTGTTCCCAGACAGAAGCAGCAGTAGTCAGTCCTCTGAACGCACAGTCTGTGATACTGCTGTGTCATACATTGTCTCAGAGCGGGATTAGATTTACATCTTGCAATACACACATGGCTTTATCCCCAATCTCCTCTCCAGATTTTAATCTGATACCCAGTAGGATCCTTTGCCCTCAGGAGGAATTCAGTAAAATTCTAGTTCAACACCATATCAACAAATCAAATAACAAGAATAATTGGAAAGGTAAGGGAGGAATACATCTCACTGGAGGAAATCATATTATAGAGATCCTTGTGCTTTTTGTGCTTTTAGATTGTTCATTTTAACATGGCTGAGGTTATACGTTTTTTGTGTGTATTTGTATATATATATGTATATATATATATACAGGTGCATCTCAATAAATTAGAATGTCGTGGAAAAGTTCATTTATTTCAGTAATTCAACTCAAATTGTGAAACTCGTGTATTAAATAAATTCAATGCACACAGACTGAAGTAGTTTAAGTCATTTGTTCTTTTAATTGTGATGATTTTGGCTCACATTTAACAAAACCCCACCAATTCATTATCTCAACAAATTAGAATATGGTGACATGCCAATCAGCTAATCAACTCAAAACACCTGCAAAGGTTTCCTGAGTCTTCAAAATGGTCTCTCAGTTTGGTTCACTAGGCTACACAATCATGGGGAAGACTGCTGATCTGACAGTTGTCCAGAAGACAATCATTGACACCCTTCACAAGGAGGGTAAGCCACAAACATTCATTGCCAAAGAAGCTGGCTGTTCACAGAGTGCTGTATCCAAGCATGTTAACAGAAAGTTGAGTGGAAGGAAAAAGTGTGGAAGAAAAAGATGCACAACCAACCGAGAGAACCGCAGCCTTATGAGGATTGTCAAGCAAAATCGATTCAAGAATTTGGGTGAACTTCACAAGGAATGGACTGAGGCTGGGGTCAAGGCATCAAGAGCCACCACACACAGACGTGTCAAGGAATTTGGCTACAGTTGTCGTCAGAGGCGTCTTACCTGGGCTAAGGAGAAGAAGAACTGGACTGTTGCCCAGTGGTCCAAAGTCCTCTTTTCAGATGAGAGCAAGTTTTGTATTTCATTTGGAAACCAAGGTCCTAGAGTCTGGAGGAAGGGTGGAGAAGCTCATAGCCCAAGTTGCTTGAAGTCCAGTGTTAAGTTTCCACAGTCTGTGATGATTTGGGGTGCAATGTCATCTGCTGGTGTTGGTCCATTGTGTTTTTTGAAAACCAACGTCACTGCACCCGTTTACCAAGAAATTTTGGAGCACTTCATGCTTCCTTCTGCTGACCAGCTTTCTAAAGATGCTGATTTCATTTTCCAGCAGGATTTGGCACCTGCCCACACTGCCAAAAGCACCAAAAGTTGGTTAAATGACCATGGTGTTGGTGTGCTTGACTGGCCAGCAAACTCACCAGACCTGAACCCCATAGAGAATCTATGGGGTATTGTCAAGAGGAAAATGAGAAACAAGAGACCAAAAAATGCAGATGAGCTGAAGGCCACTGTCAAAGAAACCTGGGCTTCCATACCACCTCAGCAGTGCCACAAACTGATCACCTCCATGCCACGCCGAATTGAGGCAGTAATTAAAGCAAAAGGAGCCCCTACCAAGTATTAAATACATATACAGTAAATGAACATACTTTCCAGAAGGCCAACAATTCACAAAAAAAAAAATTATTGGTCTTCTGAAGTATTCTAATTTGTTGGGTTTTTGTTAAATGTGAGCCAAAATCATCACAATTAAAAGAACCAAAGACTTAAACTACTTCAGTCTGTGTGCATTTAATTTATTTAATACACGAGTTTCACAAGTTGAGTTGAATTACTGAAATAAATGAACTTTTCCACGACATTCAAATTTATTGAGATGCACCTGTATATATTCAATTTTAATAAATAAATCTTCAATGAATTTAAATACCTGTTTAGATTGTTGAGGGAAATCAAAACAATATTTTAGTGCAGTTGTACATAGGACATAATATAAATACTATAAATATAATAAATAATAATAATAATTTTATAAATAAAATATAAATTATATAATTATATAGATTATAATATTAAAACATTTATTTTAATCAAATCTTTACAAATCTACATTATAAGTAAATAATGCAAAATATGTATTAAATCAAAAAATTAAATGTTAATTTAAAAAAACTGTTCAAACTGTTCAAAAAAAATTCAGTGAATTTTTTTCACATTTGTATATTGGCCTATATATTAATTAAAATAACCTATAAAATGATTATTTCAAATAGATCATTTTTAATATATATTTTTAATAAATAAATACAAAGTTTAAACAAATAAATAAACAAACAATAATATATAAAAAATTCTTAAATATTCAGTTCAATAAATGGTCACTTTAACATAACAGTTTCTTAGGGGGTCAAAGGCTTAATTAATGAGGTCAGACCCCTCATTGGGAGTATATGATGCATGAGTTCAACCGCACAATTTCTCTCTCTCTTGAGTGTTACACACTCTCCGGAAAAAAAGAAAAACACTGGTACAAAATCTGTACTGTGGTGGTACCTTTTCAAAAGGTACACCTTTGTACCCAAAAGGTCAATATTAATACCTAAAGTGTACCTAAATGGTAAAAAAAACAACCTAAAGTATACCTAAATGGTGACAGCTTAAATGGAGTGCAGCAGAGACCAGTGCAGGACACCAAGCAACTAGACACACCGACATCATCCTAATGCTGTGGAGTGGATGGAAAAAGGAGCCATAAAGAAGTCTTTGGAGATCAAAGTTTGAGGCCTAAGGGTCTGCTCAACCCTCACATCCACACACACACACACACACACACACACACACACACACACACACACACACACACACACACACACACACACACACACACACACACACACACACACACACACACACACACACACACACACACACACACACACACACACACACACACACACACACACACACACACACACCCCTCTTCTCCCGTCATCCACCACCATCAGGCTTGTTGTAGTCAGAACACCACTCCTCCACAGTCAATAACCTTGGAGCTCATTGGTGTTGGCATAATTTTCTCATTTTAATTCTGGTTCATTTCATATGCTTCATGCAAGCAAACTGTTGCTATGTTTGTTACTGTACCTTTAGGGATCGGTTCTGGTTCTGGTGCTTTTTCGGCAGTTTCCTCTTCCTCTGCGCTTTCATCCTTTTCATCTTTCTCCTCTTCTGTCGGGGTTGTTATGACTTTGAATTAAAAAGCAAACATATTTATAAGGCTCGCCGGATAGATCACAAGAAGTCTTTGTGATTTTGTTTCAAAGTCTTTACAACTTTAAGCAAACAGTAACAATTTATTTTCCTTTGACCTGTTATTATTGAACTCTGCCAAGTGATTTTGGCAGAAGCTAAAATTTTCCCTTTATTGGTGGCTAGATTGCATTAGCGTTTGACAAAGAGATATAATCAGATTTAATTTACATACAGAACAAATTGTTTTTTTCAATTATTCTATTGAGACTGATAGCAAGACATTAGCAACATCAGCGGCGAGTTAGGAGCTGGTGGTATAGCTTTGCGCAAAGTGAATTAGCAAGTCAGCTAAATTAAGTTAGCAAGGTAAAGTCAAGCTGCCTTATGTTTAACTAACATTAGTAAAAAGCAAAAGGTATAAGCAGTATACTTAACACTTACCAATAGCTTTATGTGCTGCTGCTACTAAGACAATGATTATGACCAATTTCTAACTTTTTACTCATTCTAGCCATAATAACCTATTTTGCTCTTCTCTCATTTGCAAGTGCATCTTTATTTGGCTTAACCCAGTGTTTTCCTTGATCACCCAGAACTTTGATGCCCTTGAATGACCCCTTTGGAGACAAGTGTTTGGTGACAGCTGACTTGAAGGCAGTCTCTCATGGATTCTAACCGTTTCACTGGCAGCTGAGCAGCAATGCACCAGCTGCTGTTCTTTGATCCACCCAGCATGAATTAGACTTCAATCACAAACTCAAATGGGGTCCTTTCCTACCAGCAACTAAACTATTTTTGTGTGATAGCAACGTCTAAATGATTAAAGTGTTTGGTTAAAATCTAGAAAACCTGCAGACATTACATTCAAGTTTTTTTAAAGTCTTCAAAATGAAATTACAGACTGATATAACAGTTACAGATTTATAAAGAGTTCCAACTTTCAATTCGTATATGGTTTCTTAACAGTTCCTGTTCGTTTAGTACTTTTAAGGAATAAATAAATGCATAAACAAAATCAAATAAATGGCTTTAAACGTATAATAAAACAATAAAATATAAACAAAGAGAATGTGTTAAAATATTTAATTCATTATTTTATATACATTATCTCATAGAAGTGAGTACACCCCTCACATTTTTGTAAATATTTTATTATATCTTTTCATGTGACAACACTGAAGAAATGACACTTTGCTACAATGTAAAGTAGTGAGTGTACAGCTTGTATAACAGTGTAAATTTGCTGTCCCCTCAAAATAACTCAACACACAGCCATTAATGTCTATACCGCTGGCCACAAAAGTGAGTACACCCCTAAGTGAAAATGTCCAAATTGGGCCCAATTAGCCATTTTCTCTCCCCGGTGTCATGTGACTCGTTAGTATTACAAGGTCTCAGGTGTGAATGGGGAGCAGGTGTGTTAAATTTGGTGTTATCGCTCTCACTCTCTCATACTGGTCACTGGAAGTTCAACATTGCACCTCATAGCAAAGAACTCTCTGAGGATCTGAAAAAAAGAATTGTTGCTCTACATAAAGATGGCGTAAGGTATGAGAAGATTGCCAAGACCCTGAAACTGAGCTGCAGCACGGTGGCCAAGAGCATACAACGGTTTAACAGGACAGGTTCGACTCAGAACAGGCCTCGCCATGGTCGACCAAAGAAGTTGAGTGCACATGCTCAGCGTCATATCCAGAGGTTGTGTTAGGGAAATAGACATATGAGTGCTGCCAGCATTGCTGCAGAGGTTGAAGGGGTGGGGGGTCAGCATGTCAGTGCTCAGACCATACGCCGCACACTGTATCAAATTGGTCTACATGGCTGTCGTACCAGAAGGAAGCCTCTTCTAAAGATGATGCACAAGAAAGCCCGCAAACAGTTTGCTGAAGACAAGCAGACTAAGGACATGGAACCATGTCCTGTGGTCTGATGAGACCTAGATAAACTTATTTGGTTCAGATGGTGTCAAGCGTGTGTGGTGGCAACCAGGTGAGGAGTACAAAGACAAGTGTGTCTTGTCTACAGTCAAGCATGGTGGTGGGAGTGTCATGTTCTGGGGCTGCATGAGTGCTGCCGGCACTGGGGAGCTAAAGTTCATTGAGGGAACCATGAATGCCAACATGTGCTGTGACATGCTGAAGCAGAGCATGAGCCCCTCCCCTCGGAGACTGGGTCGCAGGGCAGTATTCCAACATGATAACAACCACTGCCTTGCTAAAGAAGCTGAGGGTAAAGGTGATGGACTGCCCAAGCATGTCTCCAGACCTGAACTTTTTTGAGCATCTGTGGGGCATCCTCAAATGGAAGGTGGAGGAGCGCAAGGTCTCTAACATCCACCAGCTCCATGATGTCGTCATGGTGGAGTGCAAGAGGACTCCCGTGGCAACCTGTGAAGCTCTGGTGAACTCCATGCCCAAGAGGGTTAAGACAGTGCTGGAAAATAATGGTGGCCACACAAAATATTGACACTTTTGGCCCAATTTGGACATTTTCACTCAGGGGTGAACTCACTTTTGTGGCCAGCAGTTTAGACATCAATGGCTGTGTGTTGAGTTATTTTTAGGGGACAGCAATTTTACACTGTTATACATGCTGTACACTCACTACTTTACATTGTAGCAAAGTGTCATTTCTTCAGTGTTGTCACATGAAAAGATATAATAAAATATTTACAAAAATGTGAGTGTGTACTCACTTCTGTGAAATACTGTAATACTAATGACAAAATGCAATAAATGTACTAAAAAGAGTTGACGTATTAGAGTAATTCGCTCGGGAATCAGATTACATTGCTTGCATTTTTGATTCACTAGAAATAATTTGTCTCAGAGTGATTCATTCAAGAATCGAACTACACTAGTAGCGCTGTTTTCTTCTGAATCACTAAAAAGAACCAACTCAGAGTCACTCCACTGAAAATCAGATTACATAGGTTGAGTTATATGTTTTTGATTCACTAAAAAGAACAGTTTCAGAGTGATTCGTTTGGGAAGCGGACTACACTGGTTGTGCTCTTTTTTGGTTCTCAAAAAAGAATAGACTCCGAGTCATTCCTCCGGAAAGCGAACTACACTGGTCACACTGCATGTTTTTGATTCGCTAAAAAGAACCAGTTAATAAAAGTTGTTTGGGGGTCAGACTACATTGGTTATGCTGGCCATTACACGATGTAGATTCAGTGACGATGCTGCAGAACTACTGAATAAGTCCAGGAACCTCTGCAACAATATTCAGCAGAAGAATGCATGTGAAGAATGCATGTGTGAAAACTTTTGTCTTTTCTTTTTTCTTTTAAATCACTGGCTAAATTATTATTTTGTTATTACATAAAAAAATTGCAAAAACAAACAAATAAAACAAAACTTTTAGAGTCAAAACTCAAATAATCTTGGTACCTTTCTTAGGTGAAGAGCCATCATCTTCATCAGCCACCACTGTTGTCTCATCTCCACCTGGTTCGGAACTAACTACAGGTGTTGTTACTATAATATCATCATCATCTTCCTCATCCTCACCCCTTATCTGTTCCTCTCCCTCCTTTTCCCCCTCTTCCTCCTGCTCCTCCTTATCTGCAACACCATCAGCTAGCTCAGGCTCCTCAATAACACCCTCACCCTCACTTGTTATATATTTTTCAGAGTCAGGGTCTTTCAGTCCAGAACCAGTCTCATCTTTAAGACTGTCTTTTGTAACCTCACCATGATCGTCAGCTAGATCTTTTGCTATCTTATCGTCATGGTCATCATATGCGATATCAGTAGCAGCTAAGCCATCTTTTGAGTCAGCTAAATCAGCTACTGCATCATCAGCTTTAGCAGCACTCTCCTCTATGGTTGTTAATAGCTCTGAATCACCATCAGCTTTAATAAGTATAGGTTCCTCACCAGTTTGTTGCGCTTCAACATCAGTGACTGTAGCACCAGCATCAGCTATAATACCAAGAGCAATGGCGATATCAGCCTCTTCGACCTTATCGTCATCATCTTTCTCCTCACTTTGGTCGTCTTTTTGGTCATCATCAGTAATGTCAACTACTTCTTTTTTCTCTTTATCATCAGCAGGAGTATCTTCTTTTCCATCTTCTTCCTCGGGTGGTTCTTTATCTACATCAATTTTATCCTCCTCCTCATCAGCTGTCTCAGCTTCTTTAGAAGGGACTTGTTCTTGTTCTTCTTTCTCCTCATCAGGTTCAGCAGGGATAGAAGTATCTTCCTTTTCGACAGCAGGAGCAGCAGCAGCTTCCTCTTCATGATCCTCTTCCTCCTCAGCATCAGCTTCTTCTTCCTCCTTACCTTTTTCCATAGCGTCTGCTGCTGCTGCTGCTGCTTCCTCCTCTTCATCTTCTGCTTCTTCCTCAGCATCAGCTTCCTCTTTCTCCTTTTCTTCGGCCTCTTCTTTTCCCTCCTCCTCCCCAGATTCCTTTGCTGCTTCCTCCTCCTCTTCCTCCTCCTCAGCATCTGCCTTCTCTTCCTCCTTTTCTTCAGTCTCCTCTTCTTTTCCCTCCTCCTCCACAGCTTCCTCTGCTAAATCCTTCTCCTCCTCTTCTTCTTCTTCTTCTTCTTCTACTTCTTCTTCTTCCTCCTCCTCCTCCTCGATCTCATCACCATCTTCTTCCTCTTCTTCATCCTCATAATCTTCGTCTTCTTCTTCTTCCTCCTCCTCCTTTTCTTCAACGAGCCCCTCATCTTCCTCCTCGTCCTCTTCGTCTTCCTCGTCATACTCCCCTTCCTCTTCTAACATCTCCTTGGCCCGTATCTCTGCAACTATATCATTAGGTTTTCAGAAATATCAGTGAAGCTGTAAGAATATATGGGGCTCAAACCAAAAGCCCCACAGGATTTGACAGAAGCAAAATAATATTTGGCTGGTCATACACAATCCAATGCATAACATATCAGAATTATATGATGCATATTATGTGTTTATTACTAGATGAATACTCAGAAGACATGCAAACTGTTACATCTTTTAAAAAATGAATGTGCAAATGTTGATGGATTGCAAATGTAAAGGAATACATAGCTAAACTTGATGAGACCTGTTAGTCAATGTCTGTTAAAGTTGGCATTGAAACTGAAATTGTGATCATTTTTTATTCCCTATTGTGACATGTGACAGTTTTGAATGAATAGTAACTTTAAGCCAACTGAGGTGATTATGTATTTTTGTACACCACCCGAGAAGTTAGCATCACCCTGGTACCCTTGCCATTGGCTTTCGGATTATTGCAGAAAATAAGCTCTTTGACCAACAAAGTTTGTAATTCTAAATTCTAAGTTTAGCATTTTTAATTTTGATAATCTTCACAAATCGTTTTTCACACAACTCATTTTTGATTCAATCGGCAAATGTAAAAAGCCAAATGTAAGCTAAACAAACTATGCCATGGTTCCATGACGTCAAAGTCACCACCATTAAGTTTAAAAAACATTTTCTCTGAAAGTTTGAGATGGAAAAGTTATGAAAACAAAGAAGCTGTAAATGCAGACTTGTGAATGGATTTTTTTTTTTTCTGTTCGGCATAATGTTCCTGACAACCTTTGTAGTCCCATTCAGCCAGTAGTTAACAACTGCCTATTTCAAGACAAGTAAAAGCTTCAAAAAATCACATGGGGGTATTACTGATGTGTTTTACGTCATAGAATAAAATGTTAAAATGAGTTTGTTGAGCTTGTGTTAACCACAGACCTTATTTCAGGCATTTAACCAAACACATTCAGAAAACCCATTGACTTCAGGATGATGGAACCAAGGGTTAAAATGCTAACTGGTTTCCAGGTTTTATCCCACAAAAATACATAATACGTGGTTATTTAAAAAATATGTTCTGCCCTAATTTCCTCTTTCCACACAGGAAGAAAACCAGCAGTCTTAAGCCACATCATTGCATCTTTAAGTTTTTGGTACAATAAAATGCATCGCAAAGGGGCAGTTCACAGCGTCTAAAATTACTGTTTGACTGCAGGGCGTATAGCATCCTCTTAGAACAATATTACGGTTTATCATACTCCTCCAGTGACACTGCCTATACGTCTAAGGAGTGCACAGCTAATTTCCTGGTCTCTTAAGGGTCCCTATGTCAGCAATTATGGACTGTACCTTTAAAGCAAAACCGGGCCACACCAATTTATGAGGCTTGCAGAGTTCCCTTAAGTGTTAATATGACAAATAACAGCAAATGTGTCACCCATATAATCAAATACAGACTTTTATTATACATAAGTGAGACTATTTTTATTCACAAACATTTGCATTAGCTGAAACTGATTATGGTGTTTAGATGCTTTCTGCATTAGCTTTACCATTTAGAGACTGCTTAATGATAATTTCATGAAGATGTTAATGGACTAATGCATGCAGCTTTATGGAACACTGATTAGCATGGGGAGCATAATTAGGGTGTGTGAAAACAAAGGGAAATGATTATGAATAGCACTGAATGCAACAACACAATCAATGAGAGCATAATGCCCATTCTCCATAAAATACTCTAATGCTTGCCCTCCTAATGCAACTGTAAAATAAATGTGTTAATTACAGACTCAAGCAAACTGTTATCTGTTATGCTGATGGTTATGTATTCTCTAATGAATGCAATCTCATCAAGCGCACGTCAAGACACAAACCTTTTTTCCTCGGTGGCAAGAATTCTCCTTGAGGAGAGAGACACAGAGCATAAGAACGACTGATTAAATTAGGTAGTTAATGTGAGGTTTAATGCATGGTATAAAAATGCAGTTGTTTATGCGGCATAGTGTCTCTAAGTCAGAGATGCCAGGAACCAAAACAAGACAAAGTTGGCCCGGGGTGACCTTGGATTTGGCCCGCCATGCCATATCACTAGAGGTGGGGAAAATAGTAGGAATATTTTTTGTTTATTTAATTTGTATTATTTTGAACTATTTATTTTAATGTTTTTGCATTGAAATGTTAACTTTTTTTTTAATTGTTTAAAAAAAAAGTTATTTAAATTTTAGTTTAATTATAATTTTATTTAATACATGTTATTAATATAGATGGATATAACGCAAAACTCACTTTTTCAGAATTATGATTTTTTTTTTGGCTCTTAATTAAGTTTTTGTTTTATTGATTTGTGGCCATTCACAAAGTTTGTGCACCTCTGGTCTCAGTCTATCTCAGTTCTCCTTGTTTAATAGTGTAACATGTCGCATTTCTTCTTTCTCATGCCACTGAAGCATACTTTAAAACAATATACTAACTTTCTAATCTAATGAAACATACTTAATAGTAACATAATTAAAGGGATAGGGAACATTGTTCCATCATTTTCATTCCAAATCCCTATGATTTTTTTTTTTTTTTTTTGTAAGTCACAAAAGGAGATGTAGGACAGGATATTCATGGAAATAAAAAAGTTAATGCTGACCACAAGATGTCAAACTCCAAAAAAAAGCACCATTAAAGTATCAGAAAAGTGGTAATCTTCCTCTCAAATCTCATTTGTGCAATTTGAATATGCATATATTGAAATCTGGCACGTCAACAGCTGTAACAGAAAATTCTTAGTAATCAGAATTTCAGTCTGTTGCTTATGTGCTTTTACATGCCTTTTTGTGAATTTTTTAACTTAACAGCTGCAAGTCACTATACACTTAGCATTGTATGGAAAAAGTGGTTTCAGCATTCTGCAAAACATCTTCTTTTGTGTTTGAGAGAAGAAAAAATCTGTACAGTGGTATGGAACAACTTAATGATGATGAACAATCTATATTTAAGTCCAGTATTGAATGTCCAAATCCAGCAAAAATTATACAAAAAAAAAACATTTTTGACAGCCTAAATAACAGAAAAAAGGTCCCCCCCATTTGCTCTTCAAATATTGCCTTTAATACTTCCTCAATTAACAGAAAGTCTCACAGACCTAATGTGAGAAGCTTTTTGTGGGGAGATATTCATATTTATTTAGTTCAGCAGTAATGTATCAATTTTCAAAACTTCTGACTGAATATCATTATTTGTGCCAAACACCACTTGACACCCTATAAGTGCTGTCATGCTCCACTTTAAATGGAGAATAAATGCTTCAGAAAACCATGAAGAAGGACATACAGCTCACAAGGTCACTGAGGGGAAAATATCTATTATATGAATATTATATGAATAAAAGATGTGCAGAAGGCTACGGACATTGTCCTACCCTTACAGATATGACTAGAGTATTCATTTCATGTTAGTGTACCTTGGTTTTAATTGATTTACTATATGTGTAAAACTGTTTTAATGTTGGAAAAATCACAAAGTGCACATTTAAAATGATATATTTCTTATTTGTGTAGGATATATGACCAAAGTATAGCACAGAGTTTGATACTAACCTTTTTTCCTCAAAAAATGTCGCTCACCTAAATTGGTAGAGGAGGAAGAAATACAGAAGACAGTGTTAGAGTAGAACCTACAAAATAGATCTTTTGAAACATTGATGAGGGGTGAATAAATTATAAATGTGGATCAGAGAGGGGAAAAGGCTTGTCTGCGATTCACAGCACTTTATTCCTAGCCTCTAGATCTTCTATAAAAGAAAAAAGGGGCATGCCAACACAAGTACACACACTCACGCACGCACGCACGCGCACGCACGCACACACACACACACACACACACACACACACACACACACACACACACACACACACACACACACACACACACACACACACACACACACACACACAGAGAGACAGTATTTTCTTAAAATCTTTGTCTTTCACACTTACACATTTAATTTGCATGCAAATAACAGGTTTAAATCTTAATTATTGTGAGACTACCTTTATGCCTGGAAATGCATTTACATGTGCACAATTAAAATGATTAATTAATCAACTTGTTTTTCTGCTGAGCGATTTGATCTGCCGAGCCTGTTTTACTCCAGTGTGGTCATAAATATATCTGGCAGTGCTCAAATGAAGAGCAAAGCATGGTGGTTTTACATAGAGGGTTGAGTAATATGTTTCATGATTTCTACTACGAACTTTCTAATTTCTAGAATTGATTATGAAATTTTGTTATGTTTTGGATATCATAAATCACCTGCATATACAGTAGTAGCTACTATTATAGTAAATCAGGTTGTGCACCCTTCACAATTGACAACAGATATGAAACCTATATGGAAATTTGTATTGAGCTTATATATTTCATTATATTTAAATTAAAAACGTTATATTTAAACCTTTAGACCAGGGTGTAAGAACTGATATAGCACATTCATTTCCCAGAATTCATCATTTCGACTGCAAATTAGTAATTTCCTATTTTTTGTAATTCTAATTCATAAACATTCATATAGCCTACAATACATCAGGGTAATTCGGTATTGTAAAATGACAGGGATTTGTTTGTATTCATCATGTAGGAGGATTAATAGCTGTTATATTTAATTTCAGGCAGTTTACCATGTCATGTTCAGTAATTGTTTTGTTAATTATATGGTTGTTCAAGCTACAGAAGTATCATACTGTACGTACATACATACAGATAAATGTAAATATAAATATATTAAGAGTTGTGTTGGAACCACAGACTGTAGAAAAAGAATGTTGCATAGGAAGTAGATCTACTGAATCCATTCAAATAAATTCAACTGTAATGCATAGTGACTGTAAAATAAAATAAATTATTTTTTTGTATTTATTTTTTATTGATAAATTGTTGTCTGAAAAACATTTTACGTCACAATAATTCAGTTATCTTAGCGTGTGTCCGGTATTGTAGGTTTAGAATCAAGACTGATGCCCGATTCTCAAATGAATCAAACTTTTGAAGCGATGAATCAATGAATCGTTCAGAGAGTTTAATACGTGGTCGGTTCATGATTCAGAATAGTGAATCAGCAAGTTCACTCGCGCACTAAATCTTTGAGAGAGGTTTCTCGCGGCATAAACACGGAATATCAAAGTACACAGAGAGCTAACTCACTGAAATAAAACGTGGAAATATATCCTATGGTTTGCAGCCATGGAAAAGGTCTTTATGAAGTTCATTAACTGCACGTGCTGCGACTCAGTGAACGACTCAGTACCGCAGGTAAACACCTTTCAGCCATAGTTTGAATACACTAACTGCTATCCTTCTGAGTAGTAATAAAACGGTGAAACGACAGCACGAGTAAAGTGTTCTGGGATATTATACACTTGTTTATATATAAATAAGAGACGTGTGTGTGTGTGTGTGTGTGTGTGTGTGTGTGTGTGTGTGTGTGTGTGTGTGTGTGTGTGTGTGTGTGTGTGTGTGTGTGTGTGTGTGTCACTTGCATTCGTGCACTGTTTTTTATTTTGCTGAGATGATCTACATAAAATGCTGTTGGTATGTTAGGTAAGCATCAAATGAAAAAGCATTCATTGATAACTCTGGATCTATTGAAGCAATGTGGCAGTCAATCCACATGCATTTATTTTAAATGAGTATCTCAAGGTGACTTTTATGAGGAATCTTAGCCAAGCGTGTTATTGATTCAACAATCTTGGCAATGTCACTATTGTGTGTGTCTCTGCTTTGAGCTCTCTTTATGAATGTTTCTGAAAGTGCTAATATAGGTTCTCTGACAGTCCCATAAACGTTTATTTCTGCTGTATTTCAACTAGATGATTCCAAACGCTTGTGTTCTAATGATAAATATACTACTAGCTAAAAGGTAAATCATGTAGCTCTTAAAATGCTTGTATAATAATGAGTCTTGAGGCATAGTGGGGGTTTCTTAATTGATTAAGTTCTGTGGTCACTGGTAAATAACCAGAAAGTAAATGTCATTAAAATGTAGATTCATTACTTCATAAGCCTTATTTATTCTTCATAGACTTTATTTATCTTTGGAGATTTTGATCTTTAGATTAAAGCAAATATGCTTATATATGGCTATAATAAATGTGTCAGTTTTAATGGCAGCTTTGTTTGCTATTTTACTAGTCTACTAGACTAAACTACCCTCACTGTATGGGCACCCTTTGGATAGTCTTGAAACAGATGTGAAGAATTTTCAAGGTCAAAGAAGTCAATTGAAAATGAACTCCACTAATCTAAACTTGATACAAAATCAGGGTAAAAAGTAGAGGAGATAGAGCACCTAATGAACATTGCTTATGACCTTTCTAAGTGCATCTGTGGTTGAAGACAGGGCCATATGAGCTGCCCTCAATGAGACCACAACGACCCATTAGCTTCCACAATTAAACAGGAGAGATTAAGATATCTCAGGTTATTTTGCCTCTTAAGTAGGAATATTTTCTGAGATTTATTGTTCTCCCTTTGTGACAAATTCTCTTTATTTTAAGGTCTGTTAAAAGACTCATTTTATTTATAAAAAATAATGCAATCTTAATTAGTATTGTTGTCTTGTTTTCCAATAAAAAAATACTTAAAATCTTAAGAGCAATGATTTTACAATGTAAAATATTTTTTGAAGTGATAATAAATACTTGTGGAGTACGTTTTACAATGTAAACTTTACTTCTTTAAAATGTAATATTAGTTTAATGTGCTACTTGCTGTTTCTTTGTAATTAATTGTGCAATTTGCTAGCAAGTTTTGAGTATAAATAATTTTTACATCATCTTTTTTGTGAGTGCTTTCAGTTTCTTTCTTTCAGTGTACTTGAAAATGCAAGTTGTTAAGACTTATTTTCAGAGAATGAATATTGATTTAATTGTTTTATCATTATTATTATTATCACATTTTCTTGAAAGGTTTGCTTACGTAAGAAAAATAGATGTAAGATACATTCTCTAAAAAGTCTAATGCAATTTTACTCCCATCATTTTGTCTAATTTAATTTTATTTTTTTCTTTGAAAACAGACATTAATCTTGATCAGAAACATTGATTGTATTTATCCTCACAACAGAACATAAATTTAGCCATCTTTATAAATTATTATATTATACTATATTTTTATAATATAATGTAATATATTCTCTATACATACTGCCCTAGTGCTTAAATGAAATTCTGTACAGTAGCATTACTTATGTTGTCCTCTTTGGATCAATTGCTAGTGCTTGTATTCTTAATCATACGTTTCTAAATGTATCTCCTAAATGAATAAACAAATGAAAATATTTTTAACAAGTATGTGTGAGTCTTTGTGAATCAAACACTGAATAACTAAAAGAATCCAAGAAGAATTGATGTGAGAGATTAATGACAGAGATGTGATACTGTTTTGTTTGGTTTTTATTGTTATTTTGTAGAATCACACATGTGGCACACAGAAATAGAGCTGACAGTTCCTGGTAGAAATTCCTCGTCCTCTTTCTCAAAACTCTCCGTTGTAGTGTGACGCTGTAAAATAGTGACCCATCCTTTAATATTTCTTGGTTATGAAACATATTATTTAGAATTTTCTAGCTGATCTTATAATATTATGTCAGAATATTGGCACAAATATAATGTGATATTCAATCCCTTTGGGAAACCATATAAAGCACATTTTTTTCTGCAGAAGGGGAAAACTTGACCATAAAAGCTAGCTTAGATTTCTAATGAGACCTATTAGTGCACATGGCTCGTCAGATCAAACCGCTGTGGGTTAGTCTGTGGTTTCTGAGATGCTGTTGATATTACAGTAAACACTTTGCTATGTGATCGTGCTGCTAATATTAAATAAAGGCTACAACAAGTTAATATACCTTCCTCCTCCTCCTCTTCCGGTGCAACCAAATTAGTCATAAAAGTCAAGATTGATGTTATCCAATCGGTAGAGTCCTCCATGGCTTCGTTCACCGCCTTCATTGGATCAGAGCTGATGTGCTGAAAACCCCCTAAGAGCATGTTTTAGACAGGGCATCTTAAGATACATATTTCCATATGCTCAACATACATTAACTTACAGCCATCTAAACCAGCTCTAACTATCAAAATCTGTCACAGTCTTTTGCCAAAGCTCTACAAAAAACACTTAAAGATCTTTATCTGTGTAACATATAGCTCAAAAAGAATTACAAACAAAATACACTTTATGGCCAGAAGTATGTGGACACCTGAACACTCAAACCATATGTGGTTGAACATTTCAAAAGCATGGATTTTCAAAAGGAAATTCACTTCTTGTTGTTATTTATTGATGTTTGAATTTGAGTTTATTTTTCCATGCTGTTTATAGTCTAGAAATCAAGTAATAATTATATATATATTTTTTTTTGGGGGGGGGGGATTCTATTCTAATGTAATTCTATAAAATATATTATTAACAGTCATGTTTTAACAGTAAACAAGTGTGCATTTGAGCATATTTATAGTATATTTATGTAATATGGGATTACAATGTTTCTTTGGTTTTCTATACATCGTACTCTTAAATTGGGTAGATAAATAAATGTTTCCAGATATATATACACACATCTGGAAAATATTTATGTTGTATTAAATGTATAAAAACATTAGTGCTGTCAAATTATTAATCGCAATTAATCACATCCAAAATAAAAGTACTTGTTTACATAATATATATGTGTACTTTGCATTTTTATTGCATGTATATAAATAGACACACATGCATATAAATATATATATTATTTTTTTACAGAAAAATATGTAGTTTATATATTAAATACATTTATATATAAATTACATTATATGAATATAAATATATACATGTAAATGTGTAAATATGTTCAAATTATATATTGTATCTGTGTTTATTTTTTTATAAATAATAAATATACACAGTACACATATATTATGTAAACAAAAACTTTTGGATGCAATTAATCGCGATTAATCATTTTTTAGCACTAGAATGAATATATATATATATATATATATATATATAATATATATATATATATTTTATATATATATATATACAATATTATTATTATTATTATTATAGTAAAATATATTTATGTTATATATCCTTTTTAATGACAGTATAAAATACAAATGTTTGATTTTAGAGACAAGATGTTATCTTGATATTTTCTCTCATCATTTATCTTCTGTTATATAAAATGTTTTATGCAGGAGGTTCTTTGTTGAGATTAGATAATCATTTCAGGGTCCTTACCATCAGAAAGTCTGAAAACCCTATTTTAAACAAATTGTTTAACTGTGTGCTTAAAGGAATAGTTCACCCAAAAATGAAAAATGTTGTCATCATCTACTCACCCAACTGTCGTTCCAAACCTGTATACGTTTCTTTCTTATGTTGAAGACAAATGAAGATATTTTGAAGAATCGAACAGTTGTTGGTCCACATTGATTTCCATAGTAGCAAAATAAATCCTATGGAAGTCAATGGGGACCATCCTATGTTTGATACCAGCATTCTTCAAAATATATTATTTTATGTTCAACGTAAGAGAGAAACTTACAAAGGATTGGAACGACATTATAGGGTGAGTAAACATTTCATTTTTGGCTGAACTATCCCTTTAATTGAATGCTGTTTTTAGTAATTATGTATTTCATTAAAAGCAGGTGTTCACATACTTTTGGTCATGTACTGTTTGAAGCTCTTCTTGTCAGGTTATGTGTATGTGCTATCAACCCTGAATGGCATCTTCAATAAGACAAACTGATGATTTCAGATTCAGCAGTGAAAAGGACTGAACATCCACATGACCGAAAACAACTAGGTGCGTGTATGTTTGCATATACAGTTATAAATATAAATGCCAAGTCAGTAAAACTTGTTTTCATTTAGGGAGATGTTTTGGTTTTCCTGCTTTCCACTGCCCATCGATATGGAATGCTCATCATATTTCACACATCATCATGTAGTGCCTGTCTGTCTGCAGTTATCAGCAGGCGAACAGCATGACCCGAGTCAAAGCCATTTTACCAGAAGCCATTATGCAGGGGTGACATGACAGCAGGCACAGACTCCAGACTCCTCAGACCTCTATTATAGCCTCTAAACACCCTCATGTTCACTACTCCTGCTAGAATAAATTAGTATTTGATTATAAAATATTCTGGCTGCTAGCAACTATAATCTGTAGTAGTAATACATTTCTCAAGCATGTGTTAAACTCAGCTTGTAAATTACATTAGATGGGCAGTAAAGCTGTTTTAGTTTCAAAATGTTGAGTTATAAATATATATCTATAAAATAGTTTTTTCAATAATGAAATCTTAAAACCTGTCCATTGCAGGCAAACAAATATCGCACTGAATGCAGTGTTTTCTGTGAAATCGACATGTAAATAATTTTCTCCACATTAAATTGGGAAAGGAGTCAATATTTTAGGGCAGACACAAATTTCAAATCACATTTATAGATCTACAAAAAACATTTATCTTGACATTGAAAAGGGGGTATTTCTCTTAGGAATGCTCCTTGAAGATGCCATTTAGGATGACTGAATTAAATTTACGTAATTTTTTCTAGTACCTTACAATGACCTTGGTTTAGCCATTTAAATAACTACTTCAAATGTTCTGCCTAAGACCACTCGATATGTGTAAGATGTAAGTTATAAGATGGCTTGCCTCTAAGGCTGCCTGCTTCCTTTAATGTTTTCCTGACACGGTGTGGCTGAGGTCCTGTTAGGATGAGAGACACAGAAGCAGAGGTGTGGGAAAGTAACACACACATACTGTATACACACACTCTCATTGGGTCGTCCTCACTGAGCACACTCAAAACTGTAGGCAGGATAATCAGGGAAATTGAACCACCATTATAAATAAAACACAATCACACTTATGGCACAAAATCACAGGGAAGGTGTGAAAATCATATTAATTAATCATATTAATCCATGTCACAGTGATTACAAAAACACTTCGGCATTTTGCAAAAAACAGGTAGAGGCAGGATACATGTAGTGTGAATGTATTACATAAGACACTGTATTATGGTTTCATTTTTAGAGCATTTACTGGTTCATGGCAAATTAAATTGCCACACTCTCTCTTTTCTCACGTTTGCTTCTGGCTGCATTGAAATTCAAGCCTCATAACGTAATTGTGACATCTCCTTTACATAGAAATGCTAATGCAATACTGATGAATTCAGTGACATTTGTTTGATTAACTTTTTAACCTACTTTATGGAAATTCAGTATTGCCCTCTAAGCTCTCACACTCAAAACTGACAACATTTTTGGGTGCTTGAGTGTGACGTGTAAACTCACAGGATAGGAAAATTACAAATGAGACTTCTTTAATATCTCTAGACGGCAATAAGATTATAATGAGAGCAAATGTAAACGTTTGCTTATGTCTCCAGATTCTCATACGTTTCCTTTAGAGGAAGAACCTATAATAGTACATGTGACCTCTCCAGCTGTGTCTCAGGCTGATCAGATTTGCCAAGATACCAAAATCTCCAAGACCAATAATCTAACTAATATATATATAACCCCAATATATTATTATGTGTTTATGTATGAAAGTTTGTTTTCATTTTTATTTTTTTCTACAGAGAAAACATCTGAGACGACAGTTGATATCTACAACAGATAATTCCAATAAAACTCCTGAGCAATAACAGATATCTAAACCATAGACATTTCTTTCTGTGGACAATGCTGCTGAACCATTGAAATCAATATAAGAGACACAAAGCCATACAGATGAATTATTAGGTAAAGATACAATGAGCTCAAACTGAATGAATGTCTTTACATTTTATACATATCTTGAGGACAAAGTGCAGAGAGTTCACTGTGCACAAATGTGCTGGTTTTAATCTTATCTATAGTAATATGTCTGCTCTTTTTATCAATGCAGAAATCATTTTCTCAATCTGGATTTTTTTTTTGTCCAGTATAAGATAAGCATGAGATTTATTTCAAGTAAATATTTGTTAAATTATTTTATTTGTCTTACCCCTCTGGCAAATCATTTTAAACCTCACTGAATTTTGTTAGTTTTATGCATGTGTGGGAAAAATATATTAATAATTTGCCAATTCGGTATGAAAAGTAATGGAATACAAGACTGAAAATTCTTAGCAAGAAAGTGTTTTTTTGTGTGTGTGTGGTTTGCAGGAATGTCATAGGTGGTAAAAAATCTAGCTCTGCAGTTTGTCATGGCTATGATATGCTGACTGTGATTTTGCCAAGTAGGACATGCTCCCGAATGAAAAATCAAAAATGGTAGGTTGATCGTACTGTTACTCTATCACCAACAAGAAATGAAAGAGCATGCCCTATTTGGCAAAATCACAGAAAGCAGTATAATAGACAAACATTAAGTTTGGTTCTGGTAGTTACAGCTACCAATATTTTGTACTTCGGTTCAATTTTATCAATGTTCTGAGGAACTCTGATGCAGTTGCTTAGAAAGTGAGTATGTGTGTCACTAATTCTGACTTGTTGTTCTTAGAATTATATTGCTACATAGACCAGTCATGTGACTGCAGCTCCAGGGCAAAAAGAGGACGCTAGACTATTCCACAAGCACGAGGGGGATGATTCCCAACAGAATCTCAGTCACAGCACTGAGGAACACAGTGGTCTTTGAATCCTGTCCCTTCACTCATACTGCACAGTCCTCTGCACTCAACTCCTCTTTTCATGACCACAGCTTTCCAACAGCAAAGGGGACTAGAGAAGTTTGTTACCAGTCATAAACTATGTATATGTTTATACACTGTGTTTATTTTAATGGCTTATTGTACATGTGCCATAATTTCCTTTTATCTGTGGCAGTGTCAGTTTAATCCTGATGTCTTTTACTTTGAAAACAATCTTTATTGTCATCACAATATTGTTGCCATTCAATGTAATTGGTGGAAATATGTGTTCTCTTGTGTTTGTTTGGTGTTTTATTGTTTTGTAGACCGGTGGCTCTCAGCTGGCGGGACTTCTGGGGCAAATTAGACGGCTAACAAAATGAAGACGGACTCCAGCATGCAATGTTGCCTGACTTTCCTTCATCCTAAAAACGTTAGTGATAAAAGCTACACAAGGTAAAAGAAATATGAATATGTTTTAGTTTTTATGGATATTTTTGTTTACTTTTGTGGAGTAGAGAGTTTTAAAACTGTTTTGGGTCTTCATGTCCATTATAAAATTTGGGTTCTGAAGCAAAACCAGTTGAGAACCACCCTTATAGACCACCTGAAGGCAAATGGTAAAGACTCTGTAAATGCAAGGCTGTGATAAGATGGGCCAAAGCGCCAACTTCCTCCCCATGATTCCGCATCGCCATTTCTCCAGGCTTAGCTGTGCATTGAGAGGGAAATTAAAGTATATATTCCTTCTCCTGTAAAGAACGTGAGAAATCTGCAACATAGAATACTTCATTAATATTCTACAGGTAAAATATAATTGTTTTGCTCAATGCATTTAATGAAAAAGAATCAAATCATTCTGCATGGCAAAGAGGAGTTGCCGTTCAATACCACACAGTTAATAAACGAAGTCACGCTACAGTGCTTTCAAAGCATAGTTATCGATGTTAGAGTAAAATTAATTGATTGAAGTTAATAATTTGAGGCTTATTGAAAGCAATATCTCAAAGTAGACACCAACACATGGAAGTTGGATATCATAGGGTGGAAGGGAGCAATTGGCACAAAGCTTATTGATGTCATGCCGGCTCAAATAAATTATGGTTTAAAGTCTCTCAAATGATATACAGTCCACAGTTTTGAATTAAAAAGTTTAGTATATTTTTCTTCTGAGAATTTCAGATTATTGTTAATGTCTTTGCTGTATGCGCATTATACATTTTTTTGAAGCATTTTGCACTTAGTATCTGAATTGCGTTCATTCTCTTTGTTATTGTAGTTCTGATGAAATCAGTGCCGCAAGCATTTTGATGATGCCATACTGTTTTATTCCCCTCATATCAAGCCCATACTATGATGAGGTCTAATTTATGACGTTTATGATTAACTTAGCCTACATATTTTTATATATAATGGGTAAAAAGATATCTTTGTCTCTTGAGCTTAAATTAGATTCATGTTGCATTTCAATGTACAGCAACATTAGGAATATTTGAAGCATTTATTATTATTATTATTATTTTCTATTTCTATTTTTTTAAATGTCTGGAATTACAAATGGATTATTTTGCAATGCGTATGTTTAATTTAGAGACCAAAATAAACCATTATTTTATGCACAGGGAAATGAAAGATGAACACATTCTGGTGGCACAACACCTTTTTTATTTTTTAATATGCACTGTTAACTGTTGCTCCTTAAAAGCAAAAGCCTTATTTTAATTACCAAACCTAATATGTAAACAAGATAAATATACTTGAAGCAAATTGGGTATTAAGATTTTCAAAGAATGTATCTTGAATTATTATTATTATTATTATTTTACCCCATTTGCAAATGTTTTTCTTGTTTTAATCAGAAATGTAAGAACATTTAGTAAACTATTCTCAAAACAGGAGATCATACTCTTTGCTAGTGGTTTAGATGCACTCTTTCAAAACCAGTCTTGGTTTATTTTAACCTTTATTTTTGCTTATGAAGTAAATTCATCTTGTTGTATAGGTGTTTAGATATTACTTATGGAAAGCAAAACCAAAATTCTGATTAATCTTTCTTTGTGGTGCATAGAGAAATATTAATGGCACAGTTGTACATTGGCACAGACAGAGGTGTTTGAAGTAAATGTAAAACCCAATCAGATGTCTGAAATCCGACGCAATCACTTTTTTATTACCATAAAGCACAGTGCAATCTGCTTTCAAAGTGAACTTAGTTCCACAATTCACTTTGCCATTATGATAAAGTCAAAGGTGTAGTGTCACACTGAATGGAATGCATGACAGTCTAGAGGAAGTGATGTTGTGTTCATGACAGACAGATTACATGGTTCAGTAAATTTACATGTCCGAACGAATGTTTGAGATGAGTGACAGTTGCTCCCTGTTTGCATGCAGGAAAACACACACACACACACACACACACACAAAACTGGCATTAGCACTGAACTGCAGGCAGAGAGTCTTTACCAGGTGGTAAACAGGGGTCGTCACAGTATAATGTATGGGCTTTTTATTGGATGGCAACAGGATGACACATGGTGATGGACAGGGTGGAAAAAGGAAGGAAACTTATTAGAAATAAGTAAATGTAAATGTGATTCCTAATGTGGGGCGGTGTAATCATGTAGTGAACTACATGATAATGAAAGTCTAATGTTTCCTTTTTGAAATACTTTCAAAAATGGGTTAATGTGTTTGTGTTTTAGAGCTTGTGATGGAATGAATTGTGAATGAGATGTGATCTCAATGACAGTGATAAATCCATCTAAACAATGGCAATTTCTTTTTAAACAGTTGAAGAGTTCAAAATTGCCATTATGGAACTGCTGACTCACGGAGGAACAGATGACTGCATTTTCAAGCAATTTAGCACCAAAACAGGAATTCTATCATCTTCCTCGTGTCAACAATGGATTCTAATGTATCATCAGGTGGTAATACAAGGTAAAATGGTGTCCTACAAGGACATTTCTCTGACTCCACATGAATGCAGCGGTGGCTGATAGCAGCCGGCCAACGGGACACCCTATCTATCCTTGTCACTGTCAATGCTATCAGGAGCCAGTCAATATCTCTCTCTCCCGCTCTTTTTAGAAGCCTCGCAAGTTTGCCCTGTGGCACTGCTGATAAACTTCCAGCAAGAAAACAAGCTCGGAGCTTTATCGCGTCGTAAAGACTCGTCCAAGCATCCAATTACACCTCATCTGAGTCCTATTTCACTTTAAACCGAGAGTTAATAAATAATATAACGCCCTCAATCAGGTAGCCTATAAAATAATTGACTGCTGCGTCCAACCTATAATCTCTTCAGGAAAACTGTTCCAAAATAACTCTCCAATGAAGGGACCAAAGATAAGAAGATAAGAGAGCTGAACCTACCTTCAAGACCCTTGCTGTCGAGCAGGTCAAACATAATGACCGCCACGGCCGACCAGGTTACGAGCAGAGCCAGCACAAGGATCCAGGCCACGGGGGAGCTGAACGTAGTGTACAGGTCATCGGTTAAGGTTCGTTTGGACGAACGTGTGGGATGTGCGCTCAGGTCATTCTTAGTCTCGACTATGGTAGTCGTGGTAGTGGAGGACCGCGCTGTAGGGACAGATGGAGGTTCAGAAATGTATAAATGCAAAAAAGACAGGTACAAAACAGATTAAACCATAAGAAACCATTCTAATTGGTTCAAGCTGGTAATTTATGGTAAGTATCAGGTCCAGTTTCAGTTTCATACAGTTGTAGTCACTGGTGGAGTTTACATATTGGTTGTGTTAGAGCTCAGATGGTTAGAGTTTGAACCAATATCAAACCAGGTACGATGAACACTTTAACGGAATAGTTCACCATAAAATAGAAATTATGTCGGTTCCTCTTTATGGTTTGGCTTTATTTGATTTAAAATATTCATTATATAAAGCGATTGTGTCAATTCAGAGGATTTTTTTGTGTGAACCAATCAAATCAGACGATTGGCTACTATTAACTTCCTTAACCATCTGATATGTTGTTGCTCCAAGAAATAAGGCATCTGCTGGTAAATTTACAAACATAGTTTAATTTGTCTACGTAGAGCATCTACAGACAAAACAAAGAGTAATTTGTTTTATAAATGAGTCGCAATGGCTGCAACTTTAATTTCTACAGTATTTTACACTATTTTTTTTTTACTTTTTAACACATGGGATGGAAAGAATGCCTTGTTTTCCAACATGTTTGGAGATATGAGTGTGATTATTATTATTTTTTTTTGCCATATACATATTGCATGGAAACAAAGCTTTTGATACTCAAAGATATTCAGAGAATCTGTCTACTGTATGCACATAACATTCAAAGTTATCTAGTTCTGTCACGTTGCTATGTGCAGACAGGACATAAGATGTATATAGACAAAGACAGCTAGACAGCAGATGAATGTTTGTTTTTTGTCTATATCAATGCATTGCCTGCCAGAGATTTTGGATTGAACTTGTTGTCTGTAGATAGGGCACACATCTTCAATGGCAATGTTTCATCGTTAAAACATCTCCAAGGCCACATGAGGAATGCTGGCGCTGTGTCATCTGTTGGCCAGAGCCCCTTTAAAAGCCTCTTTTCTAAATTGATATAAATTCTTGCAGCAGCTCAGTCTGAATTGCTGCTCAGAGAGTCCAAACATACACCACACGTAACCTTTATATACGCCGCTACATTTACGAGACCTCTTGATTGATCTTTGCCAATATTGTTGACTTAAATCATGGTAAATGATTGATTCTTGAGCAAGCCGTTGTGATTGTGCTTACAGAAATGAATTTGTGGATGATCCATTGTGAATCTGAGCCAAGATCAAGGCAGTGGCTCTTGTTTCTATTGGCCCTGTTGCCCAGAGATCCAACGGTTTTCACTGGCCCCTATTTTTGCTTTAACATAATGACGAGTCTGTATGTTCGGGGGTGTGATACACACGTCACACGCCGAAAGTGTCAGCTGAGACCACCTGTTGCAGCTCTTCACATTTGTCCCTGTTGTCAAACTTAGGAATACACGTCCCATCCAAATGCTGACTCAAGAAGCTTTCTGTAGACACCGTATTCTTAGCTGCATCTGGTTTGGAGTAATGCTGAATCTTTCTGTGTTATCGTGACTTCGCCTTTGCAGATTGTCTACCAGCTTGAGTATCTGGTTCTAAAGAAACATAAGATCGCAGATAGTGTACACAAAAGGCTTAGGATAAATATTTCCATGGCGACACAGTGCGCAAATGTCACTTCAACTCGCGCTGCGCTGTAAACCGAACAGCGGCGGAAGGTGGCACAGAAAATGGCCCTTTTCTTATTGCGTATTTTAATATGAGACCTTGTCCTTCTCAGATCCGTGTGTGGATATCCATGGAAACTAATCCCAGGTTAGTAAGTGAGAGCTGTTGAGACAATGAAGTCAGCATAAAAAAACACTCTGCACCGCTATTCCCTCAAGTGTCACTTTAAATATGATTTATTCAGGCTGATCTGAGAGACTTTTCACAGTTTAAATCGGAATATCAAGTTTACTTTTAAGTCTTTGCAACAACTAAGCCATTTCACGCAAGACTGGGGCTCATTTATTCAGGCCCCTGACATCAATAATTGGCTTTTTTTGGAACTCTATCTCAAGTCACTGATAATGACTTTAAAAAGGTTTCAAACATTTTAAACCCATTCCTTTTTTGTTTGGAAACAGGGTTTCAACATCTTGCAAAAACCTTTGAGAATACCACATTTCTAAATCTATGAGTTAAACGATTCAACTATCAATGAAAATGTTCTAAAGAGAAAGTGGAACTTTAAGTCATATGGACCAATTTTGTGGCTCCTGAAAAGCTTCAGTCCCCATTGAAAGCTTACTGTAACTTAATTCCAAGTTTTCAAAAGTCATACTATAACTGTGAAACTGAAGTTGTTGTTCACTGATTATCTTGACAGCCGCTGCTCTTGAGAGAAGTAGTGATGGTTGATTTGTAAATCAACCATTGTTTTAAGCCAAAACTTTTCAGTGAGTGATTTATTCATGAATCTATCAGTCCAAACCATTGACTCAGTGATCTCACTGCAATGACTTGAGAAGTGTGTACTAGTAGCATGGACCTCTTTTATGGTGCATTTGTGTCCTTTTTAAAGCTTCAGTCACTGTTCATTGTAATTGTTCATTGTAATTTCTTCTGTGGAAGACAAATGGTGAAATCATCCTACGGGTTGGGAACGGCTTGAGGGTAGGTAAATTACTTTAAGAATTGTTTGAAATGTAAATGTAAAATACATTTAAAATAAAAACATTTGGGTGAACCATTCCTTTAAATAAATTTCCTCTCTAGCTGTTTTTCAGTTGATAACACTACCTTGAAACCCTTAAAAAGCTGCAACAACATCAGAGGCCTGCTTCAAAGGACTACAGATTCCCATAGAGCCATATGATATGGTATATTTTTAGCAGCTTTCAACCAAAAAATTCCCCTGCAAAGCAGATGGTTGCTGTCTAAGAGACAGTTAACTTGACTAAGCGACTAAGTTAAAGTACAATACTTGACTGTATACTGTTAGCATAATTTACAATACATACACTAACATTTGTTTGACTTACACCTTATTGTTAAATTCACTTAGAAATGTTACTGGGAAATGACAGTACCTTCCATCTCTCTCATGCACTAACAGGCTGAAAACACAATCTCAAGAGTCGATTCCCCGGTCCGGAATAGTTTTCCGATCGAAAGCACCACAATGGCTCTCTGTGCCTTTCCTGTTAGAGTCCCAATAAAACTTGCGCTTGTGCCAGGGCCCCCTACAAGGAAGCAAAAAATGGCACCTGTTGCTTAAAGTGGCATAGGAAAAAAAACTATACACTTCCAGCTGGGACCAAGTACCAGCAGGAAGGGAAAAAAACAAGGCTATGGCTGTCAAAAGAGCAAATCAAGCCCTAGGTTGTCCTTATGTTTTTTACCAGCCCATGATGTGTGTGTGGGTCAGGAAACATGGGAGAGAGGGGAGGACGGGTTTCAAGGTAACCTTATATGTGACTGGACTGTGTGGTTTATTCTTAGAGTCCCTGGCAGCAACGGCATTATGTTTTGCCTTTTTAGGCCAGGGGTGTTACCCCTGAAGAGGAGCTGGGCTGTCATCGGTTGAGTGTGCGGAAGGCAACCGCACACATGAAAATGCATCCCTGAAATGTGTATTTTGATCAATTTAGCACATTTTCTGCTAATTTACATAACGAAATATTGCATGTTATACATTAAAAGCATGATATACATATAGATTTTAATGGAGATTTTTAGCTAAGATTGGGAAGCAGTAGTGAAGCAAATGAATGCATGTGAGAAACGGAGCCCGTGATAAACTCAGGTTAAGTTGTTTACAGTGGCTTGTTAAATATTCATGTAAATCAAGCGGAACCTTTTTCATAAACCGTGCAAATGGAACATTTAGAAAGTTGACCTTTAAAGAGCAAATTGCATTTTATTCTTTTAGCTGTACCTTCCCCATATTTCAGGGAATAGGGAAAAGCTTGAGATGTCAGAACATGAGTGTGCTTTTAGGATTGTATGAAATTGCTTGACAAGAACAGGTTTCTTTCTTATGTTAAAAGGTCCTATTGAAAGTTGGGATGTCACTTATTTTTCAGAAATAGCCAATAGGCTTTAGTTGTGCTCAGCCCTTTTTTTGTAGACAGTCATTCTCTTGCTTTGCTATTGCTAATATTTTATTAGACAAAACTTTGGATCTGACCACAAGTGCTAGACGAGTTATTTTTTTGCAGAAACATTTATATCTAGCTGTTAAAAGATTGTTTCTCAACTTATAGTACAGTAGCACATAGGTGACATTAAAGGTAACACATGGACTATATGCTTAAATTGAGTTAAAATCTCAAATTTTAAAGCTATATTTGAGAAATGTTAAAGCTAAAATATAGCATACTAAAATCTAAAATTACTGAAGCAAATTTGACTATCCCTAACAGCCCACAGTGCCTCAACCAAAGAGTTTATGGGCTAAAAAAAGCCAAATAATATCCAAAACATTACTACATTACCATTAAAAGTTGATATTTTTTTCTTATTCCTTTTATTGGAAGACCCATATTCATGAAGACAAACGTGCATATTTAGTCTCGTCCCTTCAGAGCTTAGTATACAACAGAAGCTTTGCATTTCTCACCCACTCATCTGCATTGCTGTCATAGTCAGTCAACCCTTTTGCAGGTCAAGATGAAACATGCAGGTCTGATGAAATCGGGTGCAATGAGGAGGAAAAATGATTGGCATTGTGATGCGAATCACGGGTGTTTTTTTTCATATGCGCGTGTGTTTGTGTGTGCGGAGCCCACGCTGGGAGAAGGTTGACGCAGATACATTCTGTCCTGTTTAGTGAGCTGCTATGTCACCTCAGGGTTCAATCCTAGCTCGTCATCTCTGAACAGCTATCACATAAAAGACACTGCGATGACATCTGTGACCTCCTTATCTCACAATAGCAGGGTTTTATATCCGCCAGATTTACATCTAAATGCTGCCTTTCTGAATAGCTTCTCAAGTCCCTGAAATGAGACAAGACTTTGCCAAGGGTCTGAATAAACTATCTGTATCTCTATCTATGGTACAAAGGTGAGAAAAAAACATTGTGTTTTGCAGATGGCTCAATCAGAAGTGCTCTGAATGCCATGCTAAAAGTCAAACCTGGATAACTAGTCATTGCGTTAAATAAGCAAAACAGCCAATCGAAGATTAGGAATGGATAGAAAAACAAATGAAGGTTCAGTTGTTTTTAAGGAAGGGAACTGAGAATAATGTTTTTGTTTGGTTTCCTCTTAAAGATTGCAGTTTCCTCACTGTTTAATTCACTTTTCTTTTGTTTCACTAAAAAGAACAGACTCATAGAAGAAGTCTGTTTGGGAATCGGACTACACTGGTTGTGCTATGTTTTTATCCACTAAAAAGAACCGACTCATAGGAGTTATTCATTTGGGGATCGGATTTTATTTGTTGCACTGTATGTTTTGGATAGCTATCCGATTGTGAAAAGACAAGGTGTAAATGCCCTCCGAAATGCTTTTGAGAAGATTTTTTTTTTTTTCTGATCATTTAAACCACTTCAAGAGGTCGTCTGGTGCCGCATTCTAGGCGACACTGGACAAGTGCATCTGGTTGTTGAAATGCAAAACATATGTGAATTTTACTTCTCCCAAAATCTTACAGCAATAAATGTGTGAGACCGTGTTATAGGCTATATGATATCTTATAGCCAGATAAAGGGCCGTAGCTGGGGTTTGCGGGCCCCGGTGCAGGTTGTACCAGTGGGCCCTGTTTGAAATCGTTTCATTTGCATGTTCGTTCTTTTTATTAATTTGTGCTATTTACACAATGTTTATGTTTTTTCAAGTTAGTAGGTGTCCAGGTACAGAAACTAAATAATCAAATTTAAAATATCACTGCATAGTCTTTAAAAATTAAATATACAGTCAAACCAAAATTTATTCAGACACCTTCAACCTTTCTCACATTATCACAGTTTATTCTCCATAGTTTAGAAAATGGTAATAAAATATGACAAGAACTCAGAGTTGAACTGTCAGAACAAATTCATCTTAATAATATCAGATAACTAATAGAAAGGTATGTAATGGATTACAATCAACCGAAAATTCAGAAAACTGTTAGTAAGACAATATTTACACAACTATCAATACTTTATTGACCAATTACCAAGCAATGCTTCATTTTGTTCAGTGTGTGGTGTAAAAAGATCGCATTAGCAATTCAAGAAAAAACACTTAAACAAAACATGGTCAGGTCAAAATGTCTGAATAATTTTTGGTCCCAATTTTGTTAATCAATTTTACTGGTAGTCCACTGTATGAATTGTTTTGGGGTATAATGTGTCACAGTTTACTTTATTTAGCTATACTCACATAAAAAAAAAAAAAAAATTATATCTGGTGTCTGAATATTTTTTGGTTTGACTGTGGATTAATTATTGTTAAAACTACAAAGTAATTCAGTCAAGATCAGTGGGTGATTCTTTTTCATTTTCTTGAATTAACGTTTAGGACACCTACAGCAGCTAAATTAGGCCCAGTCACTTTAAGAGACAATGCATTGTAATGGCCATTACAGCATCCATTATAATGATACACACTTTACTTTACTTTCACTTAAGACATAACTGACTGTTTTTTTCGAGGATACTCTCCGAGACGGGTATTTTGACATAATTTTGTAGAGAGTCAAATTCGGTGTTCAAGCTCTTTGAAACACGTCCCTCAGCGCGCGCCTTGTGCGCACAGGACACCTGAATTTGCTGAATTGGGCTCTTTCCCATCTTTTTCTGTTTGCATGTTTAAACTACGATTTGTATTTGTTCGTTCAGATGCAGGAGAAGGCAAAGGAGAGCTCGGTTCAGGGTTGCTGTCCGTGAGACGCGGCTCTCTACGTGTGCACTGAACAAGTAGCCTATACTCATTTGAGCTTTTCCGCGTCTTGCGTTTGAATGCTTTAAGCTCTTTTGAATGTTTAAACTGGCAAGGCTTAAAAACACATGCAAATGATATGCTTTCGTGACGACGCACAGCAGTGGCCCGTCAACTGTCCTGAGCATCTTTTTAGGCTGGCCTCACTCTTGGGATCTAACCACGACGGCCCTGGCCAGATATGATGGCGCTAATGCAACACGCATTGCAGTGGAAGAGTAGCTGAATATTTCAGAAATCGTATCTCAAGCCCCATTGCACACCGTTTCCAGGAAACATGTCGTTCAAGCCGGAAACCGTAGCAAAATGTTGTGTGAGCTTGAACATACCCCAGGTGTAAACAGGCCAATTAATTTGGGAATCGGACTACACTGGTTGCGCTCTATATTTTTGATTCACTAAATTCTAGGGACTCATAGAAGTTTTCTGTTTGTAAATTGGACTGTACTAGTTGCACTGCTTAGCTTGTGATCTACTAAAAAGGACTGACTTGTTGGAGTTATTCATTTTGGAAATTGGACTCTAATAGTTGCGCTGCATGCTTTTGATGCACTAAAAAAGAACCAGCTCCTAGGAGTCATTTGTTTGGAAATCAAACCAAAATCACCAAAAAGAATCTCAAAATTGGGCAATATAATTTGTGCTGTAGATCCCATAACCGTGTTCTAGTCCCATTGAATAAGTGGTGCAGAAAACATACTGTCCTTCACCTCTGGTATTTTTATATCATTGGAACCTGTTCTAAATAAGAACTTGTTTTCAAGAGATTGTAAAACGGCTGTAATGACTTAACAAAATCAGTAATCCAGGCATAACTAAAAACTGCTGAGCGACATAATAATACAGTCACAGCCAATCAGAGGATCTCTGATGTAAAATGGCCTTTTATGTGGAGCTGGATGTTGGACCAATGAGATTTTGCGGTGATGCTGATATAGAAACAAAAATTCAGATTTACTTTACAGATTTGTTGTTATTTTGGCTATATGTCAAGGCTATAATAAGTGATATAAGGCTGATAACTAGTCAACAGCCTATAAGCTTACTGTTTCTTCAAAAAGCTTTGTGAAAGATATGCAGATTTGTTTTTTACATCATCTAATTCTTTGGTCTGTGAAATAAAAAAATAATTAAAAAGGAACAACCATAAAAGAGCCGATGAGTCTATTCTTTCCAGCCATGAATGATTTTAAAGAACTAATTTAGAAAAGAAATGGCTTTTTGTGAGCCATACAAATACAGTTTCTGGAAAGAGAAAGCAATAAACCAGCAGGTTGTGAAACAAAAATGTGATGCATAAACTTGTCTATAAAAAC
Source organism: Ptychobarbus kaznakovi (assembly GCA_027422405.1). NCBI lineage: Eukaryota > Metazoa > Chordata > Actinopteri > Cypriniformes > Cyprinidae > Ptychobarbus > Ptychobarbus kaznakovi. The sequence goes on along the minus strand of CM049794.1, from coordinate 46,705,156 downwards.
AAAGCATTCATTTTTATAGCATTCCCTGTTCCCAGCACACTATCTCCAAATCATTTAATTTCATTTAGTAGGTAAAACTAGCATTACTAACCTGGCATGATACAGATTTGGGCTGCGTCATTGGAAAATTAATCCCTCAGCACAGGCAGAAACTTAAAGAAGCGTTGGTCTCCCTAATAGACGTCAGGTTTTGTTCCTTCTCACATGGCGAGATCTGTAGCTGTTGGGGAGAGGAAGCAGACCCAGCAGTAAAGGATCGGACAAAACTGCATCTTAATGGGTAATTTAAAAGAACTGCTGATGTAGTCATTAATACTTAAAGACAGTCTGTCTGGAGTGCAATAGCAAGCAGCGCTAAATGACCATAATGGGAGGAGAGGTCAGGCATTGATTCAAATACTTTTGGAGAACAGGAATTTGAGAGGAAAAAATAACAAAAATAGGCCTAATGGGCTCTGTCATTGTATTTCACAAGGAGGGGTGTCATGGATGTTAGGAGTGCATCAAGCCCCTGTTATGCCATGCCAAACCCAATCATAATTTAGTCCTGTCAGCTCTAACTGGCCATCTGGATGCTCACTGTACTAGAACAACAACAGAGCCATAAACAAGGAAGAAAATAGGTAACAGAGCAAACTGAGCCTCTGGTTTAATGGGAGCATTGATGGGATCATTATGTATGAATATGGATGTATGTTTGGGGGTTGAGGCCTCCTTATATAGCTGTTCATAGTCCTAAAAGCTGGAAGAGAATTAGCATTATTGAGCCGTGGATTTTGAATGGGATTTTAGCATAGTAGTTTTCAGTTTTAATAAGTAAGAGATATGAAGAGACTTTAACATTATGTTCTTAAATTACACCAGTCACACTTCATATGTTAATTGTTAATGAAACTGTTGCATTATCCAAAAACCAGATGCTACATTCACAATGCTCATTACATTATTATTATTATTTAATGAAGAAATGAATAATTTCATTCAGAAAGGATGCATTAAATTGATCAATGGTGATAGTAAAGACATTTATGTTGTCACAGAAGAATCCTGAAAAAAAAGTGTTTCTAAAAAACTATTAAGCAGCACCGTTTTCATCACTGATAATAATAATGAATGTTTCTTGAGCACCTAATCAGCATATTGGAATTATTTCTGAACGATCGCATGAAGGCTGCTGTTAATTCAGCTTTGCCATCGCAGGAATAAATAACATTTTAAAATATATTAAACAGAAGATTGTTTTTGTTTTACAATATTGCTGTTTTACTCTATTTTTTTCAGAGATTGGCAGTCTTGGTGACTGAACTGCTGTTGTGTGAACACAAATGTTAATGTACTTTCAATATTCCACTGAAAAATAACATTCTCATAATTTTTTCGACCTTTAAAAATGAAATATAGTGAATTTGTTTCTTAAATATAAACAGTAGTTACAAAGTAAACAAAATAGATGCCTTTATGATGTGTATTTAACTGGGCTGCAAAAATGAAAGTGGAGTTTTTGACTTTTAATGAACGAGATGACAAATAGGTACGGCTGGTATAACAGTGACAAATAGTAGTTAAAATATCACACGTCAGACTAGTTCAACCAAAAACAGAACAGGGAATGGTGTTTAATTGAAATATTCAATTACTTCTGGATTATTGTGATGTTTTTATCAGCTGTTCTCATTCTGACGGCACCCAATCACTGCAGAGGTTCGATTGCTGAGCAAGTGATGTAATGTTACATTTCTCCAAATCTGTTCCAATAAAGAAACAAACTATAGTACATCTTGGATGGCCTGAGGATGAGTACATTTTCAGCATTTTTTTTTTTCATTTTTGGCTGATCTATTCCTTTAAACCTGCATCAACACATAAGCATCATTTTAAAAGTGAACCCATTTATTCATTTTATTAAGAATTCATACTTAAGTTAAGTGAATGTCTAAGTTTAGTGGCCCTAATTTTACAGTATCACCATAATATGTGTAGGAAGGCTGTTACAGGTACAGCTACAGTCCTTTAGGTCTAATCATAGAGCAGTTTAAGTAATCAGGTTGTAATGAATGACGTTTAATAGGAAAAAGTAACCTTTTTTACATTTTCTCTGGGTTTCAATCTAGTAATGCTGGTCTCATCCACAGCACCAGTCCATAAAAGCCCATCCTAAAAGCTAGCCGGATATTGATAGTGGCTCAGCTGGGATTGCTCCTGCTGGCAAAATTGCAAACGTTCCATCATTGTAAAGTCCACAATATTATTGGAGTTGTATAAAGATCTGGCCATGTGACATGCTCTTTGGCAACATATCCCTCTGAACTGAATGCGACCCAATACTGTTGGATGTGTGCATGTATAATTAGAGTTGACAGGGCTGCAACATCCCATATTAAAGTGCTGAGATGGGAAACCCAACGCATCACTGATTCCCACTCAAGGAAAGTAGGCCTACGCCGGGCACCTGAATGGAGTCGCAACGCAGCACAGCTGCTGCGGCCCTGCCTGCCACACTTTCTTTGTTCAGATACTGTACCATCAATTAAAAACCCTGCATTGGAAACATTCTTCTGGCATTCATTCGTTTTTAAAGCTCTCTGCTAAAAGGCACCACTAAGAGCGTCACAATGAAGGTTCAACCAATCTCTCTCTCAAGTTCACTGGCAGCTAGGAGAGCTCGCTGGCAGCTATCAATAGAAGCAGATGTGGAGGCCTTGGGATAGAAAACACTAGGCTGTAAATGCACACTTTAAACATGTAGGATAATTGCAGAGGTTGTGTTAACGGCCTCAATCTGTGATAATGTGTAATGTCTGGGCTGATGGGTCAGCTGTGTTTGTAAGGCGAACACCTAACGAATAGAAATTTGAGTGAATTGCACTGTGGTTGTTTAGACTTACAGCTTGACTGTTAACGGAATAACTCACTTAAAAATAACAATTCTGTCATTACACTGTATATATCTTTTTTTAAGTAGGAAATTAAGATTGTTGGAATACATTTTACAAGAAAGTACAATTTCAGAATTCCGACTTAAAAATGTCTTGATGTTAATTGACTCAAAGTAAATGCATTTACAAAACTCATTGTTCTGAACATATGCAATTATTTTTTTTCCTTCAGGAACACAAAAGTTGAACATTTGGACAATTGTAGTACAGTGATATGTTGAGTAAATTATATATTTTTCATTTTAGGGTAAACAATTCAACTTTTGAGAGTTATTCACCTCCTGGTGTCTGCTCTGTAGATTGCTTCACATATACAGCAACTTGCATCACTTGCAAGCTTTGATCAAACAGTCGCAGTGCAACAAACAAACTGGGGGCAGGAAATTATCATCAATATCTGATGGCCTTCTGGAATGCAGGTTTTAAATGATTCAAACTGTCAGTGAGCTGCATAAGCACTATGGTTTCCCTAACACAGCAGCAGTCATTGTGTGATGTGTTTATCTGATGCCAAGACACTGTTTGTGTGGTGAACACGATTCATCTGTTATGCATGTGTGAAAATAACTTTTAATTCTGCACCTTGCATTGATGTTTCAAACTTTACTGGATAATTGTGTGTATTATTTTCAACAAGGAGCATGTGGAATTCTGGCCTAGGTGGACATGTAAGCTTTAAAGTAAGTATATTAATGCAAAATAATATGATCAGCACATTTAAATTGGCATTTGACTGTCCTGACATATAATGGCAACATTTAATGCAAAGTTGCTGAAATATTATCCTACATCCACAAGGGGGCACTGAAACACCCAGAGGGGCCAATCACTGGCTTATTAAAAAATGAATTGAACAGCCCTTCTGCAGGCTGTTACTGAGCACCTCATTATTGGAGCGTATGTAATCAGCTCTCAGTGTTACACTTATTAAGACATACCGACAGGTAGCGTAAAGCAGGACTGCTACTGTTTGTTAACACAGGCTTTGTGAACTAATTACCTCTAATATACTGTACCTCGCTGCAATCACGCATACCAATAGTTGCAGTGTGTTGACAAATAGAGTTACTTGAGGTAATATACAAGCCTACAGAATGAGTTTTAAAGGGAAGGACAAAAACAAATAAAAAAAATTGGTTGTGGGACGGATTCATGTTAATGTAAAAAAAAATCATAAAATATATGTTACATAAATTAATGTATACAAAGATTTGTACATTTCTGTAACCCTTAGCTGAACCCATTGCAACTCAAAAACATCTATTAGCATGGCAACCATCTGCTCATGTCACAAGTCTTTTATAAAAATTCCATCTCTGTGAATAAACAATAACATTGTGATTAAAACTGCTACAAAGTTAGAGATTTCGATATGAGATGTAGTGGAACAATTGAACATATGTTGTTTTGCAGTGAAGTCGGCCTATAAATGCATTCAAAGCCACATCAACTGTCGTATCTGTCTTGTAAATCTGTGAAATAACCATTGTTTTATTTAAACTATACAATGCAGCTTTAACATCCACAGTTCAGCCTGTCAACGAGAGCATGTTTAAGGTGCAAAGGTACCTTTGAAAGAATAATGTCCTGATTGTTCACTGTTAGGCAGGTGAAAATCCTATGATAGCATGCTGATGGAATAAGAGCAGATCAAATAAAACATTCAGGAGAACCCAAAGTTCAACCTCACTAAAGCACAAAGCAGGAAAATGCATCTGTCTGGTGTCCAATTTAAAGTGATAGAAGTCAGGGCTGTGCAGTAGCTCATGAATTTTTAAAGGATCGATATCTCTCCATACAGCTGCTACAGATGCGCTGTCCTCCTTAATTTCCTATTCTTTAATGGTTCGCCCCAGTTTGCCCAATCTAGATTAAGATTTGAGAGAGCCATCAGATACAAACCGTGGGACACTTTCAGGCGTATAATTAAACTTTTGTGATGTGAATGAAATAAAATCATAGATCTGAATTGAAAAGAGCTAGGTCTCTAAGAGTTATAATGACGTTTAAGGGAACAAAGAATACAAATGCATGCAAGAAACACACAATACTAGATTATTCATATATGGCATGTTAAAAAAGTTGTGTTTTCTGTCATGCGCTTGAGGTTAATGGCTTCCATTTCCTCCAGGTTTGTTTATAATAGTTTGCTTGATTGAACATTGTGGAAACTTGGCAAATTTGAGGACCAGACATGACGTCTGGAAAACTCAGATAAGTCATGTGGCATGGAACGTTCACACAAAAATAACACACTATCGCTAATTCTATCACTTTCCCAGGTACAAGTGAAATGAATCCAAGATTATACTTGACCAGAGGACAAGCATGACAGGAAGGAGGGGTCCACAGTTTTGCCTGAAGTCATTACCTCCGGAAATCGGAAAGTAAATAAATGCTGCTGCCACTCAAGATTGCTGGGAAAATTAAAGCAAGTCATAAACATTGATAGAGAGACTGATTGTGGGTGTATTTCTTTGTGGGTGTGGGCTTGTGTTTGTGTTTATATCTAGTGATTGCATCGCACCAGCAGTAACTTTAAGTAGGCATACTTAGCAAGTACACATGTATGCTTATATGTATGTATAGTGTGTTAAGTATACATTGCATATTATTATATACGCCTCTATGGGATAGGACTTGATTCGGATATATAGGTCAATCGCGACATTCGTATATTTCCTGCCGTCACCAAATGCTGTATATCAATCCGCTCGAGTGACTGATAGTCTGAACTACTTTCATGCCTCGCATGTCACATCTCGAACTCGTATCGTTTCATAAAAAACAATATTGCGCCTCACTCAGTCTATCGATTGTACTGAAATTAGGCTAACCTCGGAGGACTTTGGTTTTATTAAAATTACTTTTAATAGTGTCGCAGTGTTTGTCTTGTTGGCATAGGCTCGTTGATTCCTATGTAGTGGAGTTTTTCTTGGAAGCTAATATATAGCGAAGAAGTATAAAGTTATTTAAACTTAAACCATTTGTTTATGTTTACCTTTAATTATTATTATTAGGCTATTATTGTGGTTGTGTTTGACCATGTAGGCTAATACGCTGGATAATACAGTCAGTTTGTTATCGCGAAATAAATCCCCCCATAAGCAGCCAAAACGATACTGTACAAAAAGTATGTTCAAAAGACCCTTTCAACTAGGCTACACTAATGGAAACTTACGAAACGAATTGTTATATTGCTAACAAGAACATTTATTTTTATTGTAGACTTTGAAAACCGAGGGCGCCGTTTAAATTCAGACCTGGAATTTCCTGAGGGCGAATGAAGCGATTACAGCCCGTTATATATCTGCATCTTGCCCAGTGACCCCCACCAACACCACACAGTCATTATTTCCATATCGTGTTGCTCTCACGCCCACTGAGAGAGGGAGCAGAGAGCTCATCCGGCGCATTGAGGGACGTCCAGGTCCTCATCTGCGCTCTGTACAGCATCAGCACCAGCCGCTGCGTGAGAAACAAACCGAGTCGCATCCCCGCGGAGAGCAGCACCGCGTGCGCTTCATTCAATCTGGAGTGTCAGATGGTGCAAGATGCACCGCTTCTTTGTCCTCCTCTACACCCGGACTGTGCAAGTTAACGCTGGAAGGGACCAATAGCCTAGTAGTTGAGGGACCCGTTTCAGCTGCACTGAGAGGTTCGTACAGGACGCGCGCTTGGATTATTGTCCTCGTATCACCATTCCCGCGGATATCCTGCTGGACAGCTAAACACGCGCACCGCGGCTTCCAGAGAAATAAAGCGAATCGTTGCTGTTTAATGTGTTGATCGGGTTCTTTTTCGCGAGGGAGGAGCAATGAGAGCGTAAACAACACTGGGTGGCTTTGTTTCTAAGACACGGACCCGTGGAAGATCACACTGACATGTTTTTCAGTGCCGGATTTGGAGCTACCGTTATTTCTCCACTAACTTAGGGAAGTGCTGTTCGTATCTCTTTGACTTTGCGTTAGAGCTCAATTCCACTTTTCTATCAAACGCATGCAGTTTTCTTTATATCTTCTTCCTACATGGTGGAGCGCTTGGGATGCTTTCATCGGAAGGGCGTATTTGATTCGCGTCTATCGCCTTTGGAGTGAAGAAAGACCCCTTTAAACCCGTTGCCTCGGCGTTATCTTGTGGAGTTACAGCGACCCACGTGGAAACACGGACTCGAAGGAGGGCAAGATGGGCTGTTGCAGTGGTAGATGCACGCTGGCATTTATATGTGGCATGCAATTGGTAAGTGACAACGCTCAAGTTATTTCTAAACCTGCCGCGCGGGGGATTAGTTCCTGGATTGGAACCTGCAGCCTTTGCCGGTTAGCAGCCTAGATGCTGAATTACCAAACTGCATTTCAATCTAATAAGAAAACTGGTATATTGGTGAACAGGGAAAGTCTGATCGGATGATCGAGCTTGAGTGAAAGCTCATGGAGGGTTTGAACCTGCAACTCTTCAGGTTGCTCACTTAGGTTTTTAATCTGAATTGATTTCTGGATGCCCCGTGCCTGGTTATTTGATGTGATTTATACAGTTGTGGAATTAGGTTTGGTTCAAGGATGAGAGTCAGTCACTTAATGGTGCAAAAAATGTAGTGTCTTCCAGAAGTGAACCCGAGAACTCAAGAACCCAAATGTCCACCCGACAAGTGTGATACGGAACTAAGATGTATGTGGCCGTGAGTAATCTTAGTGGAAATAATATGTGGCTATATGTGGAAACCCTGCCTCGTTATATTACACCGGAGGGATGATGGTGCTCATGAAGGCAGGGCTTGTGTCATTCGCCTGGGGCCACTATCATTTATGCTTATCTTCCCAGTACCACGGTCCTGACAGCCAATTATGAGTTTTAAGTTAAATGAGCAAAGCCAAGTCTCATTGACCTACTAAAGCAGAAAACGATTATTTATTCTGCTAGAGCTTGAGACGGTTATAACCATCAGAATGTTTTCTAATCTAGTCCCATTTGAAAAGATGATTTCAGTCTGGTGTTTGTATAGCAACATTGCTCTCTGAGAGAATTCACAGAGATGAGTAATTTTACTCTTCCCAGACTATCTCTGTGACACCTTTTGAATCACTCTTTCAGTTAATAGATAGTGGCCAGTGACAGTCTCGCCATGCCAACCAGCTGGCATGGTGGATCAGGCGTGCGTGATAGATCACATGACAACTGGCAAGCGCGACTACACTAATCCAAATGGATGTTTGTAGGTTAATGTATCACGCAGGTCATTAACCCGAAGAAGCAGCCGTAGTGGGTGATGTCACCACCTGGTGTCTATTAATCAGACCTTACTCAGTGTTCATGACTAGAAGCCAGTCTTTGAGAGGGGTGATGTCATAAGCGAGTCATTTGAGGGGGGTGATATCATAAGCTCGCGAGTTATTCTTTTGGGTAGCTGTTGTCATATAATGCGATTTGGTTTAGGATTAGGGTGGGTTATTTGCGTTTTGATGTTAAAACTTTGAGGGGCATTCATGTTTTTTCTTCTGATCTGAGGCCTCTTTTATCCTCTCTGTTTCTCTGACCTTTTCCGATCTCCTTTTCCCCGTGTTTGCTACTATTCTGAGAGAGAGAGTTCATTCTGAGCACAACTGAGATGCCCTCAGTTGGATGCTCATAAGGGTTGGAAAAACATTCTTGTATTGCAATGTTTTGTGTTTGTTCCTCTTGCTCTTGTCAGTGTTCTCGCTCTTCATGAGGAAAAGAAGGGTGATTGTATAGAATTTTTTTTCCATGTTATTGGTTACAGGTTAACATAAATGGCAAATGCTCTTATGTTGCTGGTAGCTGCCATGTATGCTTTTATCATGGAGCTTGGGGGCAAGTGACCCTTAGCAAAGAGCTTGATTGACATGCAATCTGACCAATCTAATGACGAATCCGCAATCTTGTCCGACAAACGAATCAGACAGGGGAGTAGATTAACTTTGGTGGACGTGGACTTAAACTTGAAAAATATTGTGTATACTATTGACGTCTTTCCGCAGTTTAAATACAATATGTTCTGATGTTCATTCATGTTTATTTTGTGCTTTAAGTAAATATGAAAAGACGATTGATTCTGAGGCGCTACAGTGATCTGTCACGACACATTAAAGAGCAAAAAAAATATTTAATGTTTGAATTTCTTAAAAAAATGACAAAATTTGATAGCTGTGACCATGTTTAATACCATAAGTAACCTGCTCTGTCTTAACTGCATGTTGTCTGTGTCCTCTTAACTCCACAATGTGTTTTTTTGTGAGAACATGATGTGTAGTGTGAGAGTGGCATGGCTTGTCGGACATAGCAACAGTAACTATGGAGGGTGGGTTTATGCCACACTCTTTATGAATTCATGCACTGATGTCAATTTAGGATTTCAGATAATAATTAATGTTGGGCACTCTTAAACTTTTGCATGAATCACTTAAATTTGACAACTACTCTAATAAGTAGCATAAAAGGTGGCAATAATACAGACAATTACAAAATCTATTAAAGCAATTATATTACTATTTTAAAGAATGATCTTACAGTATGTGAAATACAGTTGCTATTTATTATGTCAAATTTCCCCCAACAATGTATTTTTACACCAAAAGATGGCATGTACAATACATTGGTAGTGTTGCCAGAGTTGGGAAAAATGAAGAAAAAAATTATTATCAATTGCCCTTATCCAATGCAATTTTTTTATTTGTGGCTATTTGTTTGTATATGGCCTCTCAAAGAGAAAATTAGGATAAAACAAACAAACTAAAAACCCTTTTTTCTGTGTTTTGCACTGTGCATATATAGATTTAAAATGTGCAGATTAAATTAAGAGGGAATTAAGTCATTTGCTAGACCACAAGAGCTTTTTTCTGAACCACAACAAAAACAGAATTACTTTCTCAATTATGTAACTTAGAAATCATAAGTTCTTTCTTTCTTTCTTTCTTTCTTTCTTTCTTTCTTTCTTTCTTTCTTTCTTTCTTTCTTTCTTTCTTTCTTTCTTTCTTTCTTTCTTTCTTTCTTTCTTTCCACTTACTGTGCATTGAACTTCTGAAAATTGTCTACAGATTAATCTGGTAAAAAATAGATGTAGCAGATTGGCTTTCTGTGTGCATTAGTCGTCCATTTTGGCCATTGATGCAGGTCACCCATTTCACATCATGGCATGAGTTGCTGTAAATAAAAAAATTGTTACCCTTTTCTTCTGTTGGAATGGCTGTAGAAAAACGAATCAAATGGACCTAATGCACCCAGGCCTGCTAAATTACCAAGCAGACCGTTTTTTATTGCCTAAGGCTATAACACAGATAAAATGTCCATAGTTAAAGCATTTAAAAGCTTTTTCTCTCTGGTGGTTTTTGTGTCTGGCAAGTATAAATGTCTGTGGTCCAACACTCTGGCCTGGAGGCCCAACATTCTGACATGGAAGCAAAGAAAATAATATTGTATACTCAAGGGATGTGTTTATTGAGATTGCTCAAAGATGTATTCATTGAAAGGACATCTGGTAAAATAGTTTGACTCTATTATGGCTGATGAAAAACTTGATATCCGTTGTCAAAGCGGTCCTCTTAGCTTCAGCCTCTGACAGCCTTCCTATGGACTGTCTGATGCATATTATACGCAAAGATGAATACATCTGGTGAAATCTGCCCGTTCCAATTGCCTGCCCACAAGGCAACGTCTGGGAATCAGGCGTACACAAGTTTTTTTTATCAGGCATGTTACCAGATTGCTGCTGATGTTTCAGGCTCATGGCATTGAAACTCATAAAGTTATTCAAGAGTTTTGTTTTAGACATGCTGTATCTTCTGTTATGCCCTTGAGGGAAGGTCTGGCGGTGGTGTGGTTCACTCAAATTTTGCTTTAATGTCCTTTTTATCTTTCTATGTTTTTGTAGAAACTGAAGCATCGTTATTTGAATGTTTTACCACTTTGTTGCAGGCCAGTCTGTTGTTGTGGCTGCATCGATTTCAGATCTTTCTGCTCTGCACACCCTTATCAACAACAGTTGGTCATTTTACATCTTGGTCAGAAGGCTGCCTAAGTGGGCTGTTCTTGGCCAGAATAAACTACAATATGCAGTAGATTTGAATGAATGAATGAATGAATGATGCATAGCACTTTATTGTGTATCGTTGTACACCCAAAGTGCTTTACAATCATGTGGGGGGGGGGGGGTCTCTCCTCAACCACCACTAGATTTAGTGTTGATGGTCTTTATGTAAACATAAATATTGTAAAACTATTTGCAGAGTCTGTTTCTAATGTTTTGGTTGAAATATTTACATGATATGCTGATAAATCAAACTAAACACAAATAATATCAATGTTTTGATATTAATATCAAAGTTTTTTTTGTAAACGAGGCGACTATCCCTTAAATTAGGATAATTAAAATATGTTATTGTGGCACAAGAGTTGAATCACAGAAAGTGGCTTTAGAAGTCAGTGTATTGTTTGTTTTATTTCCATATCATTGAAGTCTATCACAGTCCACAGAAATCCATTATGCATTCGAGTTTGTCCATCTGTCCTTGTTCGTTTTGTGCTGGCTGCTCTCAGTTAGTGTGGTTTGGCAAGTTTTTTTGTAGAATAGCACGAGCCAGGGAACATGATTAAATGTGTTCATTTTCATGCATTATTTCTCTTGTAATTAATTGTAGTATATGTTAAATTTATGTTTAATAAGCTACTGGAGGAGATGCTCTATGCATTCAACATTTATGATTTAACTTTAATCAGCTTCTGCATTTTGTCATTTCAGATGCATTTATGAAATCGGGTTCGGATCATGTTATTCATCCATCTTATTTTTTTCTTATTTGTTTATGCTGTTCTTCTGCACCTTGTACTGTCATAGGAAACAAATTATTCTCAGCTACAAATGTATGTTTACTCAAATAAACCCAAGATTGATTGTTAACTCAAATGTTACTTTAAGAGTAAAAATAGAATGTGTAAATTGAGAAGAAGAAGAAAAAAAGACCTGTTAGACAGTCATTGGTGAATAACAGATTGCCCAGATACTGACAGACACCTGTTGTTCTTGGGGTCATGAAGTGAGTTCATTTGTAAGCTCTCTTAAATTATTCTACACCTGGCGCTAAACATTTCTATAATTGCGTTGTTTTCAAACTGGTATGAATGTCTGCTGTCATTTTTCCTCTTGGAACAGCACAAAGACAAAGGTTTAATTGTTGTTTTCCTTCATCATAATCAGCTGTATGCAGGAGAAAGGCTTGTGCTCTTGAAATTAATTACTCTCCTGAATACAGGTGATTTGCCAAACGTACATTTTTTGAGGTTAATGCCTTGTATTATATTTGATTGAGTTCGACCGTAAGCATATAAAAGTGCTGCGACAACTCTTATTGTTTGGATTGGAAGTAAACGGATTCCTAGCGTACAGACGGAAAGCACTTCGAAAAGATCCTTTGCCAAACAAAACAATCGCATTGGCAGAATATTGTTCTAAATTTCTATGCAATGCCTTTGCGACGTGACCTTGATTTCCCAAAACTGACAGATGGTTTAGGAAGCCGTTTTGCATAATGAATCCAAATATTTACATATCTCATCAAAGCATTGATGCCATGACTCTACCATGTATAAATGAATGTTTTTGTGCACCATGAATTTAAACGTGCTAATTAACTTGCGTTTTTAAAACATACTTTCTCTCTTACGCCTCTACACAATTAAAGCTATGTTTTCATGTTGCCTAAATCAGCTTTTTGTGCAACATTTTGTTGATTGTTCCATGCAATCTCATTGGTTGTTAATCTGTTTCCTTGAATATTAAATATCAAATATTTACATGTATGCATTTAGCTGACGCATTTATCCAAAAGAGACTCACATTGAAGGTACACATATTATCAGCTCTTGCTTTTTCTGGGAACCGAACCCAAGACCATTCACTAATGTTTGAGGCTGCATGTAAAACAAGAGAAATATGTTCTGATTGGCTGTTATTGTGACGGCAGTTTCACATTCTTATGTTCATGGGGTGTCGTGCTGCAAATCCATTGATTTGTTATGTAAGTAGGACTGTTGAATCAGATCTCTTTGTTTGCTAATATTTTCATGAATTTGACAATAAAGAATCCCAGATTGACAAGCAGGATAGAGGCAGAATAGCATAGCGAACAACCGAAGCTCTTTGGCTTTGTGACTGCGACTGAAGAGCCGCCTCTCAGGGAAAAGAAGCCCTTGATATTTGGTGGGTGAATTGAATTGGCTTCTCCACACCACAATCCAAATCTAAAAAGGCAGAACGATTTAATGGCTTTTCATATGTTATAAATCATTCCCAGCTTAACAAAACCAATAAACACAAGTGCCGCAAACGTGCGGTGGGAATAAGTCTTTGCTGCAGGACATTTTTCAGACGTCTCTCCTTCCATTGGCATTAAATTAACCTTTCTTTTCCCGCCCCGGATGCCTCTTTCATAGTCGTGAGATTTCAGAACATAAAAGGTTACGGTGATGATACCTGTGCTGTGCTGCACGCTATTTGCCAGCTTCCTGTTTGATTGAGGCGAGCTGTAAACATTAGCGGGAATGTCTCCTAGCAACAATAGGTATAAATGTTGGAATGTTGCCCGGTAGCTGAACACGGAGGATCCAGACTCCTCATAGTTGCCCTTTTGACCCGTCAAAGCCCAGAACAAAAAAATGCATTATGTGTATCATGATGCCTTTTGGCTAGTTTTGTTTTCTGAAGCTATTTGATTTGAATTAGCATTTTATGTTCTTGGCACAGCCTTTCCAACCAAGCCGTTCACATAATAAAGTGCACAAATCACATTAATGGTTATTTTGGGACAGGTTGCTGAGAATACAAATAGATTTAGAAAACATCTTTGGCTTTAGATCAGAAATATATTTTTAAGAAATACTTTCAAGTGGCTTATCTAACAGACTTTAAAGCTATAATATATATATATATATATATATATATTAGATTTCAGTAGTTTCAGAGTTATTATAGGTAACTAAACCCATAAAAAAATGTCATTACTTAAAATAAATGTTAACTGAAATTTAATAAAAAAATATAAAAACCTAAAATAATTTTTTCACCAAGTTAACAAGGCAACATTTGTGATGTTGATGTATTAAATAGCAAAAACTGCAATACAAATAATTAAAAATTATATAGGCATTAAACAACAGAAACTAATTAAAATGACAAAAACACAATTAATTACTTAAAATTGTAATACGTCTTTTTTCAAAATATCAACAAAACTACAATATCTCAATAATACTAAAATAACACTGACTAGTTTTTTAGATTAGTGTTTTGCTTATTTAGAATGTATAATAATGTCATAATATTATATCTTGTCACATTCATTCACTTTTGTCAATTTTACTGTGACTAAAATTACATCTAATTTAATTGAAACTAAATTAATGACATTTAATTTGGTGACAAATGTAAAATTAAACCAGATATTCGAATGTTATATATTAATTTATGTATTTATGAACATTTTAACAAAAACATGCAAAAACTGATATTTAAAATTAAACTCATTTATTGTCAAGATGCAAATTTAATTTAATTGTCATCATGATGCACTTTTATTAATCTCTTTTGATTTACCATTGACAATTTAATTCAACATTTAATTTTGTTGACAGGTTTAAAAGTTTTTTTTTAAGGCAGATATTATATTAATGTCAGTCTTTGAACACATTTGTCAATGCTGTGTCATTCAAGCTGTGTAATCAGTTCCATTAATTTAGTTAATGACAGTCGTTGCTGCTGTCATACTTGTTAAAACCATCAATTATTCACCACCACACCCAACGGTTTGAATCCGGCCACTTTGCGAAAGTCGTTTGACGGTAAAGCTACCTCACTTTGCATCTGGGAATGAAGCCATCATCTTTTGCGGTTTGGCTGTGTTTCAGCAAACTTTGTTAGAACATCTTCTCCCTAATTCGGTTGCTTATAGTTTTTATCTAATAATAAACAGTCCCTTGAGTTATTGTCTGGAAATATGAATACACATAAGGCATTTATATCATCTGTCTGATAAATCCTCTGTGTTGTTGCAACAGCAGAAGCGTTTTTACCTCTGACTGCAGCAGTAGAGCCTAGATGATGTGATCCCATGGGAATACAGACAAAAGCGCTTATGTGCTTCAGCAGAACGAAACGAGGCAGGCCAGTAGAATGGCTGTGAATAAAAGCATTTTTGTTGCATAGCTTTGTATGTGTGTTCAAGCATACCGTAGTTGAAGTAAAACAGTTTTTTATCATCCATTCTATTCTCAGTCGCTGTTACTTTTATATGCAGTATAGCATGCATATTTGTGTTTAATATATACAGATTTTATATACAATACATATCATTTTAATGTCACAGTCTTTTCCTGCTTTATGCTTAATATGTCAGCTGTTTCCTTAGAGTGCATATAATGCAGTTAAATGAGAGTATTTTAGTGCATGGTATTGTGACATCACCTTCCTTGGTGGTTTGTAGCTAAGAAGTGAAATGTGATCAAGCTGGAGTGAGTTTATTCTGTTCGCTTCATATACACTTCAATATGACACATTCATTTAGTATGGTTAGTTATTGAAAAAAAATATCATGTCCACTGAACAGATTTGGATCAATTTAGCATTATATCACTCACTCACCAATGGATCCTCTGCAGTGAATTAATGGGTGCTTTCAGAATGAGAGTCCAAACAGCAGATGAAAAAAAATCACAGTAATCCACAACACATCCATCCATTAACATCATTAAAGCAAAAATTGCATATGTTAATAAGCAAATCCATCATTAAGAGATTGCAACTTCAAACGGTTGCTTCTGGCTACAATATGAACCCTCTCTCTGTAATATTGCTTTCTCCAGTGAAGTTGTTTTGTCTCAATCAGGAGAGAAATATACACAAATCAAGCCCCATTTACAAGTGAAAACAGTTTTAGATTGATTGATTTATTTTGCTTCACAAGACATTCATTTATGGGCTGGTGTACTGTGGATTTCTTGTGGATTGTTGCAACGTTTTTATCAGCTGTTTGGACTCTCATTCTGATGGCACCCATACACTGCAGAGGATACACTAGTGAGTAAGTGATGTAATGATACAAATCTCCAAATCTGTTCCATGCAAACCTGAATCTTCAGCATCATTACTCCAGTCTTCAGTTTCACATGATCTTTCGGAGGTCATTCTAAAAGGCTGAGGTAGTGCTCAAGAAACATTTCTTATTATTCTCAATGTTGAAAACTGTTGTACTGCTTAAGAGGTTTTGTGGAAACTATGATTCAATGATGAATAGAAAGTTCAAAAGTTCAAAACAGTGTTAATTTGAAATACAAATCTTTGTAACTTTATAAATGTCCCTGCTTTCACGTTTGACCAATTTAATGCAGAAATCCAAAATTTGGTACTGAATGTTTTAGTGAATTGATTCTAAGACAATGTATTAACTGTCTTGTTTAAAGCGTGCCGTCCTGTAAAAAAGGAGAACAAATTGTTACAAGAGAACAAACTGTTAACTGTTTCTAGAGAACAAATTGTTACAAGAAAAGCTCTTAGGATGAGTGCTTTTTGATGCCAGAGGAATCATAAATATTTAACCAAGCATGAAATCTAGGTTTAACGTTTCTTTGTTTGTCTTTACCTACATAGGTCTACAGCTATCCATTTCTGGTTTGCTTTAATACAGTTTCAGT
The DNA here is from genome assembly GCA_027422405.1 of Ptychobarbus kaznakovi. NCBI lineage: Eukaryota > Metazoa > Chordata > Actinopteri > Cypriniformes > Cyprinidae > Ptychobarbus > Ptychobarbus kaznakovi. The sequence goes on along the minus strand of CM049794.1, from coordinate 46,688,525 downwards.
TTTGTAACTTAAGAGGATAGTTTAATCCTGTCATCATTTTTCACCAAGGAAGAAAGAAAGTCATGCTCATTTGAAACAACATATGGATGAATATACATTTTTTCAAGGGGTGAACTGTCCCTTTAAACTGATTGCATGTAGCTGTAACTGTAATATGAAGATAAAATGTAATCCAATCCAATGTAATCCAAAGATGGCAACAATGCCACCAGCTGCATTACAAGACATGTGAACATGTCCAAGCAGCACAGCTACACACACCCTTTGATAACTTCTAGTGGTTAACATCTCTCTGCTGACTGCCTGCAAATGTTACGATAATTTACGATCGATACTTAGTAGTGAGATTGGTCTTTATTTTCCATAAAGTGTTTTATGGGTGCCTGGAATGGCATTTTAGCAGGGTTCACGCCTCAGCATGGCACTTAGCCTGATTACGACTGTGCCTCTGCATATCGGAACATGATAAGAGAATTTCTGACACAGCCATGGCATGCCTGGTCAAGGACGGCTCCATTGCTGCAGGACCTGCGAGGGCTGTCCTGACTCGTGATCTGTCATTGTGGCATGGCTCAAATGAAGAAGCGCTATCGCTGATGGGGTGGGCTGTTCCACATCTGCTCTGGTCAGCTGAGAATCTGCAGGTCTGAAGGGTCAAAGCCCATATCTAGCACATGATGCACAGCCATCCTTCTTTATTTCGAACGCTATATGTGAGCAACACCTCTTTTTTTTACCTGGATCTTTTAACCAGTTCAGTTTTTGAGTTGCATTTGAAGCACAATTTGAATGTAAGGGAGTAGAATTAAAATATATACAAATTTGAAGAAATTTACAGTACATACCTTTTCTATAAGGAGACTGAAGACTGCCAAAGGAGACTGTAGAATTTGGCTTAGTAAAGTGTTGTTTCAGTTTTGAATAATGGTTTATTGTTTTATAATACGTCATTTATAGAATTGTTTTTTTAATATGTAATTTATATATATATATATATATATATAGTCTTTCTCGCACACACACACACATTCATAGAAAGGTACTTTTTTTAGATACTTTTTGTATTATTTATTATTTAATTTTTTGTTTTTATAAAATGTTGATAGATAGATAGATAGATAGATAGATAGATAGATAGATAGATAGATAGATAGATAGATAGATAGATAGATAGATAGATAGATAGATAGATAGATAGATAGATAGATAGATAGATAGATAGATAGATAGATAGATAGATGGATTGATGTTCATACATAGATAATTATTTGTTTGTATTTAGTATTTTATTCTAGTATTTTATCTATCTATATATATATATATAGAGAGAGAAAGAGAATAATTCATAATTTGTTTTAATTGTTTTCTTAAAAATGTAATGCATAATATTTAACATAGCATGAAATATAGTTATGGATTTTTTGTGATTATAATTCTTGTCAAATTCTTATTTAACATACTGTGTGTGGCTAATTTAATTCTGCTTCCAGCTCATGAACTGAAAATGTGTTAATTCTTAAATGTAGAATTTGGCCCAATTTTAACTGCCTTTCATACTGCACATGGCATTGTGGATAGTATCCTTTTTCAAAGAAATTCACTTGTATGTCTCATTATAGTGACAAATTCAATCCCATGTCCACATTTTAGGTGACATTATAGCCTCTGCAAATGTCTCTATAGGGATCCGAAATCCAGTGTAATTTCCTTCAATTCTTAAAGGAACCTATAGGGTTCCATCAAGGCCATTAGAGTGAGAGGAGCAGATGTGTGGTGTCCACATGAGGTGGTTTTGATGGAAGCAGGTTATGGAGACTGACGGCATTGTTAGCCAGGGCACACGGTGGTAGATCACATGTTTTATGCCTCAGGCCATTGCCAATGGCTTCATATTACAGTGTGGAAATGTAATTACATTCTTAGAGCACAGGAAGAGAAGCCTTTATGGAATATATTAGCTGTATTAGACACACTTTTTACCAGATAAATTAAAATGAGGTTTTGCTGATCTGCTGTCATTGGGCTTGCTTTGAAAAGTGGAACTGACAAATTGATTGTTATTGCTTTTGACTTCCCTCAATGATTGGAAACACATCCCTGCAGTCCTCAAGGGAAGCTGGAGTGCTGTGTGGAGTTCAGACCGTTTCATTACTAACTAGCATAAGCTGGAATTCTTTGGTCAACCAGCTTTAATCAAACAGGCTGTGTTGGTCGACTAGTGTCAACAGCTTAGCTAGTTAGCCATGCTGAGAGTCACTCCTCATACAGTAGTCTGTTCTTTAATTATTGTTTTCAGCCATCATAACTGCTGCTACGCTTGGTAGGAGGTGTGCTTAGATTTTCAAATGCTATGGCTACACCCCAGGGTGCTGAGCTAGCCTATATTTTAAAGATATACCATTTAGCACTCATTTAAAACATTAAGGAATCCAGTCGAGACTAACCTCACAGTAGTAGGGTTGCTTCTGCTAAATTGCATACATATGCCTCTAAGATAGCATTATGATTTCTTTAATAATTTCTTTACTCAAGTCCTGCTTCTCTGATTTTTCTTCTATCAAAAATACCCTAGTAATCTCACATCCTTGTTGCAAAAACTGTTTAAACCAGCCTAGATGGTTTTAGCTTATTTAAGCTGGTGCACAGCTGGTTTCCCAGTCTGACCAGCGGAAAGTGTCCAAAACCCTCTTACACCAGCCAATATACCAATTTCTCCAGGCTGGCAGACCAGCTAAGATCAACAAACTAGCTTAGGCTGGTTTAAAAATGATGATTGATGATTACTTTTATATTTTCCCAAGGAGCATGTGTGCTCCTATTTTGAAAAATGTAGGTGCGCATAAATAACTTTATGGTCACAATAAAAATGTATCAAGTAGTTTGTTTTTCCTTAAGCGGGTACAAGGAGATGTTTACTATGGTGGCCGTGAGAGAGCTCAACGTGCTGCAAATAGAAAAAAACACCTGCAAATTAAGAAAACAACTTCATCAACTTGACAACACATGCACTGCAAATGCTCACAACACAACCAAACAAAGAAATGTGCTGCAAATAAAATTATTTATTTGTTTGTGTTGTGAGCATTTGCACCACTTGCTGCCAAACTGATGAAAATGTTTTCTTGATTTGCTGGTGCTTTTTCAGTTTGCATGTGTTTTCTGAAGTTGCAGCGCGTTGAGCTCTCTCGGCCACCGTAGTTTTCAGGTCAAATGGATTGGTTAGTTTTAATACAAAAAGTACACTTTTTAAATATTTCCATTTTAAAATGTTTCAGCTTCAAACTATTTATTTATTAATTATGAAATTACTAAGATAAAAAAAAAATGAAATACATGTTTATATTTTACAATGTTTTCTACGCAATACAGGACTTTTAATTATAAACAAGCACAAAACACACTCGGACACAAAACACAATAGTTGTCCCTCAATGTGTGGAAGACAAAGGAGGTTGTGATGGACTTCAGGAGAAACTCTGTTGACCACCCCCCACTGACCATTGACAGCTCGACTGTGGAGAGAGTCAGCAGCACTAAATTCCTGGGGGTGCACATCACAGAGGACCTCACCTGGACCACCAACACCATGTCAATCTCCAAGAAGGCACAACAGCGCCTACACTTTCTCTGCCGGCTGAAAAGAGCAAGTCTCCCTCCACCCATCCTCACCACCTTCTACAGGGGAACCATTGAGAGTGTGCTGACCAGCTGCATCACTGTCTGGTACGGGAACTGTAGTGCAGCAGACCGCAAGACCCTCCAGCGGACAGTGAACACAGCTGCAAAAATCATTGGTGCCCCTCTCCCCTCCATCCTGGATATTTTCCTTGCACGATGCTCCAGTAAAGCCAATAGTATCGTGAAGGACCCACCCATCCTTCCTATAGTCTCTTCCAGCTCCTACCATCAGGAAGACGGTACCGGAGTACCTGCGACCAGACTGTTCAACAGCTTTTTCCCCCAGGCTGTGAGAGCCCTGAACTCAACTCACACTGCACCTCTCTGAAACCCCAAACAAACCCCTACCTCCTGAAACATGGACCACACCCCCCCCCTCCCAAACCTTACCACATCACAGAAAAAACTGTCAAAACTTTTTTGTGCAATTCAAAGTGTGCTACACACAGGTGAGTGGGCCTGTACAAACCACCTGTAGTAACACACTCTCCTCTATTTGCACTAGACACTTTCACACACTACTGTGTGTACATAATCCCACAAAAGTAATATATGTATGTTTATATGCTCATGCACTACAATCACCTTACACTGTTCCCGAGCCAGCTGCTTGAATGTTTCTCTTTTTGCACATGTACAGTATTTGCGAGGCATTTGCACAGTTGTACAGTTTTATTTTTTTTAGTTTATATATAGGTAACCACTTTTATATATAGCATATGTATAGTAAAATCTGACAGTAGGTCAGTTGTGTATAGGTTTATACTGTTTTACTTCATTGTTGTATGTCTGTATTCATGTAGCACCGTGGTCCTGTGAGGCACGACATTTCGTTCCACTGTATGTCCACACATGTAGCAGAAAGACAATAAAGCTCAACTTGACTTGACTTGACTCTTATTTTGAAATGTATTTATTACACTTGAGCTGCTCATTCAAACAAATGGAGATAAAATATGCGCTCTTACAACCATCAAAAGCATACAATAAACAGTCAATAAACAGTCGATCATAAGCATTTGCTGGGCATAAATGCATGGCATTCATTTTTTTTTTGGAAACATAAGCCTGTAGAATGTGCAATGTGTAGAAATGTACACATTTATTTCATTAAATCATTGCCATTAAAATTTTAATAATCACACATTAAGCCATATCACGATTTTTATTTCCCAGCCTTAAATTTAGGACCTCTTAATTAAGACGTTTGTCATACCATTTAAGATATGTAAGACTTTTTATGACCCATGGGGATCTACTTTTTCTCACACACATACTCCTAAATATATTTTCCAGTTTGCACACATCTATTTTTACTCAAATACAATTGAAATGCTTGCACTTTCGAGCTCTGCTGGGAGTAATTTAACACTAGTAGCACTATAACCAAACACAAACACATGCATACTGTTTTCCATTTGGAAATGTTTGCTTTGACCCATTTTTTCTTCCTCCTTCATCATTTGTTAGGTCGTTTGGTGACATCTGTTCTCAATACCCAAAACGGCCCATCTTAGAAAATCTCAAACAAACGATGATCATGGGTCGTTGGTGGCATTGTTCTGGGTGTCAGTAGTACCCAGTGGAAAAGCGATCGCTGTCTGCGACTCATAAATATAATTTCCTTGGAACCTGTGAGCCGTGCGCCGCTGTGGGGAGGTTCTGATTGCATTGGAGGTGACAGAGCCAGCACAAGACTGCCTGTTTCAACGGAGTGACCTTGTGGGACTGGGGGAAGTGGTCAGGAATGATGGATTTCCTAGTGCTTGTGATGCTTGTCTGTTGCCCCCTGAGAACGATTCTGTAGAGTGAGGATTTCAAAGAAACAGCCTTTTTCATTTTATAGTAAAACACGGCGGGTGAAGAACTTAAAATGCCATGCCATGTCATTTTACACTCAGATTTATTGGGATTGAACTTTTTCTCCCGTGACGGGAAGTTAAACTGCCCATGCCACCGATAAAAGGCAACACAGTGTGTTAGGAATAGAATTTGATGCATCTAAACGGGTCATATCATAATTTATTCTTGATATATGTGAGATGAAAACAATATACACAATACATGTAAACTACAAAAGTTTGGGGTCAGGAAGATTAAATACATATTTGTTACTTTTTTAGATGTATAATGTGCTCAACAATGCTGAATGTATTTGAACAAAAATACAGTAAAATCTGTAATATTGTGAAATAGTATTACAGTTTAAAATAAATGTTTTCTATTTTAGCAGAATGTACAAATGTAATTTATCACAGAGCCACCATTACTCAAGTCTTCAGTGTAACAAGATTTTTCAAAAATCATTTTAATATGATTTTAACATGAATAAATATTTTTTTGTATTATTATTATCAATGTTGATTTTTTTTGGAAGTCATTATACTTTCTTTTTAAGATTCATTTGATAAATAGAAATGTCAAAAGAACAGCATTTATTAGAAATAGCTTATATTTTTTTAGACAAAAGTCAATGTAATGCATTCTTACTATATAATATGCATTATTGATGTTTTTGTGATAATTATATTTAACAACTCCTGAAATGTTTCATGTTTTATGGTAGTGTGAATGAATTCTCTGATTTATGTGTCTTAAATGTATGTTGGCACATTTGCATTTCTTTGCATATATACATAATTCCCCTCATTTTCTGCCAAGGTGTCATAAGGAACAGCATAAGCCTGTATAATCACTGATACACATACAGACATTTTGTTGAGCAAATGTGTGAGAAAGAGAGACTGAGGGAGAAAATCAGGTTTATAAAATAAGAAAAAAATTGCTGTTCACACAGATATGTATTCTTATATGCACTCACGTGTATGAGCATCCCAGAAACGAGAGCTAGAAGGGTGTATAATGGGCAGAAATTAATTAACGAGTGGCGGCTGAAGTTGCCGGGTTCAGTCACAGAGCAAGGTGCTGAGCTGGCTAATGAGATGTGGAGGCAGCCGGTATTAAACAGCCAGGCTCTTTTAATAGGAAAGGTCAGGCATGTCAGCTGCCATTATTGTTCTGTGTGTCCTGCTGACGCTGTAGCCAGTCCAGCTAAATTGAGATCTCAACTTGCTAATAGCCTAGAACTTCACTAGTGGTGTATTAAAACCTGTCTAAAAGTTTCCTTTATGGGTGAAGTGTGTTCATTTCCTGCTATGGACAGTAAAGACATAAGAAGTTGAATTATAATTTGACAATGTAGAATTAAAATTATGTTTTAGATACTGTTCAAATCAATCAATCTGTCTTTCGTATATATAAGAAATCTGTCTGTCTGTCTGTCTGTCTATCTATCTCTATCTATCATTCTATCTATCTTTATCTATCTATCTATCTATCTATCTATCTATCTATCTATCTATCTATCGTTCTTCCGTTCTTTCATTCTATCTATCTATTGTTCTATCTATCATAATAAAATAATACTTTTTGTTTTATGGACTTTGCTGGAACAACACTTGATTTTCCAATACAATTATAATGAATAGATTAGTTTATATATTCAATTTTCTTATTTGATAATGCACTAGTGTTCTTTATATTTTTGGTCATACCTTGAGGCCAGTGCTGTATCAGAGATGGCATGGTTGGCATGGACACTTCGATGCTGTAAAAGTTTTTAGGTAATCACATATCACTTTTGTTTTATAGGGTTGGTGGGGAGATTCAGCTGGAGTGACAGTGATACCGGTGTGTTGTGTGAGGCAGAAGACATGACTCTAGTGGTGAATGCAGGGGTGGATACTCACAGGGACGCCACACATCAGCGTCACACTGTCATTCTGTCCCATGTTTGTTGAGGATTAGACGTATATATCCCTGTCAGCAGATACAGCTGTCGCCAGAGCTGAAAAATGGCCATACATGCATCACCTTCTCAGGGTTTAAGAGTTTATGAGAGAGAATAATGAATTTCCCATGATGCTTTGGGTGTTTCACCTCACGTCTGAGAATATTACTGTGCAGAAAAAAAGAAACTGTAGCTTTTGTGGAAAGCAGTCATAGTTTACAGAGCATGCCATTGTGAGTAATGTTTTGTAGGTGTCATTGTATTTTAGTCTGTTATTAGTCTGTTATTATGCAATGTGGCATTTATAATACTACACTATACTTGTAAGTTAGAAAGAAAATATTGTACTCTTCTGTGCATTAGATGTTCCAGTGGAAGGTTGATAGTCTCCTGAGGGGATTTCACTAAACAGTTGTGCCACATTCAACACAAAACACTGTTATTTGGAAACCATCTGCATTCCAGTTGAGCAAGGCACTAGGATTTAAATTGTCATTATTTTAAGATCAAATATGCATTTTATGTAAATTAGGCTAACTTTAGACTACACAGTCATCCAAAGACAATGTATTTTTATTTATGTATAATTTGTTAAAAAAAATAAGTCCTAGAGTATGGCATCAAAACCTGTTGCTCATATTTGTTGTAGGGCTGTTGGTGGGTTGATGCACTTTGGGGTGAATACAAGGTTTTTGGCCAAGGACTATTCTAGGGACTGACTAAGTATTTCAAACAGAGCCTTAAGCTTGAGCTATTTTTGTGATTATCCAAGATGTTTCTGGCTTTCCTGATGAGAATGTGTACAATGCTGTGTTTGTTTACCATGTTTAACACAATTATCTGGTATTTATCTATTTTATAAGGTAAAATAATGCATTGTTTTAGCTAGTGTGGAACCTGGAAAAATACTCTGATTAATGGTGTTTTTACTGCCGTTAAATGGATAGCTCATCCAAACATAAAAATTCTGTCATCATTTACTCACCTTCATGTTGAACCAAACCTGTATAAGCACAAAAGATGATGTTTCGATTGTTAAATCCAAGCAACATTGGACTCCATAGACTATTATTGTATGGGCAACATCCTCTACACAAGAAAGAAAGCCACGCAGATTTGTAATGACATGAGGATGAGTAAATGATAACAGAATTGTATTTTTGTGTGTACTATGCCACTAACATAATTTTTCAAGGATTCTGCCCACAAACCTTAAACGGTCATTGTGTAATGTAGCATCACTCAACATTTTCTTAAGGACGCACTTGTAGATTATCGATCATCGTTTTTAGGGCTTGACATTAATAGTGTCTTCACTTATGGGAAATATGTGCTGACCCTGGACGAGTAATGAGTAATAGCGTAAAATGAGAATGAGGCCGATGCCCTTGTGACCCTCATTGGAGGGCTTGACAGAAGCAGGTCAATATTGTCTTCCTGTTTAATTTATTTAATTGCTTGACCTATGAAATGAAAGGTCACAGCTGCTGCTTGAAGGTATTATCAGTTCACTGACCATTTGAATGTGTTTAATGGTGAGACTGCTTTTAGATTTATATATATAATTTTATACAGGGTGAAATAAAGGGTTGAGTTGTCTTCTGTTCTCTTGAGCCTTCTTTGCCGGACAAAACTCCCATTTGCCTTGTGAATTATCATTAGTGTTTCACTCTGCAATCTGAACACGTCTGTGCTAAGCAGCCCAAAAACAGGTTCATTGGCAATAGCACATCCTCCGGTCTTTCGTGACTGGTAATTAAGTGGTACAATTTCTGACACATTCATTACTAGACGGTCTACGGACACCAGCGTTCGCTGCATTTTATAGGTCGTGACTGGTGTCAGACTGTCAGAAAATTATCATACATTTAGAGTACATGATTAAAAGACCACAAGGACTCGTGAATGCAGGTTGCATTTAGAAAAGCGACTCACTGGGGGACTGTGCACGTTTTTTTTTTATCAGCAAAGAGTGCTTCCAGACATTTCAGAAGAAAAAAAAAACTGATTTTGTCACAAACAGACAAAATTTTGTCGTAATTTTTCAGTCTTTCCTTAAATGACAGCCTGGAATCCATGTAAAAATATTCTGACATTCACAGTGCAAAGCTCACTTTCCAGTCCTCCAATCTGAAACTAAACAGCAAAAATAGATTAATCAGAAATATTTTAATTTGCTGTTTTTTTTAAATAAATTAATACTTTTATTTAGTACAGATGCAAGTTGATCAAATGTGACAGGAAAGACATTTATAGTTTTATAAATAATTTCTATTTCAAATGCTGTTTTTAAATTCAAAGAATCACAATTTCCACAAAAATATTAATCATCACAACTTTTAACGTTTATAATAATAATAAATATTTATTGAGCAGAGAATCAGCATATTAGAATGATTTCTGAAGGATTGCGTGACACTGAAGACTGCAGTAAACCACAGGAATAAATTACATTTTAAAATATAGTAAAATAGAAAACAGTCATTTTAAATTGTAGTAATATTTCACCATATTACTTTTTTTACAGTGGTTTTTATCAAAAAAATGCAGTCTTGGTAACTTATTTCAAAAACATAAAAAAAATCTTATAAGCAAAATCTATGTAAGGTAAATTAAATATTTAAGTGGTGGATTGTGTGTTAAAATAAAAAAAATTCTAAAAATATTAGCTTTTATCGCTCAAATATATAGACTCTCTGACCATGTAGGCACCATGTGTGCAGCAGAGCAGCTTTGCTATGGGTCTGTGACATTCATCAATATAAAGCAAACATGCTGGACACAGTGACCTTCTGAACTCAGGTCAGTCTGCAGAACCTCACAGCAGCCTCAACACATCCCAGATAGATCACTCAGACCTGGGCAGGTAAACAAGATGCACCATCAGCCCGGAATGAAAGGTGACAGGCTGCAAAAGATATTGGCTGATGTGTAAAAGCAGTGGTTCTCTAACTTTTCAGGCCAAGTACCACCTTCGACTGAGTCAGAGCATCCAAGTACCACCTAGTGTGTGCGTATATGTGTATATGTGACCCTGGACCACGAAACCAGTCTTAAGTTGCTGGGGTATATTTGTGGCAGTAGCCAAAAATACATTGTATGGGTCAAAATTATAGATTTTTCTTTAACATTAAAGATCATGTTCAATGAAGATATTTTGTAAATTTTGTACTGGAAATATATCAAAACTTAATTTTTGATTAGTAATATACATTGCTAAGAACTTCATTTGGACAACTTTAAAGGCGATTTTCTCAATATTTAGATTTTTTTGCACCCTCATATTCCAGATATTCAAATAGTTGTATCTCAGCCAAATATTGTCCTATCATAACAATGATGATGTATAAATCTCAATTTCATAAAATTTACCTTTATGACTGGTTTTGTGGTCCAGGGTCACATATATAACTTAAATATATACTTATATTTGTGTGTGTATACATTTGTGTGTGTATATGTGTATATATCAGTGGGGATTTCTTTAAGACTGCAAGGGAAGCTCGGCCTCCCCTATAATGTCAAAAAATTAATGGTCAAATATGTACTATTGTGTTAACATTTTATTGACAAAAAATGCGTTAGAACACGTTCATCTCGAAGACGAGTTCGTTCAGAATCAGCTACATAAAGCAGGTCGGCTGACTCAATTTCCTTCTCAGACATTCCCGTAGCGTCACAGTGCATTTCCCTGTTGAAGCCTAGCGTCTATTGACTTCAATGGGGCTGATTTGAACAGTTTTTTTCAGTGCTTTGAAACTAGACGGTCATTGGATAAATGCTGTGATTATGTCTCGCCCACGGACGCTCAGCGTCTCTGGAGGTGAATGGAGGAGTGGGCTGGCCTGGACTCCGGGCTTCTGCGTGATGATTGGAGGGTCTGTCGAAAGACTGCATCTCCTTTTGATTGACAGCGATTTTGTACTATAAAAGTCGCTGACGCTGAAGCTATTCGAGCTCAGTCCCATCGCGGATTTTGCAAGTGTAGTCGAAAGACAAACTGCTGCAACCTATTTCTTGGTATTTGCTTGGCGAAATTGCTAGCCAATTTTCATCATACATTTCACACAATTATACACCACATTCCTTGTTTCAGTTCCTAATTCCCACATTTTCTCCGTCGAGTTTAATATCTTTTTTTAGATCGTTTGTTCATTCATGCAGTAGGCTAGAGCATTTTCTTGAAAAGGAACGTAGGGCAGAATTTACGTATAAATACATGGACAATTTGTATGATGTTGGCCGAAAATGAGCTTCCCCTCTTTGAAAGCACAGCAGCCGCCACTGGTATACATATATATATGTGTGTGTGTGTGTGTGTGTGTGTGTGTGTGTGTGTGTGTGTGTGTGTGTGTGTGTGTGTGTGTGTGTGTGTGTGTGTGTGTGTGTGTGTGTGTGTGTGTGTGTGTGTGTGTGTGTGTGTGTGTGTGTGTGTGTGTGTGTGTGTGTGTGTGTGTGTAACTTTTTTAATAATGAATATTAAGTGCACAGTTTCAGGAACTTTGTGTTAGGAGAGAGAGAGATTGACTCTTTTGATGATTGGAGAGAGAGAGAGAGAGAGAGAGAGAGAGAGAGAGAGAGAGAGAGAGAGAGAGAGAGAGACGAAGTGATGCAGGTAGAACAAGAGCGAACAAGATTGGGGGTCAAACTGAAGTGGCGGAAAGAGGGAATAAGTTGGTAGAGAGGAAATGTGTGTACAAATGAGAGGCCAGGCAAAGGAGATGGAAACTATAGATGAGGGAGATTGAGACAGGCTTGGAGAGTGAGACAATCAGAGAGAAAGAGCAAGAGCTCTGAGCAGCCAGGATAAGCTCAGCACAGCTCAGGAGTTGATAGCACTTGACTGCTTTAGGGTGGCTGGAAATAAGACAAACTGTCCCTTGCTGTCAAGCCTTCAGGACTGATTGATCTGTTATCTCGCTGCACAATTTATCTCTCACTTGCTTTATTACCGTGTGTGTGTGTGTGTGTTTGTGCCAGAGAGAGTGATAAGTTCAAATAAGTTTTTTCTGTTCTAATATATTTTAAAATGAAATGTATTCTTGTGAGGGAAAAGGTGAATTTTCAGTATCATTACTCCAGTCTTCAGTGTCACATGATCCTTCAGAAATCATTCTAATATGATGATTTAGTGCTCAAAAACATCTCTTACTATTATTATCAGTGTTGAAAACATTAACAATAAATGAATCATTAAATTGAGCATGGGACTCAAATGAGTAACACTAGAAACAATGTAGCATTTTTACATTATATTGAAAAAAAGTAGCTTGTCATGAAAAACCTAGAGAGCTGTTGTCATGCTACTGCTACAATAAATGTAGTTATGTTTGTGGTGTTGCAAATTTTAGTAGGTCTCTTTTCAACAGATTCTCCAAACCATGCAGGGTTGTAGCAACCATGATAACTGGAGTGGACAAGTTCTAAAAAAATTCTAAGTATTTCTCCCCCACATTTTAAGTAATAGTTTTATTTTGCTTTTCCTGAAGACACAAATTAGCCAAGCAGGAGCTTCTGCATGCCAGTTGCAAATGCATTGCACTGAATGAGTGAACAAATATGTTGTTATTCTACTCTGGTTATCACCTGCTCATCTGCCTGTCAGACAAACAGATACTGGACAAACATCATGCAATTAATATTCATGAGCCAAATGCATAATTTTTTTAAGTATATTATTTGGGCTGAATTGCGGTTCATTTTTACAGTTGCGTTACGTTTCATTTTCCCCAAATTCCATTTTCATTTTATTACTATTAGTAATTATTACTATATTACTATTATTAATTTTATAAGTATTCTGCTGTATAATAGTAATGTATTTCTGTCAGAATTTCTTCAATGCAAACCCTTTTTTTTGACAGGTTGTTGTGCAGACAATAATTTTTTGAACTCTCAGAACAGCTCTGGAGATGAAGTTTATGTGTTCATGTCCCCATATAGTGAGATGGCACATGCATTACTCGTACTTTAACTAGCCCGACCGATATGTTTTTTTTTTGGGGGGGGGGGGGTGATACCGCTATTAGGGAGTAAAAAACGACTGATATCGATATACTGGCCGATATTCTTTAAGTGTAGGCTATTTTATAGTACAGTGTAGTCAAAATATGATATGATACGATGTATCTGCAAAATTATATATCGGCCAGGCTCTAGACAAAACTGTGCCATTCCATTTATATAGACTGTTGGAACCTGCAGACTTTGTTTAAATAGTATTTTTGTGGTTTAATATTCAAGAAAGCAGTTCCATATCGGGATTTGCTTACAGCCCTGCTTTTACATTATTCTTTCAAAATTTGCCAAATTCTCTGACATTATGCGTTAAACAGTAAATTCAATATTTGTGATTGGATTCTGCGATTCCATTTTCTGCATCACCAACAACTTCTGACTATACATTGCCTTACGGAAACAAATAATCTAGCAGGACTGATAATAACAATCAGGTCTACAGTATGACGTGGTTGAGTTGCTTCTACAAATTGAGCTTTTGTCAATATTCCCTTTAACCTTATGGATGGTTCACACATAATTTTAGCTTTGATTTAATACCTTTTATTGTCATTTCAGAAGGAGCGTGCAGACTAAAGGTTGATGCTCAGCTCTGCTAATTTAATGTCAAATCTTTACGGTAACATCTGGGTCAAAACACCGCCTGTTTGCTGTTCAACACTAATCAGACCGTGTCCTGGACCTCATCAAGGTTAATTGCTCAAGACAGACCGATTTGTTACGCAAACTGACAGTCAACCGTCTTTGCTCGTCTGCTCTTATGAAAAATCCATACGTCAACGATAGCCGCTGTGCTGTAAACACAGTGAAACCCAAACGTTGACTCAGCTCAATCATCCATTAAAATAATGAAATGCTCTAATTTAATTCCACCTTTGTGCATCTGCAGATCCATTGTTTCTTTGTTTTGGTTCGTCGGTAGAAGTTGCAGGCGGCGTATTTTAGTCTCGTAGCATTAGGCTGAAGTGTGTGTGCGTGGTAGCTCTATAGCAATATCTTAAGTAGTGTGATACTTAAAGTGCCGGGCTTGTATAAGATGGATGGAATTGGCTGATAAATTACATTAGATGAAAAGCATATAGTGTCTCCTGCCAGATACACTGGCCGCTGAGAGGGTCACGGCGTACTGGATGCTATGATGGTATACATTCATTCAAGACGTTCTGTCATCAGCATCCCCGTTCAAGAGTGCTCTACCTCTCTTCACTATTAAAATATCCCGGCCTCCTCCACTGCTCAACAAGGTCTATTTGAATATAGCTGAATCATATTATTTACTGATTTATATGCTCTAGTAATTCACATCCAATTAGATGGCAATAGCCATCATATTTTAAGCTGTATTTTGATGACGTGATGTAAAAGCCGCTTTTAGCCGAAGATGATTTATTATAGGCTGTGTTCAGAATAGAGTAGTACAATTTCTGCACTGTTTAGTACATGTACTGTGCACCGTATGCACATTTTCTGAATATGTAGAATACTTTCTGCACTTGCTCCAAGTGTATACTGCACACTGGTGGTTGTTGAGGAGAGACCCCCCACATGATTGTAAAGCGCTTTGGGTTTACAGCAATACACAATAAAGCGCTATATAAATCCATCATTCACTCATTCATACTTGGATGACCTACATGTCAGCAAATTGTGTTCAATACAGTATACAGTATCCCACAATGCAGTGCAGTCAGTTTGACTAGTCATTTCCAGTGTGATGTATAACCTGGAAGTAATTGTATTTATATGTCACTTTTAGTTTTTTTTATGTTTTTGATGTAAGTAACTTATACTTGTCTGGGCTGCATTTATTTGATAAAAAAATACAGTAAAAAACTGTAAAAATATTATAATTTGTTTTGTATTTTATTTATTTATTCATTGGTTGCAAACTGTATTTTTAGCAGTTCTTCAACATGATCCTTCAGGTGTCTTTCTAATAATAATAATACATTTTTTATGGAAACTGTGATTCAGGCTTCTTTGATAAATAAAAAGCTCAAAAGAACATTATTTATTTGACATAGCATTCAAATTTGGTTATTTGTTATGATTAATGCATTTACTGTGAAGTTTAATTCATTTAATGCATTCTTGCTAAAAAAAAAACAGAGCAATAAATTATGAACAGTAGTCTATACAGTATTATTCTGTTAGCAGTATGCTATTATAGCATTTCAGAAACAGAATAGTAATTATAATATTCATTATCTTCACTAAACTTGCTATTAAATATTCTGTGGTTTCATTCACGTGGAGGTCACGTGCTCCAAGGTCACGGGTTGACGGTATGCAACAGGGAGGCAATCAGCACCTCGTGTACTCGCACACCTGCCCTTTCCAGAACAAGAATGGGACAGCTTGATTTTTATTATCCATCTCCCTTTTCATCATGCAATTGTGGCTCCAGCCGTCAGAGAGAAATTACTCTTGATTATTTTCAGCATATGGGGAAATAAGACCCAATTTCCCACCTCAATCTTCGAGATGATTTGAAGTGTAACCAGTCGGTCACACTGGACAGATAGATAGACGCACCAGGCCCTGATTAAGGTCCACCATCAAGCGAAGAGTTTTTTTTATTTCTTCAAATTATATCAATCTTCATTTATTTAGACTGCAGGAGCGTTTTTTTTCTTTCATGTCCTTAGAGGATGAGGTTATTACATGCAAATCGTCAAGTTAACGCTTGCAATTTTCAGTGATTTAACAATAGCTCTGCTTTGAATTTCAAGGTTGTATAACCACAACAAGTGCTTTCACTTAATTGACACAGAGAATCAAAGCTTGACTCTTGGATGTCTGTTTCAGTCTTAAATCTAACAACTCTGTGTGCCAGGTATTGAACGTTTGATTTGTGTTTACTATTCCCTAAAGTTCTATATTACGGTAATCACATGCCTTTAAAAGATGCTGCAGGTTGATTGAATATGTTGTGAACATCAGTGCATCCCTAGTAAAAAAAATATATTTTCTTTAAAATACATTTATTTTATAATAAGTATAGTTAAAATCTATTACTAACATATTGCTCGTGTTACTGATATGAAAATTATTATTAAACTTTATTTGGAGTGATACTTGTGCACAATGCACATTTCTTAATATTAAGCCTAAAATGTGTTTTAATGTCACTATTGAAGAGGATTGTCTGATCTTTGAATAATATTGGTTTAAATGCAATATATGTATACCTTAAGTATACTTGCAATTGTTCCATTTTAACACAATCAAATATACTTCAGCGTATCTTTAATTGGACCTCAGCACCACTTCCGCATAATTAAAGTGCATTACATATGAAATTAGTTGTTCCAATTCAGTATACCAATTTAGCATACCAAAAGTATAATTGCAGGGTATTTTATTAACTACATAAATATGTAAATGTATTTGTATTATACATAAATACAAATACATTTTAGTATATTCATTTTTCATAAGGGATATTCACTTCAAAAAAAAACAGGTTTCCTAGTCTCAAATTCATTAGCAAAGGAAAAATAGATATATAATGTTTTATTGCATTTTGATTAATTCTGAATAAGATAATTAAATTGATAATTAATTTGTTATGGTCAAAAAAAATCTTAAATTAAATCCTGGGTGTTCATTGTGTTAAAATCTAAACATATTTCATAAAAAAGGAAAATTCTGAATTTTAGAATTTAACTTGGGGCCCAAGCCAGTCTTGAAAAACGAATTAATTAATTAATTAATATATTTTTTTATAGATATTGATTGATTGATTGATTGATTGATTGATTGATTGATTGATTGATTGATTGATTGATTGATTGATTGATTGATTGATTGATTGATCATTGTTTTACTCTCCTGAAATGTGGCACTTTTATATTTGTTTATTCCAACAGTTCTTTCTGCTATTAGGGTCAAATTCTAGTTTTTAATTTTTTTATTTAAAGTATACAATAACTGCTATATTTTTGCTCAGTTTTTTTCACTTCATCAAGTTATTAAAATGATTAAGTTATTAAATATATATAATTATATTACTTGCATTTTTTTTATTATTTATAAAATTTAATTTATTGCACCATAACAAAAATTGTATTAGATATTTTAGTGAAATGAAAAAGTTCATTAAAAATAAAAAAAAAAACTTTGTTGAACTTACAACTTCTAAAAAGTCATGTACCCACACTTTCAAACATTTAAATTCCCAACTAATGAAACCAAATAGTTGTAAAAGATGTTGTTTTTAATAATGTTTTATGCTCCTCTCTGATTTGAAGAGCGCATCGCTATTAGAAAACCGCGAGTCAAGTGAAATGTTCCTTTCCTCCCGACTGTTTCAGCATGCAAATTAGCATTTGCCTGTGAACCAACAACATCCGAGAAATGACTAGAAAAATGTATGACCTCGGTACAAGCCTTACGTCTGAAACACCTCATTAGCTGCTTTTTGCTCTCGCTAGAGTCTAGACTGTATTTGGGTTATGGAATCCAGACTCTGTTGTGGGGGTGGGTTTTTTTCTATAAAAGGCCCAAATAGCTGTAATTATCTGGATGAGTCATTAGCTTGGTGTTTATCTGGGTAAAAGTGATGCTTTCGTAAATATCCGCAATATATGAGTGATATTTGTCCTTCTCTCGGTTTGTAACACAGGCTTCGTTTCCTGTTTCACTCAACAGAGATAGAAATCAAACATGGAAAGTTCAACCCGTTTGCAGCGGCCCTCTTTCCTCTCGCACGGCCGTCACCGTTATTAATGCCCTCCGATGTAAATGACTGATTGTCTGCAGTTGCACTGCCCCTGAAGTACGCTGCAACGGGGTATCGGCCACTTAATTCTGCTGCTGTGCCACGCTTTTAAGAGGGGAGATAAGCCAAGAGCGGCCAATTTCCTTCCGAGATGGGCACGCTTTATTGATGGAGTGGACCACGCTAATGTTTTTAGCCTTCTGGGTGTCCATCTGTGAGCATTTTTCCAGTGTCATCACCACTCTGTTTAAGTAGCTCCAGTGGCTTCTTCGGGCAAAGGGGAGATAATGCAGGCTATTTATCATGCAGGAATTCAATTTTGAGCCCACCATTCTCCTCATAAAAGAGTTACCAATCCATATATCAACCATTTAGTTGTCTGTTTTCATGAGCGGGAAATCATTTGTATGCATTTTATTTATTTATCGCACAGGTCAGATGGCCGGCGGGGGATGGGGCGTTGCCTTCGCCCGTAGGGAAGAGGAGAAAGATAGTTAAGGTGAACAATTAACTAAGATGGCAATGTCAGAGAGAAAGAGGAAGGAGAGTGGAATGCTGGACTATAGGCTGTTGACTTTCTCTGTGTACCTCAATATGAATTTGTCTGCTTCAAACATGGTTATTTGGACAGAAATTTGAATTGATTTGTAAACAGAATGTATTGATGGTGGATCTGTTTTGATTCTATTAGTACTCTTAATATGATTATTTTAGTACTTTTGTAGATTATTTGAAAAAGTCTCACAAAACACAGTAACAATGTTTGGTTTATTTGAAGTTGTATATGAAATTAATAATTTGTGGTTCATTAAGTGAGTCTTATAAATACAGTAACTTTTGGGATAATTCGTGTTTTTGATTCACTTAAAAGAAACAACTCATAAGGTTGTGTTGTTTCACACTAGATTCTAGGGATGCACAATTTATTCGTACGATATCCGAGATTTTACCATACTGGTCAATATTAGATATTTAATTGACAATTTATCACTTTGTTTTTTCATAATTAGATATTTATTCATAAGTACTAATTTCCCCTATATTTACATTCAGATTACCTTTGCCGTTATCTTTAAAAGTCACTAATAGTCGGCGCCAGTAGCCCTGAGGGCAGCATGCCGACATACAGCACCGTTGTGCTATGGGCATCCCGAGTTTGAATCCTGACTTAAGGACCTCCCCCCCCCCCTCTCTCTCTCTCCCACTTTGCTTCCTGTCAGTTCTAATCTGTCCTATCCTAATAAAAGGCAATACAATAAAAACAATTTATTACACTTTCAATACAATTTTCCGAAATATGGTTTTGGTCATTTAAGGTAGTTGTTATCACGCTGATGTATGTTCAATTGTTCAGTTTTGTGATAGGTTTGATTTTAGTTAGTAATTTGATGCTATAAAATGGGGCGTGTCATTATGGTTGATTGGGTTTGGGCAGGAGTTTGATACCGCGGCTCCACCTCACGACACTACTGGGCAGTCTCTGGCTCGAAACGAATCTCTACTGCGCAAACTCTGGCTCCAAATGACGTCATTTTCTCAAGATGGCAACGGCCATACTGAGATCCTTTGGCTTCACTTTTCTATAGTGGAAAGAAGTGGAGATGCGCCGTCCATCTTTTTTTACAGTCTATGGTCGGCACGCTACCCACAAAGCTATTGGCACCGTCAGGTATTTTTAGAACTTTTTTTTCGATAACTGCTAGTGAAACAGAAAGTGAAACTTTTACAGTTTTTTTCCCTTTCTTAATGGAACCAGTTCTTTTTTTAGAATCCACTTCTCAACCCTAATGATTACTACTAAACGTCAAGTCGATTGTGGTGAGGAGGCATATTTGTCGTCACCCATGGGTTATTTTCCCCTGAATCTTGTTTTACTCAATGTTTGCGTTTTAATGAGCTCTGTTGTTAACATACACTCGGCCCTCCACTGGGGAGCGTGACCTCCATTCGCCTGGGCTTTATGTTATATGATTAATAAGAACACGATTCCGCCAGATCAGACGAGCATTCAAAAACAGCTTTTGATGAAAACCTTTTGATGAAGGGCCGATGTTAATAGCGTCCTGTGTTTCATGTGGCTCTCGTGAGGGCTTCAGATCTAGGTACACATGTGCACTTTTCCGCTGCTTGAAGCCTTGGTTGTACTCTTGTGCATTTAGAGGACTAGCTAGCTGTGTGCAGCTGTGGTCCAGTCAAGGTCATGCATCTGAGATGTGTTTCATGCATGTCTGACAGTAATTAATTGTGCTGGGCGCAGTGCTGGCCTTCTCTTCCTGTCCTCTCTCAGCTGCCGCTTCCTATAGATTTCAACAGAGTTGGCTGACGTTTGAAAGCCACAGATGTGCTAACTTACCAATATATTTCATATTACTTGATAGAGCATCATGCCAATTTGCATTGATCGCTGTTTGTCTTTCCTGTTTTCCCCGCTGTAATGGAATGACGGATGAGAGGATTTACATTTTTAAGGGAACTTTTTTCTCATGAGCGATTACCATCTATTTTTCTGCTAATAAAATACATCACAGCAGAGCAAGTCTTCATCTAATGACACACCCCCTAATGTTATTTAAATGACACTGATTGAAGGAAGTGTGCTTGTTCAACTGTGATTGTCAGTTTTGGTTTTGGTGATACGATACGTTCCTCACCATCTGGACTATCAGTAGGAACTAACTATAAAAAGTATAGGTGCAGAATTTCCAGCTAAAAATACTTTGTATAAAAATACAGCTACCTGGTGAGATTGTAACTCACATTAAAGTGCATCATGCACTTTTTTCAGTCTTGCACTTTTTTTTTTTTTGGTAATATTGCATTTTCACTACAAGATCGCTAGAAGATTAATACAAATTAATAAAAAAAATATTGTGTGCTTATGGCATATGAGACTTTCTAATATTCCAAAAAAGCATTATAATATTTAAAAAAGTTACAAATTTGCATGATTAGCATAGGTAAAATAAAAAAATGAAAAAAACAATAAAATAAAAATATAAACATAAATAATTGAAACAATTTATTAAAAATGTATATTAAAAAGTAAACACCGATATTTTGTTAAACTTTTTTGTCATTCTTAAAAAATTTGTTTTTATATTATTATTTTACCTATGCTAATCAGACAAGTTTGTAACCAGAATTTAGATTTTATTAGTACTGTTAATATGTTTTGATAAATACTTTTGTGGTATATTACAAAGTCTCATATGCCATAAGTGCACAGTGAAATTTTTGATTAATTTCAGTTTGGATATGAAATAAGTACTTTGTTGTTCAGTAAGTGGGTCTTATTAATTTAATAACTTTTCATAATGGTTTGTAGGTGCTTTTGATTCACTAGAAATATCCTGCTCATAAGACTCTTTGAGAGTCAGACAACACTGGTCGTGTTTCACACTGTAGATTCTAGGGATGCACAATAAATATGTACCTAATTAATATATATATATAATTGTTAGCCTGTGAGGTAAGAAAAAATAAATGTAACACAAGAAGTGTTCTCTGAGTACAAGTTCTATTATCTTACACCATTTTGCTTTTCAAGTAAATTGATCTTGTTTTAAGGATAGTTTAGATATTTTTACTGGAAAACAAGACAAAATACTGATTTAAAATGATTGTGCAGTGAAACCAGAGAATGTTTTCAAGCAGTTGGAGTATCAGGTTTTCTGTACTGACATAAACAGCAAAACAGCAGTCTCATTTTCAGATTGTCCTCACTTGGCTCTCGGTTTGAAGCTCTGCGTGAGAGAATTAAGGACTGAAATCAATTTGAGCACTGCCATTTCCCCCTCAAGTGGCTTATTAGAACATTACGCCACTGATTATTGATTCCAATCAAATCTGTTAGCTTCATTAGCTGATAGTATCGCCCGTTCAGGTGGATGAAAGATCGGTGGAAATGGCAGCTGATGTTATGATTTAGTTGTTTCAGATCATATTACATTTTTACATTTAACTGCCAGTGAGGCTTTGTGTATAGAAATAGTAGCATATTTTCTCAGGCAGGGGTTTTTGAGATAGCGAAGCAAAAGCTTTTTAGATGATTAGGGGTTGGATAGAAAGAGAGCGAGCAGGAGCCAGAGACCTGTGCAATGCATTTAATCTCATAAAGTAATGCGCTGTGCTCACATTCAGCAATCAGCTCATCATGGTGGGCTGAAGTAGCTGACACTGTGACACGTGGAGGAAGAAATCAGAGTAGCAATAACTCTGTTCTGATCTTTGTGCATTGCTGGCTCAACAGGAGAAAGCACGGATACACGCTTTGCTTTCCTCAGGAGCTAGTAGTACTAGTCTTATTTGGTGCATAAATATGAGTCTTTCTTGACTGTCCGTATCCTTTTTCCATGTTGTTGATTGTAGGTACTATGATATATTATAGTACTGTGGTGGTACAATGGCACACTAGGCGCATTTCCATTACAGATTTGCGCAAAACTTAGGCGATATTTTTTAAATGTCGATAAAAATGTATTGCGAAATGACAGTGTTTCCATTAACTGTTGTTATGCGATCAAAACCTTTTTTTTTTTCGTCTCGCGATAAGTCATGGCAACTGATTTTGGTGGGATTTTGACGGATTTTGGCTATATTCAATCAAAGGAGGCGTATGTGTGTATCTTTACAGAAGCAGCGCAGAGAGCCACTTCAGAAACGAGCGTGGTGTGGCTCGTATAAACACAAGCATTGACTAGAGTGGCCGCGATCAATTACCGTGGCCGTGTCAGAGCCGTAATCTGCCGCAGATGTGTGCAGTGTAAATTGTCTATGCGATAATGGCAGGGACAGGCCCTTATACTTGAGAGCGGCCACTTATTGGAGGTTATAGTACATTGAAGAATGATCATATGACTTTTTACATAGGCCTACGCCATGTCACCTGTAAATGTGAAAAAACACATGTAAAATTGTCAATTTCAATTGCAGTTTTGCTAAATATTCCTTTTTCGAATTGCTTGAAAAACCACCTCATTCAAGCGTAAAAACTGATTTGCGATGTATGGGAGTTTTTGCAAAATTGACGCATTTCCATTAGGCGTAGATTTTCAATTTGAAATTTGAAGGTAATGGAAATGCAGCTAGTGATGGTAATACTCAAGATTGTTTGCTGGTCTTACTTGGCCTCCAAGTCTGGTTTGGTTTGCTGGTTTTTGAGGAGTTTTGGGCAGGTATCAGCTAGACAGGCTGGAAGTCTAGCTAGCCAACCAGCTAAACACTAGCTTGGTCGGGCTGTGAAACCAACTTAGCTAAGACCAGAAAACCATCTCAAGCCATCTTTTATGTGACCCTGGACCATTGAGATTCATACATCACCTGAAAGCTAAATAAATAAGCTTTCCATTTATGTATGGTTTGTTAAGATATGACAATATTTGATCGAGATCAAAAAAAAAAAAAAAACACCTTTAAAGTTGTCCAAATTAAGTTCTTATCAATGCAGTTCTTTGCTGAATTTTCAGCAGCCATTACTCTAGTCTTCAGTGTATGAAGATCCTTTAGAATTCATTATAATATGCCAATTTCTTATTATTATTGATGTTGAAAACAGTTCAAAAGTACAGCATTTATTTGTAACTATTTAAAAGTCTTTACTGTCAGTTTTTGATAACTTTAATCCATCTTTCCCGAATACAACTACAGATTTCTTAACAGAGCTCAACATATCCACCATAGCTGTAGTTATGGCAACATAAGTGTTAAAGATTTAATTATATTGGTAAAGGTCAAGGGCTCTAACGAAGTGATTAGTTAATGTAAGATAATCATCTCATGAACAATACTTAACTGCAACCACAAGGGAAATGGAATATGTTAGCATGCACAATGACGGGGTGGAATTACACAACAATTAGCATTTGAACAATGATTGGCACGTTTAAAATGCCGCACAGCTGTAATTAAAATGCAACCAAAGCCGAGACTCTGGAGTCCTGTTTGTGTTCGGCATCACTTTACTCTTGGCTAAGTTTACAGCTCTCTTTCCTATGTATTACTTTACGCCACCTTGTACTTCAGCGAAATGAGAAGGATATGTGGGTCCTCTCCTCTAACATTACCTGAAGGAAATTACTTGGGAGGTGAGGAAAGGAATACTGTATTTCTTCATCGTATTTTCTGTCCATATTTTTGATTGAATTTGGAGGGAATTTCAAGTATACTGATAGCCTTGTGTTGTTAGTGCAGACTACAGATAGCAACCAGTCAATGCGTTTCCCTGAAAACATGGTGTTGTTTATTGAATGACACTGTTCAAGCCACATTATTTTTTCCTCTCTTTTGAATCTTTTTTGCGTTTAAGGGACACAATTGTGGATCGGCTGGCTGCCTTAATGTTCCATCTGATCGATGACAAGGTCAGATGATTGATGAATCAAGCAATCAGCGACTCTCTCCCGTGGACGAAGCAGACGATCAATTCCTCTCCCAATGGAGTGATATCATTAAGCCGCAGGAAGTTTCGATAGCAGCCTCTGCAGGATTCTCCGGCCCAGACCTAGGAATATATTTGACCTAGGAACAGGCTGTTAACTTTTCCAAAGTCAAGACACAAAAGCGATACTTTGCCAGGGCCCCAGGGTACAATATTACTTTTTTTGCAATTTTCAGACCCAGGGTCCCAAAGCACTTTTGTGGAAAATGCAACCATTTTCAAGGCTTTTTCGTAATTAAAGTCGACAGACACTTTACTGGATTTATTTCTTCCTTTTTTCACTTAATCCATTGTGATTTTTTCATTCTCTCTTAGAAAAGGTCAGGGAATCATCGGAAAAGGTGCCCCTAAATCCCAGGTGTACACAGGGATCAGAGATGAGCCACCATAATCTCCTCTCCTTTATGACAACGGGCATTTTTCTGCTTTGATATCAGATAGGCGTTGACCTTTGTATGTCCGTCTATGTCACTTGCAGTCAAAGCTAGTGTCAGAGGTTTCTCGTTCATCTCATGAATTGGAAAAGGAGCAACAAAATCCATGTTTGTGCGAGTATATTACAATTTAAAAGTTTGGGATCAGTACGATTTTTTTTTAGGGGGGGAGAGAGATAAATTCATATTTTTCATGCATCAAGGATGCATTAAATTGGTCAAAAATGACACTAAATTTATTTTAATGCTACAAAAAGTATTTTAAATAAATTATGTTCTTTCAAACTTTGTTCATCAAAGAAACTTGAGGGGAAATCTTCTATCACTGTTTCCACAAATATATTAGGCAGCACAACTGTTTTCAACATTGACAATATTAATAAATGTTTCTTAAGCACCAAATCAGCATATTAGAATGATTTCTAAAGGATCATGTGACACTGAAGACTGGTGGGATGATGCTATAAATTCAGCTTCGCTATCAGGAATATACATTTATATTAAAATAGAAAACAGTTATTGAAATTATAATAATATTACACAAAATTAAAGTACTGTATTTTTGATCAAATAAATGCAGCTTTAGTGAACTCAAGACTTCTTTCAAACATGGAAAAATTCTTACAAACCGCAAACCTTTAAAAAGTTGTAAATAGCTGTACAATTGTATGTTAAATTCAATGTTACTTGCTGTTACTTTGTAATTATTTACTAAATTTACTACCACTTTCTGAATGAAAATAGTTTCTGCACCAACATTTTCTCAGTGTTCCGTATATGCCTAAAGTTGAAGTGAACTTTAAGCAGATGCACACACTTGAAGTGTGCTTTCTCTTCTAGAAAAAACATTGACGACCCATCCTGCTCGCATGGCATATCCAAATATATTATGCAATCAAATGCTCTCCTGGGTTTAAAAGTTGCAAATTTCAGTTCATAGGTGTGATTTATTCACAATGCTAATGGCTTACAACATCTTGTTTCAATAGAAACACGTCAACAAGGAATTCATTGCTTGGGGTCTTCAAATACTGTACATATTTAGGGTCTATAATTCTTACAAATGCATAAGAATTTGCCAGATCTATCTTGAAACTAGATGTAATATATAGAAAATGCATTGTTTGGCATAATTGGTTAAAAACTGTTACCTAACCTTCTGCTCAGTTCGTGGCCTGTTTAGTTCTCATGATCAAAGCGATGTGCTGCACAGTAGCACCTTTTTCTTCTGAAATGCTTTCCTAACAGAAGGGACTTGCTACTCAGTTGACACCCAGATGCCACAACAAAGACATGATACAAAACCAAGACCTCTCACTCAGCCTGCCATTCATTTATATGAAAATCTGGAAAAACAGGGTGACTCATCATTCATATTCCCATCTGGAAGTAAGGCTGAATTGATGCGTTTGAAGAAATAAGATTAGCATTAAACAAGTGAAAGATCTATCTTATGCCATATGCCATATCTAGCTGGCTTTACTACTAATAATAAAAAAGATACAAATGAGACAAGTCTTGATATAGAGTATGCGCATAGGTAGAGCTTTAATAAATATGGATGGCATGAACTTGTTGAATTTGATGAGAAATGTTTGAATTCAGATCTTGGCATGTCTGAGCACATTCCAGATGTTGAGATTGACACATTTGAGTCTCCAATTGCTCTCCAGTTTGATCTCTTTTCAGTCTAGAAGAAACAGTTGAGATCCTATATAAGAGGTGCTTTGTGGGTGTCTGTGTGGGAAGATGATTTGTCCCCCATTTCTGCTGAATGGAACAGGCCATCTCCATCAGCACATGTTCTTCCCCAGAGGGGGCCTGTCATCAGAGAGCATGTGGGCTTGTGGCAACGTGACCTTAGTAATACCCTGGCTGTTGAACATGCCTGCCTTTCGCAGGAGATTTACATAAGTATGGAAGAGTCTGATGAATATTCACATCTTTTGCCCCACTGCACTCAACGTCTTGACCCAAGTTATGCTCTATGGGTGAATCCAGAAGAACTGCACACGTTGTTGTATCGTTGATCATAACTGTGGTATGCAACTCAAGTGATTGCTTGAGATATAATTTTATTGGATATAGTTAGTAATCAATGTAATGGTTGAGGTCTTTTTCTTAAGGCTTACATATGTTTTGAATTTTTTATATTTTAAAGAACTTTATGAATTTTATTTTAGTCTGCATCAATATTTTAGGTTCATATTTAGTTGAATGTGTATTTATACACACTACATATAAAACATTTTTTAAGTCTGTAAAATTATGTTTTTGAAAGAAGTCTTTTGTGCTCACCAACCCTGCATTAATTTGATAATTTTTTAAGTATACTACATAATTTTTTTTTGAAGAATAGAAAGTTCAAACAGCGTTTAGTAATTTCATTTTGAAATAGAAACCTTTTAAATTTTAAATTCTCACTTAAGTTGTCACTTTTAATCAATTTAATGCAACCTTACTAAATACAAATAAAATAAAAGGATAAATCAATAAAAGCTGAATGCAGGATAATTACAAAAGATTATTTTAAACAACAAACAGCAGTAGTACTTCAGAGATTAACTAACCATATGTATAATTGCTATTATATTATTAGTATTATACTGTATAAGTAAAAGTGTGTATTATTTTGTCCATACAACTGTATTGTATCATACTAGGTTTAAAAACAATATCACAATATAGTTTAGTTGTGTGTGCTTTTTTATATTATTATTTATTTTTAGGGTTAAAATGTTTCAGGTTTTTCCCTATAATTTAAGAAAAATTAAATTAAATTTAAATATAACTAGCCTAAACTGTTAAAATAGTATGAAAAAATTAATTGTATGGACAAAATACTGTCCCACCAATGAATATAATGTAACTGTCACACTGAACAAAAAATGACTTTTAACCAGGTTGTTTGTTGCAAATTTTTTTTTTTACATTTATATAACTTTTTATAACTATAAGCATTACTGTTCAGTTTCTGAGAAATTCCTGTGTGTAAGGTTGTTTGTTTTAGTAAAATCCACTAATATTTGATTAGCACCAATAACACACCCATCAAGCTGTGAAAATCTGCTTTATTATTGTTGACCAGCCGAAGTGAGAAATTTGATATTTATTTAGTGATAAAATCCCTGTGATGTATGTGGCAGATGAGTCAGTCAGCACTGCTGTGGTGTGTGTTATTATTAGCTAAATATTTTATCTCCACAGCCTGTTAATCAGCAAATGCTTATTTTAACATAATTCTCAAAAACAGCTTTATTTTACATGAGCACAGTGGAAATGCTTTTATTGGCCCTGTGAACGGTAACCTAATGCCTCAGATGAAGGCAAAAGCACAGACGGTGTGCATGTCTTGTATTTGTATCTAATTTTTACACCGACCCCTGAGCTTGGCCTTGTATATTCAAAATCAATAGTTTATTTTAAGACATTGCCAAATATTTGTTTCTCTGCATACAGTGAAAGCGAGCACAAATACAGTGGCCCCAAAATGTATTTGGACACTTAAGCCACATTTAAAAATGTATGAGTGTTATTGTATTTGGTAACAAAATACCAGATTGGAGTTATTGAGCGTATCAGTTCCCCAGATAACTTTTGTCATGGACTTTTGACTCTGCCAATATGAACTGTCTTTGTGCTTTTCAAAAAGCAGAGTAAGGCGTGAAGCTCAACAGGTTCTGGCATTTGTTACACGGTGACTCCATGGTCTTTAAAGCCTTCAAAACAGGTTTCTCTGACCTGTAATACTTCCTTTTAAATTCCATGAGCGGATTCCAGCTCTTTGTGGCAGCAGAGCTTTTGGGCTTTTAAATAACTGGCAGAAATGTGAAGAAACTGTCAGTCACCGAAACTTGGTAATGCTGCTATTTACCAGCGGTTCTCTGACAGAATCGCTTAAATGAGAACTGGCACTTTCCTCAAACACACCCAGTACGAAGTGAAATAAATAAAGCATCAAGCAATTATGAAGCCTGAAAATAAAGATGACAGTTTAAGGTCAGCCAATTAGAGGGCTTCTCCACTAAAGTCAACTTATGGTAACTTTTTTTAACCTCCTAGCTATAGCGGTCACTGTCCCAGAGACGGTTCAATCATTTAATGAATTTGTGTCATTTATGTAGCATCACATGCAGTAGATTTTATGCCAGGGATCTATTTTTAATATTGCTTCAGTGGTCGTGCGGTAGGACTTGAAGGATAAATGACATTTGGATTGAATTTCCATGCATCTCTAGAGTTCCTACTGTACCCTGACTAGTTCATATTTTACATATTTATTAGTAAAGCCATTGTGACAGCTCTCACAGTGGGCCTTCTCCGCATGCTGGCAGCTTCCACCCCGCTCAGTTGACATTTGAGTCCACTGCTGGGTCTATTCCCGTATCAGTCTCCATCATCTTTCTGGCCCTCGGGCAACAGCTCTTTCTCCAGCCTCATTTATATGCAAACTAATATGAAAATAGATTATCATCATTAACACCGCTGTATCTTGATGAATTTTATTCAGTTACTCTCCTCCTCCCACCCCTAGAGCCATCCATACTAAAGAAATTAACGTTCTCCACTTGGTACCTTGAAAACCTCTGGGTGGGAAACAAGAAGCTCTTCTTCACTGGACTGTATTAATGAGGCTATCAAATATGGGTGTGAAAAGTCTTTAATATTCCGTTTCTGAAGTAATTCATAGCATGAAGTCAATGGCTGCATGCAAATGTGCATACTCAGACTACATGGTATGTGAGATTTAGAATACAGTTGACATGAAATAGAAACCTGTTTTTTAAATTTATCTTATTGATTTTATTGTGAACGATTCATTCATGCTCATAATTTTTTATTAAAATATAACTCAAACTTCCTATGAAATTACAGATTTCTCTTGTCGTATGCCAGACTTCTGCCATGAGTTTTTCCACAAACTCTGCCTCTTTTTTCTGTTGTTGATTTCCTTCCATCCAATCAACATCCGATGGATAGAACCAGAACCATTTTTGATAATCTCTTCATAAATATATGACACGATACAGAAGAATAGATCTCTACTTCAGTTACATCGCGACTTCAAAGTATGCATCTGTTTTTGCTAATATTACCATTATATTGGCTTATATTATTCACCTCCCTGCGTTACAAAGAAAGGAGGTGAAGTTTATGATAGTGGTTCTCTTTTGATTTTTTTTCTTTTAATGTTAAAATATTGTTTATAATATAGAAAATATGCATGCATTGGGTGATTTTAGATTTCTTGCTCACGTTTTTCTATTTTATTTTCTCAAAGTACATACTTTAAGTGCATACACTTTATTTAAAACTTCTAAAAATCACATTTTATTGGAATACATGATTTATAAGATTATTGGAGTACATTTTACAAGAAAAATTTGCTATTTGTTTTTGCAATTCAGAATTTCACGTTTAATTCAATGTGTTGCTGTTTCTTTGTAATTGTTTGTGAAATTTACTAAAGTGAAAATTGATTCCACAATTTAGTTTTCAGTGTTAGTACACATGCAAAATTGCATGTTCCCATATAGTATTCAAAGAACAGTTCTTTGTTGTATTTGTACAGTCTGTGCAACAGATACCTGATGAAAAACTAAATCTAGCTCTGACAAGTATTCATTGTTTGTCTTGGAGCAAAATCTTCATTTTGTGAGATTTAATATTAATATCCGCCATTTCCTCCATGGTCTCTTTATCTTTGCTCGGTGGGTGTAAAGCACAATTACTTTAGTGGAGTGCTTTTCTTTTGCTGCCGTTCAGACCTTTGTGAGAATTCTGGTCAAAGAGCAAGAGGCCAAGAATATGAAACGGCCCATTGTGCGATGTAGATAATGAACAGCATTTTTCAAGCTTAGCTACACATTTTGACAGCTGCTGCGGAATCCCTCCACTGTATGAACGGCATGCTTAAACACATTATTGTCTCTGTTACACGCTGCGGCTAACACTGGAACTCATCATCATTGTCCATTACAAAAAACACGTCAAATGTCCAACCTGCGTCACTCAGCATGGAATTCCAAGATTTGTGCGAATGGCGAGTCTGGTAATGAATACACTCAGACAGCTCTGTATAAGTAAATAACCTCATGCATTTTCAATAACCTCTTACTGGTCTGGATGCATGTAAATGTTTGCATTCATTGCATTGGTTTGCAGGCTCTCTGTGCACTTGATGTGCTTCTATTTGCACCATTTCCTTCGATGGCATAATGAAGCCCGTGAATTGGAGTTGCCTGTTTATTTATCCTGAGATGGACTATAAAAAGTGTTGACAATCCAAAGCATGAATGTATTTGCTTAGTGTAATAATGGATATTTGTGATATTTACATCATATTTTGTCAAACCTTATATTCAAATATTCTTCCATGCAGATAGATAGATAGATAGATAGATAGATAGATAGATAGATAGATAGATAGATAGATAGATAGATAGATAGATAGATAGATAGATAGATAGATAGATAGATAGATAGATAGATAGATAGATAGATAGATAGATAGATAGATAGTTTCATGATGATACCTGTGCAAATCTTTTCATTTAATATGATGGAGTTATTTTTCAAACTACACCAGATACTGTATGCCCATTAAGTCATCATTAAGTCATCATACTTACATACTTTTATCTGGAACCAATTAACTATGTTGGATTCATCTTGTCTCTTCATGTACACCTCCGCAGGCTGTACCCTCAGCTAAAGACGAACAAAGGAAGTGCATAATGATGTACATCAACTCAAACTGATGGCTTCCTGTCATTGTAGTCAGTAGTGGAGGAACGCAGCTCTTAACTACCATCACCTGTTCACTCTTTCACTCTCCAAATGAAGCACTTGCAGCTGGTGATCCTTCCTTCCTTCCTTCTTTCCATCAGTTTCCCCCTTTTACTGCATTTATTGTGAAATAATGTTTTATCTTACTTTTTCTTCCTTCCTTCTCTCCATCCTTTTGTTAGCCTGACTACGTCAGACTTCGTACTTCCGCTCAATTAAGCAAAGTAGCAGAGTTTGGTATTACCAGGCTATCCTTTTGTTCCTTCCTTCCTTACTTTCTTTATCCGGTTGTTCCCCATTTTATTCTGTTATTGTAAAATATTGTCTTTTCCCTTTCCATAGATTTCCCCTTTTTAACTTTATTTTAATCATAGATTTGTACTTTTTTCTCCATCCATTCCTTCCTTCCTTCTTTCTATCCTTCCTTCCTTCTATACATCACAGAACCTATGGGGAAAATGGATCCCAGTTTCCACAAAAATATTAAGCAGCATAACTGTTTTCAACATTGATAATAATAAATAATTTCTTGTGCACCAAATCAGCATATTATATTTTTGAAGGATCACGTGACACAGAAGACTGGAGTAATGATGCTGACATTTTTGCTTTCCCAAATAGAAAACAGTGTGAAATCATATTTTTTCTTCATTCCTTTCTTCCTTCAGATTTGCCCCTCTAATGCAGTTATTAAAAATATATATATTTTCCTTTAGAGTTTCTATTTTAATGCAGTTATTGTAAAATAATTTCATGGTCAGTGATGTATGATGCATTTGTGTGCATCTATCAGCTTTGATATGCGTACAATATTGCAAATATTTTATTGATACAGTACACCCACTTGAATTTTTGCATGAACATGTCCATTGTACGTAACACGCAGGGGAAAACAGCAGGGGTCCTTGAATGTGTCTCATTGTCACTGTGCATTTTAGATTTCCTCACATTACTGTACAAAGGTGGTTTTATATGCTCTTTTAACACTAATAATTATTTATTTACAGTAGTCGGCTCTGTTTGAGAATATTCTTTGAGGCGATGAAAGAAATAGACCTTTAAGAAAAAGCATCATATTCATTTGGAATCATAAATGTGTCTTTTTCTGTAGTTGTTTAGAGTCCATTCCAGTTATACTTCATCCAGATCCACTGTTTAGACATAAATGAGATGCAATGGCAATTTTGGAAAAGCAATTCTTACTGCCTGAAACAAAGACCACTTGAACGTGGTGTTCGTGAAACAGTGTCATGTATTGTCATGGCTGGCTGGTTGCATGATGTTTGACAGAAGCAGACGCAGTTGTGAAAGGACATCTAGTGCTCTGCACACCAATCAAGCATGTTGCAATGTTTGCAAATGCAAATACTTGTATTTCGTACCCACATTAGCAGTTTACACTTACTAATATGTCTCCACACCTTAAAACCCCCATCTGTTGTTCTACTCCAACTGACTTTGTCATATTTTAATTAACCATTCGATTCTGCTGTTATTTTTGCAGTCTCATCTCTGCAGAGCAACATTAAAATCACTGACGGCAGCAGCAGATGGAATTGGATTACTGACGGACAATGGAGGCAGGCCAAGATGCGCCTTCCCTCTGCCATGCTGCATGGGAGCCTTCTTCATTAGCCCGTGCTCATTCTGTAGTTAATGCTCTGTGGCGCTAACACTGGGAACCGCTATAACTCGACCAGCTTCGTTTGAATGTGCCGTAAAGCTCTCTATTCAACCTGCCCCTGCTGATTGATTAGCTTTTGTCTCTCTGATTAAAGGCTGCTCGTGTCCCTGCGCACCGAAATAAATATATAAATAGGGGAAAGGGAGAGAGAAGCGAAGCGGGAGAGAGGCGAGCGAAAGCACAAGAATGAGATTCGGCTTTGTCACAGGCAGAATGAACTTTAATCTCAATCACGGACTGAAAGCGTGCGCTATAGCGGCTAATCGCTAATGGGATGCTTCTGCTGCCAAGTAATAATCATGAAAAAGCATTATGTGCACATAAGGAAGGGAAAATATCATTATAGGAATTGGTTATGCTGACCTTTGGATTCAAAATTCATTATGGAATCAGTTTAGTAATGCTTTTCACTTGACACTCTCACTCCTCATTGTCAATTTACCACAGTTAAGGGGTGTTGTTACCAAAAAGCAAGACAAAAATGGTAGAGCATATGGTCTTGAGTGGCTTATTGCTTTTATAAAATTATGCCAACTGCAATATGTACAATAAATAATTGCGTGTATTAATATTAATAATCGCACTAAACAATTCTTCAGCCAAGTTATACTGTTCATTATGCTGTTCATTATACTAATAACTGTAAGCTGTTTACCACTTTAATAGCTTGAAGCAATGTTCTCATAGCTCAAACTGACAAAACATGGTGCCTGCAAGGTCAATGGTTCAATTCCCACATACTGGTATAATGATTACACTGAATGCACTGTAAGTTATAAAAGTGTTTACCAAATACATAAATGTAAATTGTAGCAACATGTTGTATTTAATGTAGAATTGAGTTGATATCTGGTCCAATGTGTGTATATACTATCATTCAAAGTTTGGAGTCAGTATATTTGTTTAAAGTTCCCCTTTTATGGGTAATGAAAGGTTCATATTTTGGTTTGGGTCCCCAACAACAGGTTAACATGCATGCAAGGTTAAAAAACTATTTCATTGTCTTATAATATGCATTTTTATTTTTACCTTATTTGCTCAACGATTCCCAAACAATTCGCTCAATGATTAATTTTTCCAAACCCCTCCTTTGTGTGATGCTAATCTGCAGTGATTTGTCCGATTGGTCTCATTTCCATTTCATCATGCCTGTAATGCCTGATAAAGCAGGGTTTGAGCACAGTGCTGCTTTGTGTACAGCGTTACCGGCGAAACTGCTATTTTTACAGATCCAAAGAGGCACCTAGTGGCAAAGAATGAATTTGCATTTTCATTCAGACCAACAAAAAAAGACCAACAATATGCTAATGTTTGATGTTGACGTCAAAATGAAACTGCTGGGATTCGTTTTAAAAACGACTCGTTTCAATGATTCAGAGTTGCCTCTTTCTTTTGACAGACAATAACTTTATACACGGTGCACTTTCAGATTTAAAACTTTGTAGGATGTCTTCATTCACTTAGAGCTGTGTTACACACTGCATGAAATGTAATTTTCAAAAATCCATAATAGGGGCACTTTAAGAAATTAATTAGCTTTTTATTCAGCAAAGAGACATTAAATTGATCAAAAGATTTACAATGTTACAAAAAAAGATATTTTATCTTAAATATATTTAATATATGTATATATATATATTTAATATTTGTCAAAGAATCATAAAAAAACATATATTTTTCTGGATTCAACATTATTAATAATATTTGATTTCTGAAGATAATGTGACACTCAGGACTGGAGTAATGGCAGCTAAGAATTTAATTTTGCCATCACAGGAATAAATTACATTTTAAAATATATTAAAATAGAAAACAGTTATTTGAAATTGTAATAATATTTCATAATATTACTGTTTCTTACAGCCATGGTAAGCATAAGAAACTTTCAAAAAATGATTTAAAACAATAATCTTACCAACTCTTCCATTTGAACAGTAGCCTATGTATCAGCTTATTCAGTGACTCTGAACGTTTCAGAGATTTTAAAGCTTCAGTATGAGTGTTATGATTATTTTTATAAATACATACTCGTGCATACTATTCTGAAGTACTGAATATTTCCTTTCTGCTTGAAACCGTAGGAAATCTCTTTGTTGTCAGTAAGTAGTGTTACATCCGTCCCCAGAATAGGGGTATTAGGAATGGCGAACAATCTAAAATAATTTGAGAGAGACAAGGAGGACTTCCAATCTCCAACCCCATCAACACAAGCCAGACACTTCATTTGCCAAAGTAGTTCGGTATCTTCCTCTTCTCAATGAGCAGTGAAGGTTTATATCACATCCTTACAGTCATCTCACCAGGTAGAGGACCCAACAAGGCAATTGGGACCAGGTGGTAGTCGTTAATACCTGTTAGCTGAAAGCATGGAGGAATGAGAAGGAAAGGAGGAGAAACACAAAACAATACAAACAGCAACAATCTTATATTCTATTCACCAAACATAATACACAAACAAACATTACGTCCTGGGACGTAACAGTAGTCAAACCTTCAAAGTTCTTCTTTTAAGGCCTTTCCTCTTCCAAATCTCGATCTTTAGATCTATAAATATGAGAGGGACATCCTCTCATTAATGATCTAATTACTCATGTGTAAAAATGACTTGATAAATCTGTCATTCAGAGCACAGCTGCCCCATAATGCTGTTTACATTACTGTTTATATAGAATGGAGGCCCAGGGGCCACATTAATGATGATCTGCCCCCCCCCACCTCTAACACGATTCTGTAGCCTCTTCATAAAACCCCCAAGCTCCCCCCCCCCCCCCCCATTGGACGTGCAAGTTAATGCTAGGGCTCTTTTGGGAATTCTGTC
Organism: Ptychobarbus kaznakovi; assembly: GCA_027422405.1. Lineage (NCBI taxonomy): Eukaryota > Metazoa > Chordata > Actinopteri > Cypriniformes > Cyprinidae > Ptychobarbus > Ptychobarbus kaznakovi. The sequence goes on along the minus strand of CM049794.1, from coordinate 46,652,155 downwards.
AAAAAGCGCAGGTGTCCACAGAAGCCCAAGAGAAGAGAACTGTGAATTTGAGTGCCATTAAGATGTGTTTTAAAGTCATTGTCAACCCACCATCTTTCACCGAACAGCATAGTGTAGCATAATTAGCCATATTTGCATTTTGCAACCTCTTCGCAGGCAGGGCATTTTGTGCTGGCATATGGGCTTCCTTCAACACCATGGCACTGTGGTTTATTAGTGGATTTCAGGGTGGCTGTAGTTTTTCACAAGGCTTTGCAAAAGCAATGGAACCGCTGAGTCGGGTCAATCAATTGGTTTACTTCTTTCTGTGTGCTTGTGCACAACTATGGGCGAGCAGTTCTTCTGAGAACACGGTGTAATGCATGCCTCATCTGAGAAGACCTTTTGATAATGAAGGTGTTATGGATTGAGCATAGTGCTATCATGCTTTCCGGCTCATGTTTACGCTGTTTTTCATGGATAATTTAAAACAACCTATTAAGTGAGTACTCCTGGCAAAATTGTTTCATTTGTCATCGTGAATTGATCCAGTTGGCAATTCAAACTTGTATTTTCATTTTTCTGAGGAACACAAAAGGAGAATGTTTGAAGATTTGTACTGGTCGATCTTTTCCATGCTAGAATGAACACTCCAAAATGCCAAAATTAGACCATGTGACTTTATATCACTATATTATAAGTTTTCTGAAGCCAACCATGGGAGTAAATCAAATTTTGAGTCATTATTTACTAATAATCTTCCCCTCCAGTAAACTGTTATCCATTGTGACTGGATGGAGTGAGTTGAACTCGAGAAACTGATTCATGAACCAATCATTCAGACGAGTTTTGAAAAATGAATTGTTCACAAGCTGGGCATTGCTAGTTCTCCCATGAATTCTCTTGAACATTCAAAGGAGAGCTAGATCAGATTTTTTTGTGTTGCAACTTAAATTTCAGTTTCTTCACACAAAGATTATTGTGCAACTTCAGAGGACTTACGATAATAGCACATGAATCTTATTGAAGTGATACTTTTATGGTACTTTTGTGTGCTTTTCAGAAGACTGAAAGCCTCAGTTCCCATGCATTGTAATTGCATAAAATAGAGCAACCGGTATAATTAGTTCATGTTTCAGAATTTGGTTTGTGTTTCAGAAAGTCTGTATATTTGGAACAACATGGGGGTGAGTAAATAACAGAATTTAGGACTATTCCTTTAAGAAAACAGATGGTAATGCATTTGTCTTTTCATCCGTCTGTTTCATAGAAGAAATATGGAGGACAGTGAAAATAAACAAGAGCTAGAGCAGGGGGAGATCACATGCCATAATTCATAAAAGCACACCGAAACCAGATAATTATTTGGTGCCATTGAAGGCTGAATGGGAAGGCAGAGCATTATTGTGGTAAAGTAGATGGCACTTTTATTCTGACACAAAAGTAATCTCATCTGCACCCTAGAGCTGTGACAATTCTTAATCTAGAGACTTGTGTGAAGTGCGGTGGTGTTGTTTGGTGTTGTCAGTATAATACCTTTCATTATGATCGATGACATAAATGTTTGGGACAGGCATTCTTACCAGATGTACGCTAGCAGAAGCTCAAAGGAAACACCCAGACAACAGAAGATGCGTCCCTTGGGGAGATCAGGGGCAGAGGGGGTCACAACCTTGTCATCACTGAGCAAAACTGAAAAGGATGCACAGATTAATAGACTCCTAAGCTTTGTTCATGTGTAATAGATTTATAGCATGAACTATTGCTCAGTTACAAACAGCAGTGTTTCATGGACTGTCATTAAACCTACAGCACCATGGCGAATTATGTTTTAATTTGATTGAGTTCGACACTGCCGTCTAAACTGAATGTGATAAGATACAATGACAGAGTTTGAATCAGTCTGACAAATCCTTGACTGAATGAATCACTTTGTCAGAGTGGTTACTGTATTAACTTCTGATTCACTGAACCACAGGACTTTATTTTTATTCATGTGTCATATAGCAATAACTATTTTGTTCAAGGTTTGTAATACTTAGTATTATTACTCCTCATAAGATAGTTTAAGCTTGACTCGCAAGTTTGACTGTTCATTTAGTCAATGTTATAATACAAAAATCTAAATTAATTGCTAATTTTGTTTTTCTCAGCAGAAGTTGAAATATTGTATTTATTTGATCCAATGGGTGGGCTGTAGGGTTGAACAGGGTCTCTCCTGCTGCAAAAACAGCACTGAATAGGAAACACTTAAATGCATCTCGGTGCGACTCGAAGTCATTTGATATTCATGCTGCTATTGAACCCTCTGAAGCCTCTATTGATGTTCACTTGAGAAGATGTTGGAAAATGCAACCGCTGAAAACTCGAATGTCATTGTAACCTCGATAGCTTTATTTAACAACCTTCATCCTGAATATTTGCTCTTTACTATCCCCCATTACATCGCAAGAAAAAGCAAGTGATTCAATGGTGTGATTTTTGTTTGGTTACCTTCGCAAAAAAGACCTTGAGCATCCGAGGTTGTGAAACGGAGCTTCTTGTGAATGCAGCTGGAGACACGGGTGCTATTTGCACTAGCTTTATGAGGCTGGTTGCTTGTAGGTCCTTTGGGGATAAAGCTGTGACCCTGTCCTGGTCTGCTTTTGGAAGTGCCATAGCTTGTGGTATTGACATCAGTGTCATGTCCAATCAGTGGCTGAGATTGGAGCACCCAGAGCTGCGAGGCTGGACTTGCCAGCTTTAATTTCCAAGTCGTCTCTGGTTTTTGCAAAAGGGTGGGGGGTTTGACTCCGGAGAGCGGCACGTCTCGGTCCTAATTAATCGCCTGTGTGACAGGGGTACTCCTCTGGCTGCATGTAGAATGTGCTTTCACATGTGGCCCCACGGCCTGTCGTCTCACCCTGCCTTCCAGCTGACATCAGAGTGCTGTCATAACAGCAACCCATGAAGCTGGCTTAAAAGGAAAATCTTTTTACGCCTTTATGCAAATAAATGCTTGCATGTCAATGTATTGTACTCATCTTTGCTTTGTAAATCAGTTTCTTTTTCCTCTGTGTTTGGTTTCTAGATCAGCATTCTGGAGAGACAGATATTTGATTTCCTCGGATACCAGTGGGCTCCGATCCTCACAAACTTCATCCATATCATCACAGTGATTCTAGGCCTCTTTGGGACAGTACAGTTCAGACCGCGATATGTGACCGGGGTGAGTTTCCACATATTTTCATATTTAGGTTGTTACATATATTGTCTTCCCCCCCTGCAGTTTATGCTGTCTTTTTGTTTTATTATTATACCACTGGTGTCATAAAAGTGTCTCACTTTGAATCCTAGCCAGGCACAATGCAACATAACAATAAGCAACAAATATAAGTTTTTGTCCTAACCTTTTGCTACCATGATAAGCAACAAGACATTTTGACAGTTTGGTTTCAGTCTATGGAATCTCAGTGGTTTAAAATCCTGCACCATATATGCACTTGCGAATCAGATGTCCTGATTGGATGTGATCGTTTTTGCACATTGACTATGGACTAAATTATTACAATGTTGCATTTTCTCCTCAATTTGGTTTGCTACATTTAAAAAAATACCAACATTAGCTTAGACTAGCCTAAATTTAATATATGGCCTCAGCTGTTTAAGATGGTCTTCCATCCAGCTAATACCAGCAATCCAGTTTAGGCTAGTTTAAGATGTATCATCAACGCTTAATTAATTTTGAATAGCTTTCTATGTGGCTTTACGATGGTCTCCAAATCTGGTCAGGCTGTTTTTTTAGCTGGTCTTGCTAATCTCTGTGTATGGCTAAACTATTGTTTAGCTGGGTGGCCAGTTTTCTCTCAGCCTGACCAGCTGAAAAGTGCCCAAAACCCTTGCAAGACCAGCCTGGGAAATCAACTCCCAAGACCAGTTCAAGACCAGTTTTTACTGGAATAAACTTTTTCAGCAGCGATATGAGTAAACTCTTCTTTTATTGATCAGAATGTTTAAGAATGTTATGATTTTCTATTCCTTAGGGTACTTTTGGTCCAATCGTTCAATCTGAGTAATTGCTGTGTTAATGTATCACTAAACAAGTGAACTAAGGTAATAAATGCATCACAAATAAATGATTCTAGTGACATTTGTATGGATGTTCTATATTGGTGTGCAGTCCATCAATCAAGTCATACCTAATATATGATATTAAGGGAAAACAGTTTACCACATTAGCATGGATGAGATTAGACCGCTTGTTGTGACAGCGTTTCTCTACAGCTGAGTACAACGGACATTTAACACCCTGGTCAGCATAACAGAGAGATATTAATGTACTGACGGACCGGGTCATTGCCTCAAATGTGACTCGGGCCATGTCACCCAGCTGAGATGAAGCAGATTGCCTTTTTAGTGTTATGTGTCTCCCTTTGGAATAAACAATGCTCGATTTTTCAGTCTAGGAGCAGTGGCTGGGTCAGAGAGAGATGGAGAGAGAGCCTCCTACAGAGATAAATTGCTCACTTTCGAACATTACTCTTGCTTATATCCGTTTTGGGGATGCTGTCAGGCCAGATACATTTTTATTCTAATTCAACTTGGCACGTTTCAGTGGCTGGCAAAGGGCCAAATGAGGTTCCACTACATGCCCACATCTTCTGTATCTAATGTCCTGACAACATGTCAGATTTCAAGATGGCAAAATTCTGAGTCTCAACGGTCTGGTGCGCTCCGTTTGCGAGCGTGAGTTCTTGGGGGAAAGGTTAGGCTGAAACAGCCCTCACTGAAGAAGCGTTTATAACCTCCTCCCTCTGGATCAACTCGGAATGCGTGCTAGATATGTTAAGCAGGATTATGAAACTTAATTGAAGTCATTCGCTCCGTCTAGACCCCCTTCTGCTCTAACATGCGGAGGAGGCTCATTCTTAAACAGCAGTGCGTGGAAGGCAGGAGATTCTTCAACCATGCTGTAGTTGGAAGACAAGAGTGATGTGTTGATCTTTGGCCCTAGCCTGAGGCGCTCACCGCTTTTTGCATATTAGAACTTCAAATCCGTGAATAAAGAACAGCTATGTTGCGACTGACACCACCGATTTGGGCCAACCCTCTCGTTCAAGGTCAGCCTTAATAAATGGCTGCAATGATGCTCAACTTTGTTGGAGATCATATCAATTACCACAGTAATCGTTGAAAGTCCATGCTGGTTTTACATTTACATTTATGCATTTAGCAGACGCTTTTATCCAAAGCTATAATTTTTTTATATCAGTATTTGTGTTCCCTGGGAATTGAACCCACAACCTTTTGCGCTGCTAACGCAATGCTCTACCACTGAACCACAGGAACACTTTTAGCTGGTTAAGTGGGTGTTCAGCTGGTTTTAGCTGGTTGGTTAACTGGTCTCCCATCTAAAGGAATTCTAAAAACCCTCTAAAACCAGCCTGCAAACCAGCTAGGACCAGGCTGGAAGACCAGCTAAACCCAGCCAACCAGCCATGTTTGCATTTAAGATTGAGCAGTAGCATTGCTACAACTAGCTAAGCTTATTAACTACCTAATTCTAATTCTCAGTATGAGTTGCTTGGTAGCATTAACAGACTCTTCATTACATTTTCCCTGACAATATATTAGAAATCAAGTTGGGTGTCCATTTGTTGCTTGTATATGACCAATTAGCAAATGAACACACGTGTATTAGATCAAATTACATATGAGTATTTGTATTATTCTATATATTTTAAAACTATGAAGTAGCTTATGTAAGAAACTACTTTCACAATGTAGCTAGCAAGTCATCTCTAAATGATAGCTTTCCGCTTACCTTAGTTAATTTATTGGCGGAAGTTGGATCGGTAGCTTTGCTAGCCACAATTTGCTTTGCGTTGTTTAAAAATGTGAAGCTTTCCCAACACTGGTAGAGAGAAGAAACTTCATGAGTTGCGATTTCAGTCAAACGTGCCATGCACCACAGGAAGGTTGAATTCGAATGACAGGAAAAGAAGTTTACTAAACTGTCTGTCTATTGAATATCTGTCTTGCTAAACACCTTCGCACTTGAAAGCTTTAAAAACATTTTTCAAAAAGGTTTTATTAAGCCAATATTCAAAGTTTGACAAACTTAGATTTTGTAGCCAAAGTAAAAAAAAATATATATTTATTTTATTTTTAAGCTCGTTTTAATTCCATTTTCTTTAATTCAGTTTTCTGTGGTATTTACTGTAGCACAGTTCAAATTAAGGAAGTGAATAAAAACATTTAAAAAGTTCAAATCTGATTGTGCAACCCTAAAATCGAGCTGGTACATTTGTAAAGGAAGGTTGTAGTGTCTTTGCACATGCTCATTTGATCAAAGCTAAGTCCATATTGATCTATCTATTAGAGCCACTTTTGGAAGCTACTCAAAATTCATGTCGCCAACTGCTCATTTTCAAGCGCTAAAGGCCGTGTTTTTCCGCTCAAGTCCCATCAGGTAATTTAAATTGATTTTGCATTTCCCTTCGCTCAGTTTTTCATTTGCACTCACCTGTCTCACTTTGAATTGGATCAAATAAGTGTTATTGTATCTAAAGATCACTGCCTGCCTAACAGACCTCGGAGTTCTCACGTGGTGTACCTCTCACATTTTAATCAGTAAAAACATGCTACGAGCTGCGAATGCTCATGAGCGAATACCCTCGTCTTTTTAACAAATTCATTTAACGAAATGTTGGTTTACTGCATTCCCTAATGATCCGAAACAGGATGAGACCTGTGTTTATTTAACCAAAATTTGCCTCATTTTTAAAGACACCCCCCTGCGCCGGCTGAGATTTTTCTGGGGAATCTGTTTCATTGTTTTATAATCACATCCCGCTATTTTGATAAGCGTTAGCTCATGAACCAGGGAGCGAGCCACCCTCACAAACTCCCACACAGGGTTCCTGCTTCCGCTGCGAAATGCATCGTCTGACTGCACCGCTTCTTTGGCAGATTCCAGATTTGTGGAGGCTGAATGTTTTAAGGAACACACATCGGAGAATTAATTACACAGAAAATCTCCCACTTATGCTTTTTTTTCACGGGCCTATTAATCACACATATGCGAATGTGTATTTGGTTAGTTAGTTGTTGGGGGTCTGAGGTTAAAATAGGTCTTTCAAACACCCTCTTCTTGTCTCTTTCACAGTATGCAGTCTGGTTGGTGCTGTGGGTCACCTGGAACATCTTCATCATCTGTTTCTATTTGGAAGTGGGTGACCTTTCAAAGGTAATATCTGATTTTGTTCTTCTTTTGCAATGTGTAATCCCTCAGCTTGGCTTTAAGTGTTTTCTGTTTATGTCTAAGCTTTTAAAGAGTGGCTTTCTAATAAAAATGTTGCAGATCATCAACTTGCATTAGTAGTAAGGTCGGGAAAAGCATTTATTGGTTCTTTTGTCAGTGTTTCAGTGTCAGAGCTGGGTCTAAAATCCTATTTAGAGCTGGAAGCAGTGCTTGGACGGAGAGTTTTAAGCTATTAGAGCCTGTCTTCTTATTTTGCCTAGTCTTCCAACAGGTGACTAATCAAATAGTGAGACTGATTCATTTATCTAGATTTATTTTTTTCCTATGTACCATAATTCTTCTAGTTTTAAAATTGTAGGTGCTTGCATATGTGCTATGGTTTTTCATTGTGAAATCCTCTCATTCACAATCAGATTCACATCTTTGGCCATCTCTTGCTGTTTGTTGCTTGCATTTTTAAGATGGCATACATTTTAAGAAATGCATCTTGAGACCCCTGCATTCTCTTCCATTCTGTTGCATCAGTCTAGCTGTTTTTAAGGGCAAGATAGTGTTTTAACCGTATAGCAACTCACAACAACTCTAGGCTGGAATACAATACACTACTTTTAAAATTAACAGATTTTAAAACACTAGACATCAGACAATACATGACTGAGGATCACACTACCAGACTTTAAAGTCGTTCCCTATCGCAACAAACTCATGCAGAAACGTGTGAACAATGTGTGTTTCACAATCGTCTGAAAATATCAAACATGTTTGATATCCTCCGATTGGATGGAATCAAAGTCTGGAGCTAAAAAAATCAGAGTCTGTTACCATCATGCACTACGCAATTTTCTATAAAATCTGTCATCTCAAATCTGCAGACTGCCCCCGAATTTTGGCAACTAGCAACAACTTATCCAAACTGTAAAGCAGGGCAAAAGTTGCGTAGTGTATTCCAGCCTTTAGCAAACTCATAGCAATGCTGTGACAGCTGCTCAGAACAGCAACCACATACAAAAAAAATGACAACCATTTAGAAGACCTTAACAACCTCAACGCAACGACAACCAATCAGAACACTCAAGCAGCCACATAGCAATGAATTAACAGCCACTCAGAACACCTTAGCAACCAGATGTCGCAACGCAATGACAACCACTCAGAACACCCTTGTAACTGCATAGCAATGTAGTAAAAACTACTCACAAAGGCATAGCAACTACATAGTGATGTATTGGTGTCCATCCACAACTATCTTAGCGGTGAGTTTTACACAGGAAAACGCTACTCACTTTTTCTCCCCAAAATTGTAAAGATCTAGTTATTGCATATAAGATATTGTTCTCTCCCCTCTATCTCTCCATTTTTGCTTCTTTCATTTCAGCTAATAATTTATGAAATAGTCCATCGTCTGCTCATGTGTGTAGAAATAGTGAGCAAATATGTATTTAAAATGTCAAATACTGTACTCAATTAAGTGGCAAACCAGCTACAAAACGTGATTTTTTTTAGATCCATGGAGCACTTTATATGTATTACATTTTTATCCTGATTCCACATCAGCAGACGAGATTCCTAATTTCATTCTGATTTCAGTTCAGTGTCCATCCAGTGCTTTCAGGCCACTGGTCATGTGACAGCAGTCCGTAATTGCAGGCCAAAGATTATCACTGCGCTAGTCAGCATGCAAAGCATATGTGTACTATACCATGGCTTTGTGTATTTGATTGCACCATTGGTCATAAGATTTGTGAAGCATTGCAGTGCAAGTGTGCTGAGGTTCTATAAGGTGGACAGAAGTGATGTAGTGTATCGCTGATGAAAAAAACGCAGAGGCAAATGTCTGCACTCCTTTCCTCGGGCTCAGGTCTGTAATGGAGATTGATCCTTTAATCTTTAAATCACCTAGAAATGCCTGGCAGTCAATCTGGTCTTCTGGTTGATATGTCATTAACGTGCAATCTTATCAAGCATCTCAGATGACAGAATGAACATTTCACTTTAGATCTGTTGGTGCTTTGCAAGCTACGGTGTCAAAGATGTCAGACGGATCGCCGGCTCCAGCTATCATTTCTCTCTTATAGCCTCTCACGCCGGGTTCTGATGTGTCACACATCCCGGTTTTTATATTAGCCAAGCCATGGCTTACAAGATCAGAATAGCAAAGAGGATTATATTAGGTTGGATTCCTTGTTGTATGCCTCAGTTTCTTTTTTTATTTCATTTTTGGACTTTTTGATGAGGAGAGTATGAGAGCATGTGTGCATGGTATTGCACCTTGAGTCCTAGTTTAGAAAAATTCCCACGGTAAAGGATGTTAATTGGGATTAGAAAAAGGAAGTTAAAGAAAAGGGGGAAAAGGGCTTCATTTTAAAACAAAAATAGACTATGAGTGAGATGTGAGTGAGGATTTATCAAAAGAATTCCGGTGGAATAATTTGTGGGATATTGCTTATTAAATCCAATGATCATATCACAAGGCCAGTGTGTGTTGTGAGAATAGAATATAATATAACAATAGATTGAACCTCTACTGAAAGTGAACGATTTGAAATATAGCAAATATTGCTTCTCACTGGAGACTCCAATAGATTCTAACAGAGATGTTGCTAAGTGAACACTGACATTTTCCTCATCTTTCTACTGTTTTGTGAACATGAACTTGATTTATTTAAAGGGATAGTTCACCTAAAAATGATACAATTCTGTCATAATTTACTCAATATTGTGTCATTCCAAATCTGTTAGAATTTAGTATATTTTATATAATTTTATTAGTATTTATATTATAGAATATTATTACATTTTTTTTGTGTTTTTATTTTTATATTTTGGCTTTTATTTTGATATTAGTTTAGGTTTTAGTAATTGTGGTGTCTGCTTTTGTCATTTTTATTATTTTTGTTATTTTAAATATTTCTATTTAGCATTCAGTTCACCAAAGAATTTAACTTTTTCCCGTACATTTACTCACTCTTGTGTCAATCCAAATCTGTTAGAATTTAGAATATTTAATTAAAATATATATTATTTATGCTATAGTATTATTACTATTTTAAAATCTTTAATTTGTATATAATTTTTATTTTAATATTAATTTAAGTTTGAGTGATTTTGCTGTGTTTGTTTTTGTCGTTTTAATTAGTTTTGGTTTTGTTACGGTAAATATTTCTATTTAGCTTTTATTTTTTATTTATGTTTTATTCATTTTTTTTATTATTTAGTACTTATTGTTTATTTATTTTAGTTAGGCAACAATTTATTGAATTTTTCATTTAATATAATTTTTTTTACAATTAACAAAAAGTATTTTGTATTTTAGCTGACAGTGACAATGCTGATCCAAACAACATTGACTTCCATGTTGACTTGACTTCCATCGAACGGACAAATACAAATTCTTCAAAATATATATATTTTTTGTGATCTTTCAAAGGTAAAACATTTTTTGGGGGGTAAACTATCCCTTTAAGACTATTTATAGTGATCAGATTTGTTTCAGTGCTGGTGTTCACAGAACAAGCCTCAAAATGCCACCCATAAAGTGAAGCCCAGTTGATGTGGTGCAGCTTCGGTGCTGTTGGTCCGCTGGATTGGCAGTCCTGATGTGTGCTTCTGAAGCTCGTCGTCAGAGGGGCTGGCAGCCTGTCACAGCTACAGCTTTGTGGGAAAATCGAGAGCCTCCACAACCCTCTCGAGAGCCTCTCCGTGAGTCTTCATTGCCGTTCAACGCCCTCTTCGTTTTTTAACTGGAGAATTCGCACAGCTTCACATCCCACAAGGGATCTTGTCAGTCGTTGTCAGCTGGAGAAGAAAGTCACTTCGGTCTCCTTGATGTCTTCACGGTCTTTTTCGGAATAGAGAGAACTTGAAGAGGCAAACAAATGAGTTTGTGGATCTGCCTCGCAGAATCCGCTCTCTAAGTCATCAACACAGCTTTAATTAGTTAGAGAAGTTATAGGATATTATTTAGCATAATTTATTTCCTTGTGACTGTGCAGCCCATGATTTATTAATGTGGGTGTAATGTGTTTAACCAGGGGAGAATCCGTTGAGACCCGCAGAGACAATTAGATTTAGATCACACAGAAACAAATGAAGATAAATACAAGAGACAATTCCCAGTCTCTTATTTTTTTAGGTCACACAGGACTCATATAATTCTAGACTCACTCTGTTACTTATATCAGTAGGACGTAAAGGTGCAGGAATAGACATGCTAGATCTGTCGCAAAAACTAGTGAGCTGCCTACAGTGACAGCGTTTTAAGACATCATAGAGCGCGACATGAAAACTGTTCCAATAGGTACCTAAACTAATTGTACTGCCAAAAAATTCTAGGGCATTGCATTTTAATGCAGTCCCAGAATGTCTTTTGATAAGCTCTGTGGGGGAAAAAAATCCAAGATGTCAGCCAAAATAATAAATATAAAAAAACTAATAATAAAGAAGTTAAATCTAATTTAAAAAACTGTTTTACCCGATATTGTGTGCTATGTATTTTTCTGCATGATATAGCATTGTGTCCTGCTTTGTGCCTTGACAGGCCGATTGTTAGCTTAGCAACATGCTAATTAGCATGTTCTCATGCTAACTCTATTAGAATCAGTTGTGTTTCCTCTGAGGAGTGCGATTTGTGTGCCCAAAGAAGTCGCTTGTGAGCCACTTTCATTTTTTATTTTAGTTTAGATTTTTAAAGTATTTTTATTTTTATACGTTTATCTGAATTGATCAAAAGTGACACTAAAGACATTTATTGTGTCACAAAAGATTTCCATTTCAAATAAATGCTATTATTTTGAACTTTTATTCATCAAATAATACAAAAAAGTTTGAGTGCCTTGATTTCTTGATTCTTGAAGGATCATGTGACACTAACTGTTGTAGTTGCTCAAAATTCAGCTTTATTATCACAAGAATACTTTTTTAAATATATTACATTTATAATATTATTTTTAGAACTGGTATTTTTGATCAAATAAATACATTCTCAGTGAGCATAAGATACTAATTCTTAATAGCATTTAAAAATATCAATGCAATATTGCCTCAAACTTTTGAATGATAGTGTGGTGTTATGGGATAGATGGAAGTGCAGTGGTAAAATTACTATATATAATTTCCAACAATGAATGACATTTGAGGTAGTTGGCCCAATGTATGTGTGCAAGCATTACCTGTTTATTCACATATTTTTATAAATGTAAATGTGAATATTCAGGAGGTTATTGTCTGTCACAAGCCCCTTCTCTATCTCCAAGTCCACATATGCATGTCTGGAATGGGATTTGGGAGCCATTACTTGAGGATAGTGGTGCTGAGCAAAAGTGACAGCAGAGATTTTGAGGAGGTGGCCAAAGTAAACAGCACAGCAGCCTCCATCCAGTCCACTAGTTTATAAGCAAACACAGAGAGTCTGGCGAGAGACGGGAGTTGCCTATTGCACCTCGCTTTGCAATCTCAAATATGCTCCCATCCCCACTGCCTCATCCCTGAGGGTAGATTGCACACTTTCCTTGATGCTTCTATATCGAGTTTAGTAAGCGCTGTTCTATATTATGAGCTGCCTGCATTCATATTGTCTGTACATTTAAGAGTCCCTTTTTAAGAAACATGAAGCCTTCTGCTAAATTTCTTAGGAATAAAGCTAAAAATATTAGTGATGTTCTAATCTTAAAACAAGGCAATTGAAAAAAAAAATTCTCAAAACCTGAATTCAAATTTAAGATATATTATTTAAATATACCCTATATGTGATTTTTTTTACTCATCATACTCTATTGTTCAAAATTGAAGCTTTTTTTAATTAGCATTTTAACTAGCAAGGCTACATTAAATCGTTCAAAAGACTTAATACAACTGCATTGTTAAAAAAAATATATATAAAAAAATCATGTTCTTTTGGACTTTCTATTAATCAAAGAATACTGAAAAAGTATTACAGTTTTCACTAAAATATTAAGCAGCACAGGTGTTTTAAACATTGACAATAAGAAATGTTTCTTGAGCAGCAAATCAACATCAGAATGGTTCTTGAAGGATCATGTGACTCTGAAGACTGGGTAAATTCAGTTTTGCCAGCACAGGAATACATTACATTTTGAAATGTATTGAAACGGAAACCAGTTGTTTAAAATTGTAATAATATTTCGCAATATTAGGGTTTTTAGTAGTTATATTTTTGATTAAATAATTGCAGCCTTATTAAGCATAAGAGACTCAAAAAGTGAGAGCATAAGAATTCAAAAAAGTTTTTAAATAGTATCGGCTTCCCAACTGACCCAGCCATTAGTGTGTGACAGTCCACACTGAACACATTATTCTCTAAACCTTCCCAGAACAAATTCCTAAAACTTTTAGGATGTTTGCCTGGTAGCATGATTTTTTATTTATTATATTAGTATTTCACAGTTGCTGTGGAGCTGGTGATATTACTGTCGAAATAACAGCAACTTAATCCATAGAACTACGTTGCCGTTGGGTTTATTTCCCCCCTTACGTGGAAGGCGGCTTAAAATGCCCGGCCCTGTCAACACTCCGAGTCCTCATATTCAGTAAAATATTGGAAGTCTGAAAAACTGTTAGGGGCTGAAAGTGATAAGCTGATTTATAGTCAATTTCACTGGAAGCTGGTGGGGCTGTCAGCTCTAGCTCCTCAAAACAAATGACTTCGAGCCCATGCACTGGCTCAATAAGGCTATCATTCCCCATCAGGACTCATCACTGCCACTTGGCCATGGAAAGAGGAGATGCTTGGGAAGGTTTTTGGGGTGCAGGTGAGTCAGTGCTACACCTGCGCTGGGCTGCCCACTCTAATGCGGCTGTTTGGCTGACAGTAAAGCTCATAGGGATAATTGTTTGCCTCTCAGAATTCAGCAGTGTGACCGCAACACACATTTCCCCTAATAAGATAACAAAATGACATGGTCTTTGGGTTTGACAGTACTGACTTTATTTGTTCCTGGATTTTCAAGCGGAAAAAAACAAGCTTGTTTGAATGAGAATTAGGATGTTTTTTGAAGTGTTTTTCCATGCATATAAGTCCTTAATAGCAGTTGTTTGATATTTGCATTGTTTAGCGGAGCAAACTTAAAGCTAAGGTTTTAGTTATACAGTAGTCAACATTTGAAGTGGATCAAAAAAGTTCATCAAATGTGTCCTTAGACAAGAGTGCCTTTTGGTTTTACGTTTTAGCACAACTTTGATAAAAGGTTTTGATCCCTTTCAAATGTTGACTAGTTTATATTTTTAATATAGGTTATATATATATTATGTTTAATATAAGAAGTCTCTTATGCTCACTAAGGCTGCATTTATTTGATTAAAAATATAGTAAAAACATTAATATTGTGAAATGTTATGATTTGAAATAGCTGTTTTCTATTTTAATATATTTAAAAAAATGTATTTAGTACTTATGATGGCAAAGATTGATTTCCAGCAGCCAATACTCCAGACTTCCATTCAATAGCGCACATCAGGTTAAACATATTGAGCGGCCATGTCAAAACTCCTTGGTTGATTTTTGTGATGTCCTGCCCGATTGTAACCATGACCAGCCGTAACAATCTGTTTTTTCAGGTTCTCGCCCCCTATGCAATCGTTATACATCCGCGCTATAAGGGTGAAAGTCATCATAGCTTGCGTAAAGCTAAAACTTTGATAATTAACGGCGATATTTTTTTTATCGCATAAGAGTTATTGAGCACGTTAACGCGATAACGGCCACCACTAATTTTTATATATATTATGTAATATAAGAAGTCTCTTATGCTCAAAGGCTATTTATTTGTAATGTATAAAAGTGTGCTAAATACCCTACTAAAGCAGTTTGATTTTTGTGACTATGATAGTTTTTTCAGGATTCTGTTGTTAATTAATTTGTAATCAAATCAGCAGTTTGAACCCTGTTGTTCTCAGTCTGAAATTCCTGCCTTGGGAAACTTTATTTAATTTTATTTACGTGTAAATATACAAAAGCAAAAATATAAAAGATCAGCCTTAAATTGTACTTTTAAAAAAAATGATACTTTCTTAAAAAAAATCAACTCATGTCAGCATCGTTAAATAGCACATGAAGTGCAGTTTTCTGATTTATGTATTTCTTAGTGAAATAGGAAAATATAAGGCTGGTCCACATGATTTGTTTTTTTGCTAGTCGGTTGAAAAGACATAAATCTGTGTAGTACAGGATGAGTCATCACTATGTTTAGTTAATTTTCCCAGAATAGAAAGACTGTACATTTATAATTGTGCGTATTGTATCTAAAAGTGAATTTTTAGACCTCATACATGGGCTAAAAGTCATAAAGCTCTGATTTTGATTTCATGCAATCTTTGAGGATATTTATTTGTAGTGGCTGTAGGTTAATGTGAAGGGAGAGAGCAGGGTGACAGCCCAGTCTTATTTCAGATGAACATGGAGCTCTAAGGGCTTCCAGTGTTATTAAAAATGACAATGAAAGTTCCCCTTTCAATGTGCCATTAAGATCAGAGTGACACTAATGTGCCATTCAGACGTTCACTACGTGTGCAGGGGGTCTTACCTCTGTGTCTGAGAGGAGGGACTTTTCCACACTGTCAGTTCATTTGTTGAGACTACATTTAGAGCGGCCTCGCTCGCACCCGAGCTGTTCACTGTTCACACGACACAGTACTCGTCCTAATCAATGTACTTTTGAGAGCCCAACTGTTTTCATTGTTTGCTTCAGTACTCCAAGTTTAGTTCATCATTACATCCATTCGTCGTTTAGCAGTGATCTTGAGGGAAAGTCTGTTCATTAAAGATTCTTTTCGGTGGTTTTTGGAGCTACTGCCATCAATCACGTCTCGGCAGGGGGCCTTGGTTTGGGTCCCATTGCACTCTTTGTGAAGTAAGCGTATCATCCTCAGTGTCACTCAGCGAAAAACAAACAAACACGCACAAACTGTGAAAAACCCACAGATCTCCTCAGAGCAGAGATTACGCTCCCATTATTCACCCACACAGACAATCAGGTGCTGTGTTTCAGCAGGGTTGAGTCATACGTGATAATACTCAATGCACTATTGGCAGTTTGGGAATACCTGAACTATGAAATGAGCATTGAAATGACTACTAAACTGATGCGTATTATCATATTCAGTTTTGTTGTGTTTTATATGCACATGCTTTGTTGTGGTTTGAAGCCATGAGGGATCAATGGCCAATGCTACAATTTATTTCTTTAATCAGTTTTTATTTTGTGTGTGTGTGTGTGTGTGTGTGTGTGTGTGTGTGTGTGTGTGTGTGTGTGTGTGTGTGTGTGTGTGTGTGTGTGTGTGTGTGTGTGTGTGTGTGTGTGTGTGTGTGTGTGTGTGTGTGTGTGTGTGTGTGTGTGTGTGTGTGTGTGTGTGTGTGTGTGTGTGTGTGTGTGTGTGTGTGGTTTCAAGCTTGTTTACTAGCTTAACCAGCAAATTTGACATTTTACAAATATTTAGCAAGTAAACATATGAGCCACTATGAAAACAGAACATTCCCAGGGGTATGATTCATCACATCTGATTATAGTTTATTTATTTATTTATGGCTTATATTGGTTCACATTCTATCTACATAACTATCATTCCAATGTTTGGGGTTGATATGATTTTTTTGTTGTTGTTGTTAACGTTTTCGAAGTACATCCTATGCTCACCACGGCTGCAATTATTTGCACAAAAATACATTTAAAACAGTGATATTAGGCAATATTATTGCAGTTTAATAATAAAGTTTATTGTTTTTATATGTTTGAAAATTGTACTTATTTATTTGATGGCAAAGTTAAATCTTCAGCAGTCATTACTCCAGTCTTCAGTGTAATGTGATTGTTCAGAAAACATAATACACTGACTTAATTTCTTATTATTATGATTGTTAAAACAGTGCTGGTTAATATTTTTGTGGAAATTGTCAGATTTTTTTATAAATAAAAAGATCAAAAGAACAGCATTTGATTGGCATCCTTGTGGACCTACAGTATCAATTAAATTAAAATGTCAAATATTTATACATAAAAAAAATAAAAAATAAAATTACAGACCCCAAAGTCCTAATTGGTAGTGTTTTTAAAGTAAATGATTTTATGGTTTATGCTACCTGGTCTCATAAATTCACATTTTAGCGAGACCGTTTTCACGTACCTTGCTGCACGTTTTGCTGAAGTTTCAAAGAGAAATGTCCACTGAGTGGCGCTAAAACACAGGTTCAATACGTGAACCCTTGCAAATTTTATTATGTTGATATAGTTACGTATTGCTGTGTTTTTATTAAGTTGCTTCAGGTACGTATTGCGGCGGTTCAGAATTCAAATATTCGGGGACCGTTGTTAAAAATGAATTCTCTATCGTGTTGGAAATATGCCCTACACCAAACCCAACTCTAAACCTACCCAATGGTGTTGACAAATGCAAAACTGATATAAAAACGTATTTGTTGATGCAACCATGCTATTTTAAATTCCTTATATGCAGATTTAAACAGTTTTGTCGAACCGTAGTTACACGGGATTCAAACCAGAGCTCCTCAGCTCTCAAGTACGTCTCCATACTCCGTGAGCTACCCAATAAACCTACCGTCTATGAAAACCCATAGATATGAAGCTGGATATGTGCGATGCTAACGTTCAAAAGCATCTGTTTTCAAATCTCCCAGCATATTAATATTGTTTTGAAGTCATAACATGATATTCTTCAAGTAATTGTGCGAAAATTACACTTTTTTTTAATCGAAACTCTGTACATTTTTGTGAAAGGGCATGAAAAGGCATCCGAGTTTTACTGCCTCTAGTGTTAATTTATTTTGGAAACTGAAGTGATATGTACTTATTGGTACGAAATTCACATCTCGCTAAAAAGTGCACCCAGGTACATAAATGCCATTTACTTTCGAAACCCCAAAAAGTAAAGTTGTAAAATTATACAATGTTAAACTTTTGTTTTATTCAAAAGTTAATAAACTAACATTTTTTATTTATTTTTGAAGCCCTTTTGCATTAAAATCATTGTTTATAGTGCAGCATAACCAGCATAAACCAGTCTGGAAAGTCAGCCATGCTGAGAAATCTGCCAGCCGTGTTTCATCAATTGAGGAATGATGGAGTGATTTGTCAGGGCTTGACCAGTAGATGCGTGAGGAACCACTTGTCATTTCCCAACATGGTTTCAGCCGCTCAGAGTGAGATGTGTCAGCAGCGTGAGCCTAAAAACAGACTCCAAAGGCTCAGTATGCAATCAAAACCCCAGACCACCCACCCCTCTCATGGGGAACAGGAAGCTGGGTGGTAAAAAACAGGAAGCTGCATAAATTAGAATCTCAGAGGAGGCAGCGTTTGAACAGAGAGATGTATCTCTACATGCTGTAATATGATGAAATGTGGGTGCAGACAGCAAAAGCAGTAAAATATCACTTTGGCATTGTGTTCTCAGAGTTTAATCGTAGAGGAAGTGCAGGCATGTAGTTCAACCTTCACTGTAGTGTCTCAAAAGCATCAGTGTTTTGTTGGAAGTGCAGGGATAGGAGATCACACAAGAGTGTTTTATTCCACATTCTTCAAAGCGTTATTCTTTTGAAAGTAAAAGTGAGGAAATGACTTTGTTATTGGCTTTCACATCAAGATTGAATGATTCACTCAAACTATGCGTCTCTTTGTTTCATACAAGATTCACTAATCAACATCCTCTTGTGCCTTAATCCGTGTTGAACGACCATCACTCTGCCTATGCAATGGAATGTTAATAGCGAATTAAATAAACCCACAAATTTGAACTTTTAAAGAGATGTGTGACTGAATTTGCAATAGGCTACTTAAACTGTTTTCATTCCAATACAAGTATTCAGAGGCTTTTAGAGGAATTGTTGACCTTGTGGATGGATCAAGGATTGTCATTAAGGTGAATAATTTGAACCTATACTAAATATGAACTCTTTAGTGTGTGTGTGTGTGTGTGTGTGTGTGTGTGTGTGTGTGTGTGTGTGTGTGTGTGTGTGTGTGTGTGTGTGTGTGTGTGTGTGTGTGTGTGTGTGTGTGTGTGTGTGTGTGTGTGTGTGTGTGTGTGTGTGTGTGTGTGTGTGTGTGTGTGTGTGTGTGTGTGTGTGTGTGTGTGTGTGTGTGTGTGTGTGTGTGTGTGTGTGTGTGTGTGTGTGTGTGTGTGTGTGTGTGTGTGTGTGTGTGTGTGTGTGTAAACATACATATACATATATATACTATATATATATATATATGCAGTGTTGGGGGTAACGCATTACAAGTAACGTGAGTTACGTAATAATATTACTTTTTTCAAGTAACTAGTAAAGTAACACATTACTTTTTAATTTACTAGAAAATATCTGATATTTTTCAAAAAGTAACACCAGTTACTTTTTTTCATTTATTGACTGACAGTGCGCTGTGTGAACATGATCTTACTGTAGTTCTAATCTAGACTAAATGTGAATGTGTATTAATTCATCCCACTCGCAAAAAACAGATTCAGTATTCATTAAAATTAATTAAAACAGTGAAATGCAAACTCAGAATATGACGCAAACCTGCAATAATTAAATATGTTAAACAACACATATATCTAATATCATTTTATTAACCAATGACTTTGCTGCTGACCTTTGATGATCCAGTTCAACCATACTAATAAGCAAAAATGACTTTAGATAAACTAACAATTGTGCTTGGTTGTTTTTTTTATTGCTGAAGAGTGTTGAACCTTCTTTTTCTGCGTTCTACTGTACAGACGTGATTTACTTTTCCTTCAGCCTGAGGTTTATTCATTACACTTTTTGGTGTGAAAAGGGCTTTTACATTTGCTATAAATAGAACTTCTTGTATTAAAAACAAACAATCAAGCCCTGCTCATATTTAAAAAGTAACGCGAAAGTAACGCAAAAGTAATGTAACGCATTACTTTCCATAAAAAGTAACTAAGTAACGTAATTTTTTACTTTTTCAGGGAGTAACGCAATATTGTAATGCATTACTTTTAAAAGTAACTTTCCCCAACACTGTATATATGTAGCGGAGGCCTGCGAGTAGATATGCTGTGCAAGTAAAACCTCACTCCCCTAATCTCAAGGACGCACTAGCGACAGGCGCTAGTGGCTTCGGCCATCTAGCCTCCTCGTTAGAGCGTCCGCCTCCCATGCAGGAGTTCAGGGATTCAAGGCCCACCTCGAAGCAGCCGAGAGAGAACCCGTTATATAATATATTTATATACACACACACACACACACAATTATGGTATTACAGTATTTATTAATATTTTAAGTTAGCTTGTATTATTATAATTATAGATAATTTCATTTCGTTTATTTCTATTTACCTTTATAATTATTAAAGATTTAGTCATTTTAGTGCTTCAACTTAAACTCATTTATTTATCATACATAGCTTTTTTGTAAATGTTCAGCTAATATTTTTAGTTTATTTTATTTCAGCTTTGTTTCAATTACTGAAAATTGCTTTTAATAGTTTCAGTTTTATTTATCGGTCACAAGACTGAGTTGGACACCAAAGGAATGATTTTTACTCTTCATTTATTTAATTATTTTTGCAATTGTGTTTGGTGCCACTAGTGACAAAAATAGCTTATTTCACCTTAAAGTATCAAAGTTCTCTCAGATGTTTCTTCTTACACTACATCAGACATCGCAAAAGATTATAGTGCCATATAATGAGTAATATAATAATTTAGTAATTGCTAACAATATTGAAGTTCATAATATTATTACATAATATTTCAATATCTAATTTTTAATCGCAGACTTTGATATCTTGGCAAACCTGAGCACAGATTTTTTTAAACCTCTAGAGGAGACACGTGAGATTACTGCTTTCTCTTCTCAGAAGACAAATCTGAGAAGCAACAGACTTCTCCATTTAATCCCATTGCTGTCTAAGAGAAACAAAGAGAAATTAAAGGCATCTCATTTGTGATTTGTCTTCCCCATGTGTGGTGTCTTAGCTGTCAAGTGTGTATTAAACAAATGAATAGTAATCAGCCTTCATTGAAGGTGATTTATATGTGTGCATATGTGAGTGTGTGATCTTTTGGAGAACTGTTTGTGTAAATCTCTCTCTTTCTTGCTCTTTCACTGTTATTTTTCTCTGTGGCCCATTACACACGCAGAGCAATTAGTTCATTGACTGTGAAACACCAGGGCTCGTTCTAAAGGTCAAACTTAGTTCTCAATTGCTTGGAAGAATTATTTTCCAGGCAGAAAAATAACTGTAATTAAACCTAAAATCTCAACCATATTTATATATCTAATTATTTAGGTATTTTGTCTTCAGAGGTAGAAGAAATATAGTTCTAATAATCATTTTTCCTCATTTTCTTTCATTTTGTGCAGAAGGTTTAACCAAAGCGCCTCTGGTTGGGGTATTAAAAGACTCGAGTGGTTTATTGGTTTCTGCAGTGTCCACTGAGGAATATCTTCATCTTCTTGTCATGGAACATTAAAGATATCAGTAGCCTACCTGCTGTGCCTCTCATTTTCTGTGAATCGGTGGAATTTTTCGCAGAGCAATTTGTACAGTACCAAGGAAAGCATTTGACTGAAGGGCCTTTTCTAAATGGTTTAAATAATATTGAAAATACGTTATGTAGATGTTATATTTTGAAAATTAACCGGAATTAAATGTAGATCAAATAGGACTGGAAAAAGAAAACTTACTAATGTCATCATTTGGGGGAAAAACATAAACCCCTTAGCTACAGTTCCAGAAAATGATTGGGCTTGTATTGGACAAAGAAAGAAAGCAGCCGGCCAAGCGGCAACAAATAAATTAGACTCCAACAGCTGTTTATATTTTTGCCATAAATCGGTGGCACAGGCTCTGTCAAACACCTCTGAGCTCTGGAGGCTGAACAGACAGGGAAAAGCTAGAGATTTTTTTTTCAAAGTTTTGTGAATTTAGTATTTTTTCATGTAATTACATTGTTTAGACCATAAGAAAAAAAATGACTAATACATTTTTGAAGATTTATATTTTATTCATATTTTTTTCTATGTTGTCTGTAGAGGACACTGGGACTCGAATGGCACGGAAATGTTATTTGGCATGAATAGACATCAAAAGGCAAAAACAATGGGATGTTTTTTAAATCACCAATCAATTTTTAGGTTTAAGGATTTTTTGGACTAATCTTTGTTTAAGGATGATTCTCAACTATGTTATAAAATATATATCAAAATGATTTGATAAACCATTTTGTTTTATGCAATATGTGTGTAAAAATGTCCATAAATGTCCTGTTTCATAATTTGAATTTGAAAACCCATAACATTTTCCTGAGATGTTGCTTTATGACAAACAATTTGAAAATTATTCAGATTTAAATGACAATTACAAAATATAACCATATTTCCATAAGGATGTAACATTTTTCACTAAATTAAATTTAGGCATCTTTAAAGACCTAGGAGAGGGTGTGGTCATGGTGAAACTTCCAAACATTTAGTATCTCTATAAAGCCCTGAATGTGCTCTGTACAGGACATCCAGACTTACAACTGTGACATGTGAGGTCTCAGAGAAGTTCACTAAAATATAATGTCCACTACAGACAGAGGCAAAAACTCCATAGCTGGGTCTCAGGAGGTTTTAAACATGATAACACTCATGTGTTTGGGGGGGGGGGGATCAAGAACTGTGTAGAAAAGACTATCAAATAAATATTAGACATATGTAGTCATAGTTATTATATTATATTATAAAATAAAATATAGTCTTTATTTGATAGCCTTTTCTACACAGAAACCCAGCAAACACATGAGCGTAATTATGTTTGAAATAGCCTGATAGTATAGTTATTATTTTATTTTATTTATATCATATTATATTATATTTATGTCCTGTCAAACGATTAATCGCGATAAGTTTTTGTTTACATAACACATGAGTGTACTGTTTATATTTATTACGTATATATAAATACACACACATGCATGTATATATTTAATAAAAAAGTGTTATATTTATATATTACAAATATTTTATATAATATAAATATATACATGTAAATATTTTCAAAATATATATTGTATGTATGTGTATTTATATATATATAATACAATATACACAGTACACACATATATTATGTGAACAAAAACTTTTATTTTAGATGTGATTAATCACAATTAATCGTTTGACAGCAATAATTATATTATATTATATTATTATCAAGTTTTTATCTGCAGGTAATTGGATGAATGAAAGTATCTTTTGGTAATTAGTGTTATAAAACACCAGAAATGCAGCTTTTCTCTGTTTGATAAAGATCATTTTGATGCACCTATCAGGTTTATCAAAGACTCTGCTGTGAAATAGAGATCTAGCTAACAAGCACAGATCAAACATTCGATTCTGTTCTGCTGTATGGGTGTCCATGGGTGTTTCACCAGTGAAAGTAGGATCAAAGTTAAACAGGCGTATAGAAACCAAAATGTTCCTAATAGCACTGAAGACTAAAACTTTGCATGTTACAGATACAAACGAGCAAACACTCTCAAATCTCGCTCTTTTTGTCGCCTTTGGTGTCTTGTCTTTTTATTTTTTAGAGTAAAAACTTGTCCTCTTCTGTACGTCTCTGTACTGAGTCATTTTCTAAGACCCCCTCATGTTTTTCTTTAGTCAGACGCAGTAAGCCTGAAGCGTGGACACTCACTAGGACTGTGCCACATGTTGTGTATCTTACACACTGACTGTGTGTATGCACAAGAATATTCAGATTTTCATCAGAATATGGTCATATTCCAATTAATGCATGACTATTTTTGATCACGTTACTGATACATTCATTTAAATAAGTGCCAAGAGCAAGCATCACCAGTATTTCCATGAGACAGTAGCAGGTGCAAAATGTTTCAGTTTATTCTAAATATGCTGATTACATGATTTTATGAATATTCCAATAGATGTGAATCATCTTGAAACTGGAAAATATGTGTGTAAATGTGGTCAGTTGTTCATTTGTTTGTTAAGCTCTGGTATTATTCTCTCCTGTTCATCTGGCTCGGCTTTGTGTCTCAAGAGATTTCAAGAAAGAATAAAGACTTAATGACATTGAGCTCTCCCCCGTTGAGAAGAGTGTCTATGAATCCGCCTAGACAGCCTACTCTTAGCATATGTTTATAATTTGGCTCTAATAGGCATGTTAAGCTGAAAGGATTCTACATTTATGTGTTCCAGCTGTTCTGGGGACTTGCATTGATGAAGGTCATTGAAAAGTGTTTGCCAAGGTTTATTTACACCTTATGTTGTGTCAGGAATCATCAGAGGAACATGGAGACAGGTGCATTGTGGGACATGGACTGTAATACTTTTTGTTTATCAATGTTGAAAAGAAATTAGAATAGATTGGTGGTTAGTCAGAATAAATAATGACAGAATTTTCCTTTTGTATTAAAATATTTATTTAATATCACATTCTTAATGCAGTTTGCCCTAAGAAAAATAGCTGTGATGTTTATATAGGCTTTAATCATTTGATTGTGGTCCAGCTCACAAGCATCCCCCAAAGTTCAAATGAAACCTCCGCCACTGCTAGTATCCCATCATGCAAGTGTTTCAGATTCTTTGTTGAGCTGAACTAGTCATGAATGGCAACTCAGCTGGAGCTGTCTTAGTCTCACACTCTTTTTTGGATCTCTTTGTTTTGTCTTCCAGCTCTTTTGATAATGCTTTGCGCTCAGTATAATGGCTGTGTATCTGTCTCCAATGTTCTCTGTCTTTTTTGAGAGGAGCGACTGCAAAAATGCACCATATTTGTGAGTTTCGTTCTGGTTCTCTTAGTTTAGATAATGCAATTGAATTTCAGACCTGTTTCTTTCTCTCTTTATCCTTTAGCTCTCCTATTTCAACCTTTCCTCCATTTATTTATGTGGTTCAAAGACTGCAAACTTGTACAACTACCATTTTTCTCCCTCTATCTACTCTAATTTTTCCTTTGGATGATGCCACTGGCCTGGAACAGTGGATATTCAGTCTTTGCGCGGTCCGGAATAGAAACAGGGCACCCTGACACCCCAGAGGGCACCTTACCAGGTGAGGTCATGGAGATGGCAGCAGTTAAAGATCACCCATCTGGGACCCAGCAGCTGTAGCTTGCTTGACATTTACTGTGAACCCAGTGCATATGTCTTGCTGTCCACTAGTGCCCTTGGTAGAAATCAGTCTGATGAGCAAATCTAGTCATTTGCCAGAGCTCTCCCATATGTTTATGTACCCTTTGTCTGATGAAAACACAGACTGGACTGCTCACAAAAACCTGAAAAAAGTGGCTTGCTGGTCTAAGCTGGTTTAACATGGTTTGCCTAGTCTCCCAACCTGGAGTTAGGCCAGTTAACAAGTGCCTTCTGTGGGTACATTTACATGACAACAACTGTACTAAAACCAAAACGTTTATCCTTTGTGTTTTTGAAATGTGTTGCGTACAGAACTTCACATGGATCCACAAAAAGACTAAAGCACTGTATTTTGCATGCCAGGCCACTAGTTGGCGATTTCACTTTGTAAAGAAACACTATGCGTCTGAATTCATACGAATGCACATAACGTCACCGTTTTCACAAATTTGCATTTTCGTAGTGTACAACCCGTTTTAAAAAGTTGCCCCCAAATGCCATTGTCATGTAAATGAATGGCCAAAACACATAACAAGTTTTCTATGTTTAGTTGAAAACGGTGTTGTGTAAACTCCCCCTAAAATAGACTAAACTAGCCTGATGTGCTAACCTGTTTTTTAATAATACTTTCAGAAACATTTTTAAATATATGAATATTATTAATCATATATAATATTATAATGCATGACCAAGAAATACAAATAAATACATGTATAAATATCCCACAAATTAAAAGTTTGGGATCAATACCAAAACAGTACTTTTATTTAGCAAGGATACATTAAATTGATCAAAGGTGACAGTAAAGATATTTACATTATTAAAAAAATGTATAA
Source organism: Ptychobarbus kaznakovi (assembly GCA_027422405.1). NCBI lineage: Eukaryota > Metazoa > Chordata > Actinopteri > Cypriniformes > Cyprinidae > Ptychobarbus > Ptychobarbus kaznakovi. Next base: position 46,625,983 of record CM049794.1, on the reverse strand, counting down.
AATAAATGCTGTTCTTTTGAAATTAGTTAATCAAAAATCCTGAAATCGTGGTTTTCACAAAAACATTAAGCGGCACTACAGGTTTTTCAAAACTGATTATAATAAAACATATTTTTTGTGCACCAAATCATCCTAAGATAATGATTTCTGAAGGATCATGTGACACTGAATGTTGCTGAAAATTCGGAAATAAATTACATTTGAAAGTAAAAAAAAAAAAAATTGTTGTAATAATATTTCTATTCTTTTCTGTATTTTTGAGCTGTCCAAAATTAAATCTTATTTCCTAGTATATGGTATGATTTGGGCCCCTGCTGGTTGAGCCGCTCTAGCTTGTGTCAGTAACAACTAGCATTGCCCATTTTAAACCAGTTAAGACATTTTGAAGTGTAAGATGATCCAAATTGCACTACGATGTTTTCTTCCAGTAGGGTTAATCCAACTTTCTGCTGCACATGCTATCCAACAGAACACCAGTTAACTTAAGCTATGTAAACACTCAATCATGGTGTCTACAGCTTCAAGAGGAGGGATCAGATGTTCAGATTTAAACAACATAGGCTGCAGCTGCAAGTAAATTGATGACTGCAGAATAGTCACTTATCTGCTTATAGACTCTCTTTCACTAGCGAGGTACTGCTATTTTTGTTTGTTTTGGGGTTAACCGAATCTCAGCAAACAGCACAGACTCCCTTTGTGCCACTCAACACTGCAGTTTGCCTTCTTTCGCATAACATTTTGTGTAAATGAGAAGAGCACCATGGGAAACGGACATGCCACATTAGCATAATATCCTCATTGTGTGTGCATGCGGTGGGCCATGTGCCTCATCTGTGCATCTCCTGCGTTCATATCAATGGTGGAAAATAACAATAATCCCCAAGGAGTTTAATACCAGCCTTGGCCGTGAGGTGAGAGAGAGAGCAAGCTTAATTCTTGAGCAAGCTGTGCGTAAATGTATGGAAATGATCCAAGACTCTCTGTTAGACCACCTACACCTCACATTCAAGCAAATCTTATTACAGTTTTCAGAGCGAAATTAAGCCAGTGCTCCAAAAAATAAATAACATTGAGTTGCCTGTAATGCTTGATCAAGTAACTGAGAGACACGCCACTGTCTGTGCCATTTTTCCAGTTTAGCAAACCTGGACTGTTCTCCAGGGGGTTCAAGGCCATTATTTTGCAATCATCATTGTTATACAGTCAAATTTGGTTTGAACGTCAAATTGGGACTCCATGTTCCCTGAGGCGGCATCAGCAGGACGTCATTTTAGCGCCTCACTTTTTATACATGCTTAATATGTCTTTAGAGGTGCGATTAATAGTTTTTTTCCTACTAGCAGTGGCTCAGAAATTGAGCTGATTACAAATGAATATAAGATATTAGGGGGCCATTAGGGGGTTAATCAAAAATACTCTGCTTTGGTATCAATTTTATTCAGACCAAGACTATTTGACACTACTGTTAAATTAGCTATCTTAAATCACTTTTGTCTAGCAACATCCCCACACCATTGAGATTCACTGCAAAGTAATATATTGCTTCACAGCAAGTGGAGAAGGAAAGCTACCATTTCAAAAAAATATATATATATTCCCCTAAATGTGAATATATTAAAATATAAATGGATAAATAGTAAAAATGAACATTTTAAAAATAATTTAAATATATATACACTACCATTCAAAATATTTTTTAAAGAAATTAATTCAGTAAGTGTGCATTAAATTGAATGACAGTAAAGACAATATTTCTATTTCAAATACATTTTGTTTTCCAGAAAAAATATTAAGCAACACACTTGTTTCTAATATGGATAATAATAAAAGAGATGATTTGACATTGCAGGAATAAATTGCATTTTATATATATATATATATATATATATATATATATATATATATATATATATATATATATAATATTTTAATTGTAATACTATTTCACAATATTACAGCATTTTTTATTCAAATAAATGCAACTTTGGTGTGCATAAGAGACTTCTTTCAAAATTATTTTGAACGGTTGTGTATTTTACACATGAATAATATATAAATATATGTGTATATATATATATATATATATATATATATATATATATGTATTATATTAATTAAATATATATGTAATATATTGAGTTAAAAATGTCATATATTACATAATTATTTATTTTTATATTGTATATATAATTATTTATTTATTTTTTTATTGCATGTAGTATATATATATCATAATGCTAAATTATTAATATATAAGCTTTTTTATCTACTCAAAGCTGTCTTCAAACTATTTTCATTTAGAAGTTTTTCTTAGCAAACGTTGATATATTTGATTAATTGTAATTAATCAGCATCTCTTGGAATTCATTTTAAAGAAACTTATAACACTTCTACAGTGTAAAGATTTTCTTACTAACATTCTTATCCATATGCTAAATATTCATATTCAGCTAATATTAATGTTTTTTTTTTTATAAATGTCCACTTGTCCAGTCATTAATCTGTCCTAATACCATTTTCTTTGTTTCATCATTGTCCAGTTGAGTTTATTAAGAAGCGGTTCTCCTCACCTCTCATCTTAGCTGTGCAGACAAGACAAGTCATGTGATCCCTCCTCGTTCAAGCCGGGCCCAAATGCCCCGTCCCCCGTCACATCCCCTCTGTGACAGCTCCTCTCCTGGGGCCGGGACATGTGCTCCAGTCTTCTCATTCATTATCTTTGCACACTTCCACCAGTCCGCACCAGAATGCAAATTGCACAAAGGAGTGATTGATTACCTTTGTTGTAACAATAGCGTGGACTCAGATGACTTGCGTGCTCGCTATGTTGTCGGGTTATGGATGGTTGGCTTTTGTTCTGAATATGAAATCTGTTGATTTTGCAATCGGCCGCATTAGGTGTGAAAGTTAGATGTATTCTAGGCACAGCCACTCTGTTATGGATTTCATGAAAATCAATGAGAGACTTGGCAGCCTGAAATTTTCATGAGAACCGGTGGTAAAACTAGCGTTAAACTGACTTTGACAGCACAAAAATGTTGCTATCGGGCTGGCAAGTGGATTTCAATCTGTGGAATTAAACCTGTAATTGGTGTAACAATCAGACATAATTTTCTCTGTGTAGGAGATGGATATCGCTTATTCAAAGATTGTTATATACATTTTGAAAACTACACTAAATCTCTACAATCTTGTCTTGGTGATGAGGTAATGTTCTATAAAGAAAGGCTGACAATATTAATCATAAGCTCAATTTGACTCTTAGCTAGCGCATCAGTATCAAACATGGACTATGTTTCAATGAGTATATTTATATGATGTGTTTGTGTATAGCTTTTATAGCTATTTTTATACGTTTATACTTTAATTCTAGTTGTAATTTAGACTTTAATTTTAGTTTGTTATTTCTATATTTCTATATAGCTTTAATTTATATTTATATCAGTTAAAGTCATTTTAGTCCTCAAGAAACTTATTTAATTTACTTATTTTTATTTTCTTAGAATTGTTTTAATTACACAAATTTTTTTTTTTTTTTTTCAGGTAAGTGGTTGCAAATAAGGATTAAAGGATTAAATTTTTATTCATCACATACTCAATTATACAGAATATAATCAGTAGTGAAATGTAAGTCAGGTCAGGTCCGCTCAATGGACAGTGCAAAATATTGTAACACAACACAAGAGAATGTACATAAATATAGGTAAAATAATATATTTTTGTTGTGTCCTGTGTCTCAGTGGTTAGAGCATTGCGTTAGCAGCGCAAAGGTTGTGGGTTTTGATTCCCAGAAAACACACATACTGACAATACAAATGTATAACCTGAATGCACTGTAAGTCGCTTTGGATAAAAGCGTCTGCTAAATGCGTAAATGTAAATGTATTTTAGCTACATTTAAATAAAAATGTTTTTGAAAGTTAGTCAACTAAAACTGTTTATTGAAATAAAATAAATAGATTCCAACCACTTACCTTGAAAAAAAGTAGTAAATTCAATGAATAATTGTTTTTTTCAATGTAAGTTTAACATCTAATGTTTATATTTAATTTTATTTCAGCTTTATTTGGCCAAAAATAACTTTAAATAGCTTTAGTTTTAGTCTGTTTCTAACACTTTACAACGAATATTGTCTAATGTGACCTTATTGTAAAGTGTTGCTGTTTATTGCATCATATTGCATCCTTAAAGGGAAATGTTCACCCAAAACCAATAATATAATTTATAATTGAATTATAACCAACTTTTATAAACTGATTTCTGAATGTTAAGTACAACAAAGACATTCTAATTTACATTAATCGAAAACATTGAACATAGACTCAAGTAGGATCTTAAACTGTTGATTTACTCAAGCTGAATGATTCACTAGAATGAATCAGACTGAATTGAAATGGATTGTTTGATTCCCATCATGGCCATACCGATTCATCCTGCCTAGACCAGCATAGAAATTCAGAATGATGTGAGATGTAATACCTCATCTGATAGAATACACCAGCATCTAACAGCATAAGCTGGTGACCAGCCATACTTGGCTTTTCATCCAGGTTCACATGCTTGCTTAAACATGCTGTACTGATCCTGGCTTAATGGCTTCCCATAACACACTCTGATGGTTAAACCTTCACCATGTGAGCGGATTTTGTTATTGCAATTAAATGCAAATGATCCTGACACTGGAGGCTTTAGATCAGAAGTTTGCATCCTCCTGCAAAGAAATGACCCTCTCCCATTGGAGCGGGCGGCTCAGAGTCCGGCATCGCCTGACATTATTTCTCCCTCAGTAAATGCCTTTGTCACTTTAAAGTGAAACTCCTTCCAGCGGTACGAAGTAAGGACTCAGAGGCACTGGGGAAATTAAAAGCAGCAGCAGAAGCCGTTACACCATGCGATTGATGATCCAGGTTCAGGTTTGTGAATCTCTGGCTAAACCTGCTCTCGGTCCCACAGGCTCGGGCTAGACGCACAATATTATTTGTTAGTGAGAAGTTTATCCTCGTCTAAAACTCACAGAAACCATTCATCATGTGCATGTGCTGTTTTGAATGATTGCAAACAAGTGTTGATTTGATTTGAGAGTTCAAGTAAAGAGCCACTGGCATGTTTGCATGACTTTCTGGATATGTTGATCTTTTTGAGTATGTGTTGTATGCATGGATGCTTGAAGCCATTTTTAACCACTGAGCGTCAGATGTTCACTGTTGGGGAAGATTCTCAAGCTACAAGTGACATGAAAATGAAAGTAGTTACAAACATACACAAACATATGTGCAACAAACTTCCATTCAAATGTTTGGGCTGCATTTATTTATATCAAAAGTAAAATTGTGAAATATTACTATAATTTGAAATAACTGTTATCGTTTTTATCTATGTTATAAAATGTAATTTGTTCATGTGAGTGGAAAACTGAATTTTCAGCAGCCCTCACTTCAGTTTTCAGTGCCACAGAAATCATTTTTATATTTGGTGCTCAAGAAACATTTATTATTATTATTATTGTTGTGCTGCTTAATATTTTTGTGGGAAACCATTATTACAATTTTTCAGAATTCTGTGATGAATAGAAAGTAAAAAAAAAAAACATTAGTTTGAAGTAACATTATAAATGTATTTTCTGTCCCGTTTGATCAATTTAAGGCATCCTTGCTGAATAATAGTGTTAATTACTGACTGACCCCAAACCTAGATACGATAGTTACAATAGGACCGTTTATGAGAATGCGTTTGTTTTCTACAGCTTGATCGCTGTAAATCTGTCAACACAATGCTGTATAATGCTCAAAAGATTCTGTATGCCTGTACTCTCCATATATGCTATGAATTCAACATGAACAACACAAGTGTTTATTAATGTTTACGTTCTTATTTTCCAAGTCCTGAGTCCTCTAGCTCTAGAGCATACATTTAATTTGAATTGAATGATCTGTTTCTAGTCTAACTCAAAACAACTGTGAGACAACAACAACAAAACAACTTTGCCTTTTTAAAATTTGCTTCATTTTATTTAGCAGTTGAAAGCCTGATGGGGGCAGAGAAAGCAAAGGCGCTGTGTTTACCCCCCTCTCTGTCTTTTTGCGCAGTTGTGATTCCATTAAAACAGGGTGCACAGCTCGCCTCGCGCCAGTGCTACTCAGGCAGCAAACCAAATTGTTTGCCTTTGTGTCATTTCCGGACGGTTGGGCTTGTTGGATACGCTCGGCTCCTGTCACTTTGTCTGCGGCGCAAATGGTCCCGGCACACTCCCCTGCCTCCCTATAGAAGCGCACTGACCTCACCGCCTTGGGGTCCAACTCGTCTCTGCAGGGTGCAGTATGGCCCAGACACCCTCTTGTTCTCCATCTCTACGCCAGGCACACCAGAGCCCTTCATTTGTGGCTGCTGGGGCTTATTCATTTGGCCTATCACAGAGAGACAGTTTTAGGGGGGAGGTGTGTGTGTGTGTGTGTGTGTGTGTGTGTGTGTGTGTGTGTGTGTGTGTGTGTGTGTGTGTGTGTGTGTGTGTGTGTGTGTGTGTGTGTGTGTGTGTGTGTGTGTGTGTGTGTGTGTGTGTGTGTGTGTGTGTGTGTGTGTGTGTGTGTGTGTGTGTGTGTGTGTGGCATATGGTTAGGGGGTAGCTCTCCATTTCCCATCTTGCACCTGCTCCTCAGAAGGTGATTGGAGGAGGGAGGCACAATACTTCAGGCGGTTCAGATCAACGAAATGAACCAAACCACAAACTCTCTTGCTAACACACACACACACACACACACACACACCACACACACCCCTGCAGGCCTCTAGCTAACTCATTTCCCAATTATTTGTAGGTCAGCAGTGTTAGTAGCATGATTGTGTAGCCATTTCACCATTATTCTCAAAAGGTCTCCCATAGCAGCAATTTGGATGTAAGTGGGGTTAGGGGAGGGACTGTAATTGTAGCCGCACAAAACCCGGTGGTCTCGCCTATTCCATTTGCCTGTTTTACCAGGTTGCGTTAATGCTAACTTGATCAACATAAGATGTTTTCAATGCAAACAGCTGTCATCTTTAAGGGGTTCATCAACTACAATAAAACAAATGGAGATGAATGCAAGCTTTATGCATTAGCTGCAAATGAAAAGTGCAACTAATGGAATAGCACACATATGACGTTTCCAACTGGTTTTAACATAGACGTGCCAAGGGACTTCATCTATGGACCCTTTTCAAGGATTCTCAAAAGTGGAAGTTGTTATATTCTGTAACGAGTGGGCGGGGCCAAAAGCCGTGGGAACAGAGCGAGGCCGGCGGAGTTAATAATAATGAACGACACCTGTGCCACTCACTGGTCTCGAGTCCCACGGAGGAGCTCCGGAAGGATAAAAGGAGGAGGACGACAGTGGAAGACGAGAGAGGACCAGGCCTAGACTTTTACTTAAAAAAATTGCACTGACCTAAACTCAGTCTAAATTATAGTATACACTCACTGGCCACTTTATTAGGTACACCTTGCTAGTACCGGGTTGGACGTTTGCCTTCAGAACTGCCCTAATTCTCCGTGGCATAGATTCAACAAGGTGTTGGAAACATTCCTCAGATATTTTGGTCCATATTGACATGATAGCATCATGCAGTTGCTGCAGATTTGTCAGCTGCACATCCAAGATGCAAATCTCCCGTTCCACCACATCCCAAAGGTGCTCTATTGGATTGAGATCTGGTGACTGTGGAGGCCATTTGAGTAAAGTGAACTCATTGTCATGTTCAAGAAGCCAGTCTGAGATGATTTGAGCTTTGTGACATGGTGCATTATCTTTCTGGAAGTAGCCATCAGAAGATGGGTACACTGTAGTCATAAAGGGATGGACATGGTCAGCAACAATACTCAGGTAGGCTGTGGCGTTTAAACAATGCTCAGTTGGTACTAAGGGGCCAAAGTGTGTCAAGAAAAATCCCCCACACCATTACACCACCACCACCAGCCTGAACCATTGAGACAAGGCAGCATCAAGGCAGCATGGATCCATGCTTTCGGGTTCTTTACGCAAAAATTCTGACCCTACCATCTGAATGTTGCAGCAGAAACCGAGACTCATCAGACCAGGCAACGTTTTTCCAATCTTCTATTGTCCAATTTTGGTGAGCCAGTGCGAATTGTAGCCTCCGTTTCCTGTTCTTAGCTGACAGGAGCGCATCTGCTTCAGGGTTAGATGTGTTGTGCATTCAAAGATGGTATTCTGCATACCTTGGTTGTAACGAGTGGTTATTTGAGTTACTGTCGTCTTTCTATCATCTCTAACCAGTCTGCCCATTCTCCTCTGACCTCTGACATCAACAAGGCATTTTCGTCCACACAACTGCTGCTCACTGGATATTTTCTCTTTTTCGGACCATTCTCTGTAAACCCTAGAGATGGTTGTGCGTGAAAATCTCAGTAGATCAGCAGTTTTTTAAATACTCAGATCAGCCCGTCTGGCACCAACAATCATTCCACGTTCAAAGTCACTTAAATCCCCTTTCTTCCCCATTCTGATGCTCGGTTTGAACTTCAGCAAGTCGTCTTCACCACATCTAGATGCCTAAATGCATTGAGTTGCTGCCATGTGATTGGCTGATTAGCAATTTGTGTTTCCAAGAAATTGAACAGGTGTACCTAATAAAGTGGCCGGTGAGTGTATATCGTATACAGATTATATAAGTATATAATAGTACTCGTCTGATAAAAACAATGAGGATATTGATTCAGGTAACATTGTAACATTTTTACTTTTATAGTGTATAATGGAGACTACAACAAATATATATTTTTGCATTCCCATTAGCAACAAATAGCGAAAGAAGAAATCCACAATAGTGCTTCTATGACTTTCCAAATAAGGAAACATATTGAGATGTTGGTTCCGGTGAAAGACTGGATTTCACCTACAAAATTGCACAGGTAATCCCAAGGTAATATAACACAACGTATGGTGTTATAAAGTTACACAAATAAAAATGAAAATGTAAAACTTTGCTAGATGTGGAAATGCATCATCACAGTCTGTGAAAAGGGTCCATTTAATTTCCTGATGGAAAGCACAACATTTCCTTAAGCAATGTGGTGAAGAATTGGCCGCAAACGTCCTGTCAGGGGAACAGATGTCCTTAGCCTCATCGCCAGGAGTCCCATTTCCCAATTAATGAGCTGTGTCCCTATCCCACTCTCCTACCTAAAGCCCACCTGGACAAACACACATCCACACGCTCTGTATGTTCCAACTTTCATCTTCACCTAGCAGTCTATCCTCTCTGCCTCATTAGAAATAAACACCTTTACATGCTCCATATAAATCAGTGCCTCTGGTTTATAGACTGTTTCTGCATGCTTAAAGATGGTGTGTCATTTTTTCCCCATAGTAAAATACTTTCTCCTATCCCAGTTTAAAGCTGAAGTGTGTGATTTCTGCACCACTGGCATGTACAGTACTAATGGAAATGCAAATAAAATTACTGGTTTGAAAGGAGTTTCCCAAAGACTCACAGTGTGTGGAGCCAGTTAGCTTTCAGTTACAGTTTTATTTTTTTTGTCTATTGATGAAAATATTCTTTAAATTTAAGGGCTGTTCACATCAAGGAAGATCATTATAACTATAACGCTTTAATAATCATTCTACTGATTCATCCACACCTCAACTTTAACAATCACTACAATGAGAAACAATATTGTTGGAATCACTTTCAGAACAGTTTTTTCCCCAGCTGTTGAATGTTAAAAATATTGACAGCCGATCAATCTATTTCAATTCAAGATTATTTGTATAGCGCTTTTCACGATACAATTGTTGCAAAGCATCTTTACAGGAAATTAAGTTTCTACAATAGATTTATATATTGCAGAAACTTAATATATTTAACTTATGACAGAATTTGGTTAATTCTGTATATTGTCTGAGGGGTTGGCATCATCTCTTCTCAGGTGTTACGAGTTTCTTTCTTGAGAGAATGGGTATAACTGTTGTACCATGGCGCAGCACGTTTTTCTCTAACCTTTTTTAATTTGATGGGGGCAACAGTTTCTAACGTATTAGAGAAGATAGTTCCCATGTTGCTAGTAATTGTGTCTAGTTCATCTGTATTTATGGGTACACAGAGCAGTTGAGATAAATCAGGCAGGTTATTGGTGAATCTGTCTTTAGTGGCTGGAACAATAATTCTGCCTGGACGATAACGCGGAGCCATATAGTTAATATCAGTAATATGCAGCATGCACGATACAAGGAAATGGTCAGTAACATCATCACTTTGAGGTATATCTATATCAGTAAGATCAATTCCATGTGATATAATTAAATCTAGCGTATGATTAAAACGATGAGTGGGCCTGGTGAAATTTTGCTTGACTCCAAAAGAGTTTATTAGGTCAGTAAATGCAAGTCTTAACGCATAATTTGTATTATCTACTTGAATGTTAAAATCTCCTACAATTAGTGCTTTATCAACATTAACCAATAGGTCTGAGAGGAAATCTGTAAATTCTTTTAGAAAATCTGTATATGGCCCTGGCGGTCTATACACAGTAGCCAGAGCAAGAGATAGGACAGATTTCCTTTGCATATCTGACAGTGTAACATTAAGCATAAGTATTACGAATGAGTTAAACCTGTTTTCTGAGTAACATTGAGAATATCACTATATATTGTTGCGACACCGCCACCACGATCATTTTGACGAGGTTCATGCTTATAACAGTAGCCTGGTGGAGTAGATTTGACTTTTAAAAGCTCATTTAAAGTGGCAGATGACAAAACTGCAGAATGCGCTTATAATAAACACAATTTTATCATCCGTTGGTGTGGATGCTCATATAGTTATAGTAATTGTTCTTGGTATGAACAGGCCTTCAGTCAATATTTAATTAACTTTAATATGTCATATTCTTTCATTTTAGTTCATTTTAATTTGACTAAAATTGCATATAATTTTAGTTATCAAGTATTAAATATACAAACATTTTATTTATATTTTAACATTTAACAAATGTGGCTCAAACAAGTTGTTTCAGAGGAAGCGTATTCACAATGTAACTTACACATGCACATGCTGACTAGCGCAACATGCACAACTAACTAAGTTGTGTTGTTTATGCAATGTTGATATTTTTTCTATCATATCTTAGTTTTTATTGAAATCACCCTATTATTAATGCTCAGTTCTAGTAGACAAAAAACGCTTATTTTCCTTATCATCTAAGTTATTGCTGACAAAAAAACAAAACTTTTCAACGAACATTTTCACCAGAAATTGGGTTGACTACACTGTTCAACTTTACTCTGAATCTGTAGTTTGTGGTTTACTCCTGTACCTCTGGAGATGTACAGTATGTTGAAACCGAGCGGTGGTTCACGGCCGTTATTGATCTGTGCACTCTTCTAAACAGCACTCATAAATTGGGCCTCAGTCCAAACTGGGAGAGGAAAAGCTTTTACCTCAATTGACTATGGACCATTTTGATTAATACAGTTTAACAAATTATGATAACAGGCTTGAGTTAGGCCTTTTCTTGTAGGTTATTTATTTCTGGCACAAATAACTTCATTACATCAGGGGAATAATTGGTGACATTAGTCAAATTAAAATGCAGCCAGAGGTCCATTATTAAAAAAGCTTAAATCTATCAGAGCAGACTGACTCTCTTCCAGAAGAAAGCTGTAGATGACATTAGCAGACAAAACTAGTTGAATTCACTGTATAATTACACCAATTACTTGTCGAATCCCAGCGGGATTCAGGCAGTTGAATCTTCAAAACTTTTAGAAACTCAGTTCTGCTTTTTCTAGAAAATGTGAGTGGCGATTGAATATGAATAAAAAAAGATGTTGCTAGGGTGTTGCTATGTGGCTCCTGTTGTTCTGAGTGGCTATTAAGGGGTTACTAGGGTGTTGCTATTGCTTACCTGTAATAAGTGTATTTGATATATATTTCTCCTTCAGTGTAGATCTATAGGATTTTTCATCAGTTTTATTGTTCACCAGGTGAAAATTGTAAGAAAATGAAAAGCACATTTTATCAGCAAACTGCATGATTTGAGGTGTAGATTTATGTAGCATAAACATGAAGAGTTAAATGCTGAAATGTAATAGTTAAAAGTTTAATAGCGTCAGGGGTCTGACCAAAAGCACAACCTTTAAATTATTTTTTTTTTTTGGAGACAGCGTTAGATTCTTATTTATAAATGGAAACCGGTTTTCCCTCTAGATCTGGAGATTACAGTTAAGATTACGATATGAACATGTTATGTGATTTGTGTTTGCATGGCTTTGTGGAAAACAAAACAGCTTTAAGGTTCAATATGTTACATAAACAATGAAAGCTGAAAAATTGACTCTTCATCATGAATCTCAAACATTAGAATGGCATTGTTTTGCCGTGTCTTTGTTCACATCCAATACAAAAGCTTTCGGAATATGAAAAATCCTGTGCAATTTAATCAGTTCCTATGCAAAAGACAGATGGAGCGATTTATCTTGTAGCATTGCATTGCTGTGTCTTTACATGATGTGATATATAAACACACACACACATACACATCAGATATTCACGGCTTGTTGAGTCTGTTCTCCTTATGATTAATTGTTACTATCATTTTTCTATCAAGTGTCTGGCATTTGCATAATATTGCAGCTACCATTTTTATGGTAGGGTGGTAAGAGAATTCTTATGTTTATATCTGTGTCTTTGTGTATTTGTATGTTGAACATCATGTATTTTTTATGATTTAGACCAACCCTTGCAGGCCCAGTAGCATAAAATGCCCTTACACAACATTACGCATTCCCTTAAAAGAAATATGTATAGCGTATTCCAGAACTTTGCTCTGGATTATGTCAGCATGCGATTGTGTTTAGCGATTACTTTATTTAAATTGCATAGAGCACTGTACAGTATTTGACCGGCTGCTCATAAGTCCTGCGATTGCGCAGGTGCCTGTAAATACTTTTGTTCTGCGTCTGGTGGGCATTAGTTTGACCTTAAGCAGTTTCAGATATGGCCTTTGCCGCTGGAATAAATTCAGTCTCCAGGGCTGGCGCTGCATTTCAGAGCAGTTCTCATAGCCTCCGTCAGTGTGACACAGCCGTCTCCATGGGAGATCTAGAGGCACATAGTCCGTGTATCTTACAGAAGGCTAATGATGAGATGGTGTTATTGGTTTTTGATGAGCCTAGCCGCGTGTGTGTGTGCAGGAGAAGAGATTACTCTGTGTTTCTCTGCTGGCTTGGCCCAGCGCTTTAAAGAGCTGACACTTCATCTATAAAACAACATGTAAAACTGTTCTACTTCCCACATGTACCGTTGAGCCTTTTTTTCTACCATGTATAAAAACAGACTCATTTGCATATACAGTTAACTTTCGCCTGCAGGTAGTGAATGGTTAGGCTTGCTTTGCTAATGATCCATTCTGGCAAGAAAAACAACAAACAAAAAAATAGGGAGAACAGAAGTACAATGATTTGCATAAATAATCATCGTGTACTGGAGTTTTTTTTTACATTACGTATACTTTTATTTCCCTGGGGTTGATTCTTAATATCTAAGATGTTTTTTCCCATATTTATTTTTAGCTCGATTTCAAAAGCCTTTTATGTATAGATTTCAATGATTTACTCTTGTCTAGACCCAGGCTTGTAATCTAATCTAAAGTTTTTGGGTTTTTTTTAGATTATTTTGGCAGAAGACATTTATAATGTTATAAAATATATCTATTTCAAAATAAATGCTTTTCATTTTAACTTTAAATCAATCAAATAATCCTAAAAAAACATGGTTTTCACAAAAATATTAAGCAGAACAACTGTTTTTAAAATTGATAATAATATATAAAAAAATAAAAAAGACTGCTGAATGGCTGCTAAAAATTAGCTTTGCTATTACCGAAATAATTAAAATTTTAACGTATTAAGATAGAAAAGTTATTTTAAATTGTAATAATTCTTTCTGAATATTATTGTTTTTACTGTATTTTGATCAAAGCAGATTCAGCCTAGACAAGTAGAATATATATGTATATGTGTTGTAATTGGAAATTATAAATATACAGTATATTGTAATTGGAAAAGTATAAAGTTAACAATCAATAGTAAATTATTAATGAAATTATTTTAGCCTTCTTTAGCTTTATTAGGCTGCCATTTTATTCCCAAAATATTTCAAATGTAATTTCCAACATTGAACGTATAGTGATTTAGGATGTAGTGGAAATGGCATTTGATCATCCAGAACAGCTAAAATAGCTAGAAATTAACTTAAAAACCAAGAAGAGCATTCAAACAGAAGTGATACGGTGAACAATCTAAGCTTGCGACACAATAAAAATTTCAGGTGAGAGAGGTCGCGAGCTATAGTTGTAGAAAGCGGCTGACATTTCTATCCATGATGCCCAGATGCACCCTGGCAGCGTTTCGAGACAGAGGTTTGCACACGAGTCGGTCGTAGCAGCCGGGTCTCTTGAGACCCGCGAGGAGGGGAAAAACTTCAGAAAGGCAGCAGAGCCCCTCCAGAGAAGAAGCTATATCCATTTGACCCACTTTCCACATCTAAGCGTCTGCTCCAGAACGAGCCGTGCACAGACTCCAGAGTTACGAGATGAAGGACTTCTTTCTTCAATTGATTTGGTTTTATAGCTTAAACCTCGTATTTAAGATGTAATTTTCTCTTTTGTGTCCAACTGAAAGCCCCACCTGCCTACTCGTTTAGCTCTTTGTGGCAAGGGGGGCTTAAAGGCTATGAAAGGCTCTGACCCTCTGCCTTCTGGCGTCCCCTGGTTGCCACCTTGAGTTCAGCAAATGTCCAGCAATCATATTTAAAGTGAAAAGAAAGGACAGATTTATTTTCACATTTGGATGTCTATCTTTGAAAGGTCAAAAAGTAGTTTTAGCAGCAGATTAGACACATCAGGACGGTGTGATGATTGAGTGACTAACTGTTTTCTCAATTTCTTCAAATTGACTTTTCTTCACCAGTTTTACCCTTCACAGGTAGCTTAGTGGTTAATGATCTAGGCTGTCAGCTGAAAGGTTAGTGTTTTGATACTGAAAAGGATTTGAAGTGAACAGGATGAGAGATTACTGATGTCACTTCCTGCTACTACAGTCATAGTGCCCTTGAGCAAGTTACTTAGGACTTATTTAGGGAGCTGGTCTTCGTAATAAGTGGTAGTAGATAAAAGCATCAGCTTTTTGCAGTGCTTTCAATATTAATTATTTTTTTACAATGAATCATTTGTGCATGCTTTCATTTCTCCCAGATATCTATTAATACCACTTGCCATTACGGTCAAAGTCAAAAGCACAATAGACTACAATCGTCAGTGCTCTCTGAAGAACATTGCAAAGGGAAAATAAAAATCAATGCTTTTCATTTGCCCAACATTCTGACCTCAATTAGACTATTCATATCATATAAAGGCTGGCTTTGATGCACCGCTCTGTGTAAGTGACTAAGGAGGCTGTTTAGGGCTCTCAATTCAACTCAACTTGAGCCCAGCAACTTATTAGGGGAAACCGGGGATGGTTGTAGCACTGTTTGATTGAACGTCTAGAACTTGGTGTTTTTGGTGATATTTATCAAAAATGTTGATATTGTTTTCTTACATTTGACAGCTACACTGTCATGCTTGTCACAGCTTTTTTTATCAAAAATGCAATAAAATCGTAATATTGAGAAATATTATTACAATCTAAAGTCATTTAAGTTAAAGACCCCAAACTTTTGAAAGATAGTGTACATGATGACAAATTACAAATGACAGAATCTGCTTTTTAGACAGAAAGTCTTTAGACTTTCTCCTTTCTCGACTTTCAGAAAGTCTTTAGACTTTCTCCTCAGAAGCCGGTGGTCCTGACTGATAGCCATTTCATCCCTGACCATAATTTATAAGCAGTTAAACTGATGGAGTTACTACTGACCCTGTGTTACAGGCATCCCTTATCTCCCCTTTATGTGAGTCAGACAAGCACACAAGTCGAATGTGTATTTAACCTGCCTCAACACTAAAACGCTTCTGTCTGTACCTTTCTTTCCTCTGCTGTCTGCTCGATTACCCTGCCTCCCGTCTGAAACCATTCCCCGGTTTGTCGCTGTAGACCTTTCCACTCATTTTAATGGTCCATTTGATTTCTTTCCCCTCTAAATGGCCAAAATGACCAGATTGATACTTGACACTGCCACAAAAACAAAAGATAGAAACCCTGACATTTACTCACACTTCGCTCTGTTTCAGAAAGCTGCCTGTTATTGGTTTAGCACGCAGGCTATGTGATTTTAATGCTTTCCCTTCAATTCCCAACAGCTGTTTTGCCGCTATTTTAGTCCACAGCAAAGCCTGAGTGCAATCACAAACAACTGCATATGGTGCTTGTCTTTAGTGAAGCATGATAATGTCTCAGACGCTTCAAATACGTGCAGCCGGCTCATCTATCCGTATGGGTTGTTAGGGAAAAGTGCCGCACCAGTTAAAGGGAATGCAGAATAAAATTTTCTCTCAGGTGTGTTGTGTGTATTTTGGCCTGTGTGTAACCCATCTAATAACGGGCGCTCAGTGGCAACAGGCAACCAATCAGGACCGTGCACAAAGAAAGCTCAACATCAATTAGTCGTCCAATGCCATGTATCATCCCTGAAACAACCCACATCTTCAGCTCTTTCTTTTTGCCCTTGTCTCAGTTATAACCCTCATCCCCTACTCTTTTTCGTCTGCCCTCCAAAAAGCAGTCGCAGACTTTAGAGGTTGGAAGCCCTCACACTCCTTCCACTCTCATCTTCCCTTCCACTTCCACTTCTCCATCATTTCCCATGATTCTCTTGCTATTCCCTGTGTAAATGACATGCAGATAAAATTTTTGCTGTAACTTGCCCTATTTTCCTGCAAGGCTCGTTGGCTTTTGATTTCTTTCGCTTTCATCTTCTCTCCCTTCCTTTGTTTTGATCATCCATAGTCTACTCTCAATAATGACCTAAAAAGAGGGTTTGTGTCACATACAAGGTGCCTCTGTCCCGTCTGCATTGTTCGCTAAGTAACATGTGATTCCCTCTCAATTGAACTCATTTTGACTCTCATTTATATCACTGGAGAGCAAAATTGTCGTGGCACAAAAACCACCCTGCCATGTTTTGTTGCTTTGAAATATCTAGTTCTGATGTAATCAGCAATATTTTATTAATACTTTTTTTATTTCTCTCTTCCCCGGTTTTATTTTACATAAAACTTTTGGAAAACTCATATAAAGCTTTTCAGTTCAAATCAGATATATTTATTGGCATTTATGCAATGGCAGCTGTCACGTTGTAATAGGAAATACTCATAAATATGCTTACAATGTATCAGATTTAGACATCAATACAACAGTTTTGCTATCTCACATCGATACTGTCAGTATTGAAATGAAAGCCTGAACTATTGTTAATTTTCCTGGACAGACACAGACACAGCGCAAGATACTGAAAACTGTGTCCGTATCGTTTTTATCTGTAAGATGTAAGGAAATGAAAACGTAATTCATTCAGTTGATTTTAATATTTACCAAATATGTTTCCCCTGAGGTTGTTTGTGATGAAACTGCATTTTAAGACATGTTTGGTGATTGATGGCTGACGGCTGATGTTATAAATGTGCTGATCAGAGTCTGCAGTGAGGTAAATATTAGAGAATCGGTTCAGTTGCAGAAGAATATAAATAGCGTAACACGTTCTTTTGACAATTAATACAAAACACCATACTAAAATACTAAAATTCACAGTTTTAGCATTCTACTTCTATTCTTTTCAGGTTTTCTGTGTGATCATACGGTAGATGAGCATTTTTTGGCAGTTACACTGCATCTTGCCTCTTTTCATGCATTTTATTTATGTGCTTCTATTCAGTAACACCGCAACTAATCCGATTCTCAAACAAACTGCTCTTATGCTCTCACTGAACCTAAAACATATAGCATCAACATTGTTGTTCAACTACTGAATGAAGCGCATTAATGAGCTGTTTATTTTTAGTTACTTAAAAACATTTAGTGGTACCAGTGTAGTCTAGATTCCAAAATGAGCCCCTCTTGTAATTTGATTATTTTTAGAGAATCAAATACATACAGTGTAATCCAATTCCCAAACGAATCCCTCTTGGGAGTCATTTTTATTTAAGTGAATCCAAAAAATACAGCACTGCTAGTATAGTCTGATTCCTTAATGAATCCTTCTTGTGAATTGATTATTTTTAGTGAATCGTAAACATACAGCACTACCAGTGTAGTCCAATTCCTAAAGGAAACAATTCCTGAATTAATGAATGAACCTTTTTTATTTAATATGTTTAAGGCCAAATAATAAGATTACATTTATGCCACACTTTAAAATAGTGTATAAACACTAAGGCTGTGCAATTAATTGAATTTGATTAACATGCGCATCTCGACAGTAAAGCCGGTTCCGTGATTGGTGAAAAATCTCATCACCTGTTTTCAGATGGAGCAGCAGTTAATACACAGAGCCGTAGTTCACTGACAAGCTAGGACATATCGCGTTTGTAATCGCATTCAATTATGAACGCAATATTGCGTAGCTTTGTCAGTGAACTACGGCTCTGTGTATTAACTGCCGCTCCATCTGAAAACAGGTGATGGAGATTTACTGCTAATCAAGAAACCGGCTTTACTGCCGAGATGCGCATGTTAAATCGAATTCGATTAATTGCACAGCCTTAATAAACACATTTTTGTATTTTTTATGCATTTAGTTTTAGTTTGTTATATCTGCTCTGTCAAAATGTGCCAACTGTCTGCTGAGGGCAGTAAATACAGTAAGAATAGCTTTTTCCCCAAATGCTGTATGTCTTTCTCAAAGTACTATGCTGGAATTGTTCAATTCCTTCCAGTTTCCATCTCTAGAAGACACACTCTATTGTTCCTAGCTAAACTCTATGCAAAGTGTGCAGCTTGGTCCATTTTGCGTGTGAATTCAGGTGGAGATGAAGAAGATAGGTGTCCTCCAATCTTTCTGTCTGAGCGTCCCACCTCATCAAACTCCTGTCCTCCGCAGGGGTCCCCTTGACAGTGTGGCAGTATCAATGATTTCCTCAGCCTGGGTAACAAATGGGGCAGCCCTTGCTCCCCTACGCCTTCTATCTAAAAAGTGAATTACCTCTCTAATATCCAGCCTGCTGAGTCGATCAATACAGCGCCTGAGGAACTGATGAGCGGTGACTGGTTTGGAAGCTTCCTCCACTCCCCTCTCGTTTTCTCTGTTTTTCTTTCTTTTTCTGTCTATATTCTATCTCTCTGACTTTAAAGTCCTGGGCCTGTACCAGGTGTCAGACGGTAATTCCATGGTACTTTGATATACAGTATAGGCCAGGGGTGCCCAACCCTGCTCCTGGCGATCGACTGTCCTGCAAAGTTCAGCTCCAACTCTAATCAAACACACCTGAAGCAACTAATTAAGGTCTTCAGGATCGCTTGAAAATTAAAGGCAGGTGTGTTTGAGTAGAGTTGGAGCGGAACTTTGCAGGACAGTCGATCGCCGGGAGCAGGATTGTGCACCTCTGGTATAGGCCATAGTACTGAATAATTATATTAATATGAGTATTTCAAGGTACTTCAAAGAATACCAAGGTACATTTTTCGTTACTCTCTTAAGCTTTGTTCACACAGCACTCAGTTCTGATGTTTTCCAAGTATGATCTTCAAGACTGAAGGTCATTGCACACTGAGTCCGAAATGGTTTCGTGCGTTTTTCCGTTTTTTTTTGTATTCATCATCTTTTCCTATCAAAATGCATGCTACGGATGCAAAAATGCATGAAAATCAAACCTGATCTGAATATTTTTATGACGTATGAAAGTTTCGGAGGCAGTGTGTAAACATGATTGACACAACGTGAGGTATTTTTTATCGTGCAAAAATGACGGACGAAAATTTCGGACTTAGAGTGTGCAATGACCTTGACTCTCTGTAATTAATACTTTTATTCAGTATGGATGCATTAAAGTGAGCCCAAAAATGAACAGTTTCAATTCCCATTGACTTCCACTGTATGGTCAAAAAATATACAGGTGCATCTCAATAAATTAGTGTCGCACAGAAAGTGCACAGAGGTACGTATTTTTATGAGACCAGGTTGGTATATATACAGATGCATCTCAATAAATTAGAATGTCGTGGAAAAGTTCATTTATTTCAGTAATTTAACTCAAATTGTGAAACTTGTGCATTAAATAAATTCAATGCACACAGACTGAAGTAGTTTAAGTCTTTGGTTCTTTTAATTGTGATGAGTTTGGCTCACATTTAACAAAAACCCACCAATTCATTATCTCAACAAATTAGAATATGGTGACATGCCAATCAGCTAATCAACTCAAAACACCTGCAAAGGTTTCCTGAGCCTTCAAAATGGTCTCTCAGTTTGGTTCACTAGGCTACACAATCATGGGGAAGACTGCTGATCTGACAGTTGTCCAGAAGACAATCATTGACACCCTTCACAAGGAGGGTAAGCCACAAACATTCATTGCCAAAGAAGCTGGCTGTTCACAGAGTGCTGTATCCAAGCATGTTAACAGAAAGTTGAGTGGAAGGAAAAAGTGTGGAAGAAAAAGATGCACAACCAACCGAGAGAACCGCAGCCTTATGAGGATTGTCAAGCAAAATCGATTCAAGAATTTGGGTGAACTTCACAAGGAATGGACTGAGGCTGGGGTCAAGGCATCAAGAGCCACCACACACAGACGTGTCAAGGAATTTGGCTACAGTTGTCGTCAGAGGCGTCTTACCTGGGCTAAGGAGAAGAAGAACTGGACTGTTGCCCAGTGGTCCAAAGTCCTCTTTTCAGATGAGAGCAAGTTTTGTATTTCAATTTGGAAACCAAGGTCCTAGAGTCTGGAGGAAGGGTGGAGAAGCTCATAGCCCAAGTTGCTTGAAGTCCAGTGTTAAGTTTCCACAGTCTGTGATGATTTGGGGTGATGCAATGTCATCTGCTGGTGTTGGTCCATTGTGTTTTTTGAAAACCAACGTCACTGCACCCATTTACCAAGAAATTTTAGAGCACTTCATGCTTCCTTCTGCTGACCAGCTTTCTAAAGATGCTGATTTCATTTTCCAGCAGGATTTGGCACCTGCCCACACTGCCAAAAGCACCAAAAGTTGGTTAAATGACCATGGTGTTGGTGTGCTTGACTGGCCAGCAAACTCACCAGACCTGAACCCCATAGAGAATCTATGGGGTATTGTCAAGAGGAAAATGAGAAACAAGAGACCAAAAAATGCAGATGAGCTGAAGGCCACTGTCAAAGAATCCTGGGCTTCCATACCACCTCAGCAGTGCCACAAACTGATCACCTCCATGCCACGCCGAATTGAGGCAGTAATTAAAGCAAAAGGAGCCCCTACCAAGTATTGAGTAAATATACAGTAAATGAACATACTTTCCAGAAGGCCAACAATTCACTAAAAATGTTTTTTTAATTGGTCTTTTGGGGTATTCTAATTTGTTGAGATTGAATTGGTGGGTTTTTGTTAAATGTGAGCCAAAATCATCATAATTAAAATAGCCAAAGACTTAAACTACTTCAGTCTGTGTGCATTTAATTTATTAAATACACAAGTTTCCCAATTTGAGTTGAATTACTGAAATAAATGAACTTTTCCATGACATTCTAATTTATTAAGATACACCTGTAGTGTAAAGCCCCATTCACACCAAGGATGATAACTATAAAGATATAGTTCTAAAAATCGTTCTCAGTATTAAAGTCCACACCACAGCTATAAGCATAAAGGCACAGTAAAACAATATCATTGAAATCACTTTCAGAATGATTTTTTTTCCAGCTGATGAACGATACAAACATTGACTATAACGAGGTCGAGAGTTTAAAGCGACAGATGAGCATGAGCTTAGAATAAACAGACGATATCGATTGCTGGTGTGGACGCTACTGTCGTTATCTTTATAGTTATCTTTATAGTTATCGTTTTTGGTGTGAATGGGCCTTAAGTCAGTGAGAACCAAGACAACTATCAAAGCTAACATTTTTCAAAACATCTTCTTTTGTGTTTAACAATACAAAGAAAGTCATACAAGTTTGGAACAACATGAGGTTGAGTAAATGATGACAGAATTTTCATTTTTGGGTGAACTAACCCTTTAAATTAATCAAAATTGACAGTAAAGGGTGTGTGTGTGTGTGTGTGTGTGTGTGTGTGTGTGTGTGTGTGTGTGTGTGTGTGTGTGTGTGTGTGTGTGTGTGTGTGTGTGTGTGTGTGTGTGTGTGTGTGTGTGTGTGTGTGTGTGTGTGTGTGTGTGTGTGTGTGTGTGTGTGTGTGTGTGTGTGTGTGTGTGTGTGTAAAATAATATAATAATATATATGTTGTTTGAGAGAATGTATGTAATATATATGTTTGAGAGAATATATTTAATATATATGTTGTTTGAGAGAAATATGGCATATAAAGCTCACATTTTTCACGACATTCTCCTTCTACTGCATCTAAATCTTCTCATTTTGTTCATTTTAACTGCTCTAACCAAGCCTCACCTTTTGACTTTCAGCTGCTCTGCCAGGATTCAGAATCGGTTCTAGCGAAGGCGTCGCGCTCTTTTCCTGACATTTCGACGTGTGGCGCGGGCGTGCTTCCCTCCAGTGCTAAATGTGTAGTCATTGCGCGGCAGCATTCATAAATATAAACAATCCTCCATCTGTTAACGCACATTTTGAAATGTCGCATCTCGGTCTGTGACAGATGCATCTGCTTTCACTCCAAACAGTCTTCTCTCTCCGAGGGGCGAGAAAGGAAGCCTGTCGATTAGTAACAGCCCCTTTTGGAGCATCGCGGCAGCATGCGCTTTTATTTTAGCAGCTCCAAATGAATTCAGTTCTGCTAAACAGGCTAATTTCATGCTCTTATGGACAGACAAAACTCTTCCGCTGGCATAAAATGTTTGTTGTGCAGCATCTGGAAAATGAACACAATGGATATCTGTGATGGACCCTTGTGTACAAGGGGAGCTGTCTTAGAACCTAAGAGCCCTGAATCTCCTCCACGAGGTGTTTCTTGATGCCAATTGTGACATAAGCACAGATGTCTGACACTGAGGTGTGTGTTTCTCGCCTAGCAACAGTGCAGGTACTCCAGGGGCGTTTTCTCAGAGGAGCAAAGGGAAAATTGTATTGAAAAAGCAAACAGTTCAGGTGAATTTGTCTCAGTTGTATTTAATTTAACTAAAAACTTTAACTATCATAACTATTTTTAATTCTTATTTTTATTTTTTTTACAATCCACTTTGTCTCAGGTGTTTCTCCTAAAATCTTGGATAAATAAAAATAGATGCAAACTGACAATGTATGTGTAAAGAGTTAATTCTAAATATAATTTTTGTGTATTCTTTTTATTTATTTATTCCATTTGATTGTTAAATAAACCAAGTAATTGTAAAATGTAAAAATGTCAAATAAAATAATAATAGTGAATTCATTATAATTATTTGAATTAATTAATATATAAAAGAGTTTGTTCACCAGGGGAAATAAAAAAAGACAAAATGACAATTGTTGACAAGATTATAGAGACATAAAATTAATCAAGATAGCATATTCCAGATATTTTGAAATAATTCCATTCCAAATATTTGATTTAAAATTCAAATATGCAGACTTTGAGTAAACACAGTTTGAGATGTTATTGATATTTTTTTTAAACTTTAAGAGATATTTAAAATCTTGTTTTTTTCCTGTAATGGGAAGGAAAGGTGTAGCAGTGCTTAAAAATAATTGACTGCAAAAATATAAACGAAAGAAATGAAACTGAAACCTGATTAAAATGATTCACCTTTTGTTTTATTCGTGGCGCAGTGGGTTGTGCACTTGCTCATTATACATGAGAGCTGCTGTGCCCAAGGGAATGCAGGTGAATCAGGTTTCCTGTCTAACAGTTACATATTTGCTATTGACGCTTTTCCAGAACCTTTCCACACAGACAGAGTTTTAAAGGTATCATAAGTTTGCTCACGATGTGAAGATTATTCCAAAGAGTAGGCAGCAAAGTCATGCAGACTTATACAATTGTAGCCAGATTCTATGGCATCTTTCTATATATACCTTGCAGATAAGGCAATCCCATAATGCACTGCAACCAACACGGTATTGGCTATTCATCCATACTTCCACACTAACCTATGAGAGTTCCAGCCGCCATTAACACAAATATTGGGTTGGTATTCATGGTCCTGAAGCTTCTGTTATATGTATTGCTGACCTCCCAGTGTGTCAGTCTGCTGAGAGCAAACCTTCTTGTGAAGACAGCCAATTATAGCGTGTGTGATGATCCGGACCCCTCTGCCGGTCCTGTGGTCCAGTAATTGCTGTGACAATAACAGAGACTCCAGGACTCATCAGAGTGAGTGAGATCTGGATGCCAAGCAAATGTCGTGCTCCTCGTGTCTTCTGATCTTTTCTACAACAGACACTAGAACAGAAACACCATATACCTCTAGTATGGGGTTTAAATATGATTCATCCCAAAGAGAGGTTTTTTTTTATTTTGTTATTAAATTAATGTATTATATAATTGATTTACTTGATCAATATATCATTTTTTACTCTGATTAATTTATTAATTAATTTACCAATAACAACAATAACGTTAAATAGATTGCTTAAAATTAATTAAGGAATTCGTGAGCATATTAATTTCTTGGAATAATTGTATTATTATTTTATTAATAAAAATAATGTAATACAAAATCAAATGGTGTATCAATAGTAATATCATTATTATTATTATTTGTTGTTATCCATTTATATTATTACCAATAATAATAATTATAGTAATAATGCTATTGCTAATTGTGTTATTTTATTAATACAAATATATTTAATAAAAAATAAATCAAATGATGTATCAATACTAATAGCATAATTATTATTATTAGTAGTAGTAGAATAAATAACAGACCAATAAATAATAATATCAATATTAATAATAATACAATTCAATAATTGTATATATTAAGATAAATAAATAAATTTTTTAAATAAAAAGTAAAACTAATGTATCAAAATATATAATACTTTTATAGTAATAGTAATAACAACTAGTATTATTACTATTAATAATAATAATTATTATTATTATTATTATTATTTTATTGGGATAATTTGTAACGTGCTTGCTTGTTGCTTATTCCTTAAATATATATATCCTTTATTTGGAGTATTTCATATTCATGTTTTTCAGAGATTGAGCATTTGTTGCACTGAGACTGTGAAGCTTCATGCTAGTTTATTACCGCTAGGCAAAAAGAAGCAGCAGGTTCATTAGAATGCTGTTTGATTATTTTCCCTCAGTGCTAAAACATTGCTGGAGTTACGGAGAAGCTTAAGTACCTATCCGAGGGCTAAAGAAATCACATTTGTGTGACATTAAGCCATGAATACTTCCAAACACTTCTCATGTGATGAAATCTCTTCATAGCATGCCGACACTGAATGCTAGCTGTGCTTGAGCTGTCTCCAAGCCATGTGGAGTCCATAGCGCTTGTTGTCATCTTTGTGTAAACAGCGCTTCTAGAAAATGAATTGCAAAAAAATAGAACAAAACATCTCAAATTCTGACTTTCTGAAACTTTAGCCACTTCTAATAGGCTTAGCCTTTCTAAAAAAATAAATAAAGTCTATCTCTGGTAGTCTTAATCTTCCATTCTGTTCTGCCCCAGTCCAGATATCACGGTGCTAGCCTGAGGGAAATATTGCTGTAGCTCTCGCCTGCAGAAACCCGTTTACTGATGGGAAGATGATTGACAGTCATCCCGGGGCTGAGTCTTCCCATCTTGATCCCCTCCAAATGCCCTCTGATTGCTTTCCGACAACAAACAATCCCTGATGATGGAGAATTATCCCAACACGGCCACTGGGTTTTGTAAGCATAAATTAATGGCATGTGTAAGAAAACTAGTGCGACTTCAAAACAAAGGCCCCTTTCTTGTGAATGTACTGACATGCATCCATCTACCTATCTAATTGTCTATCTATATGTGACCCTGGACCACAAAACCAATAAATAAGCTTTCCATTAATGTATAGTTTGTTAGGATATGACAATATTTGGCCGAGATACAACTATTTGAAAATCTGAGGGTGCAAAAAAATCTAAATATTGAGAAAATCGCCTTTAAATTTGTCCAAATTAAGTACTTAGCAATGCATATTACTAATCAAAAATTAAGTTTTGATATATCTACAGTAGGAAATTTACAAAATATCTTCATGGAACATGATCTTTACTTAATGTCCTAATGATTTTTGGCATAAAAGAAAAATCAATCATTTTGACCCATACAGTGTATTTTTGGCTATTGCTACAAATACACCCCAGCAACTTAAGGCTGTTTATTTTTGGTCTAGGGTGTAGGGTGTGTTTTATTATTTTATATATTTGTTTATTTCATCTTAAGTTTAGTTTTTAGTTGTTTTTTCATAGAAAATGGCACAAACTTGATGGATAGTAATTGCCTTAGCAAATACCACTAATTGCCAGCAAATATTATGTCTTTAATCTTAATCTTTCGATTAATTTCCTAAAGCGCTGGCAGTCCTCTGTGTTTTAGCAATGGTGGGATGTTGTTCCAGCTGAAACAGTTTTATTAGGAACTGTGGGGAGCATTCGGCGTGTCATCATTTCTCTGTGTATAGATATGTTCCTTTGTTCATCGAGTAAATCAAATCTCTCGTTTCTAGTGGAACAGCGGTGCTTTAGCTGTAGCCGGCCCTGCTCAATATGCCTGTCTTGAATTGCATTTCACAGCAAGACTATACAAATATGCTCAAGCATAGTCCTGGGTCAACACATATAAATCATGATTTGTTCCTTTGATCTGAATAGGTTCATGAATTTTTATATATTGAACTTGCATGAGGTCGATGGACCCAGGCAATATTTTTAGAGAGCTTGCTTTATATAAAATATCCCTCCTTTGTTTGATTTGTATATATAGAGATTCAGTGTTAATCTTTTCATTGAAACTACTGAAAATGCTGTTGACAGTTTAAGTATTATTTATTTATATTTTCAGTTATATTTTATACAATTGGAATTTTTTTTAATGTAATTTTATATATAGTGTGTGTGTGTGTGTGTGTGTGTGTGTGTGTGTGTGTGTGTGTGTGTGTGTGTGTGTGTGTGTGTGTGTGTGTGTGTGTGTGTGTGTGTGTGTGTGTGTGTGTGTGTGTGTGTGTGTGTGTGTGTGTGTATACTGCCGCTCAAAAGTTTGGAATCAGTAAGATTTGTAATGTTTTTTTAAGGAAGTCTCTTCTGCTCATCAAGGCTGTATTTATTCGATCAAAAATACAGAAAAAAATTGATATTGTAAAATCTTTTTGCAATTTCTAATATTGGTTTCCTATTTTAATATACTTTGAAATATTATTTATTTCTGTGATGCAGCGCTGAATTTTCAGCATCATAACTCCAGTCTTCAGCGTTACATGATCCTTCAGAAATCATTCTAATATTCTGATTTATTATGAGTGTTGAAACTGTTGTGCTGCTTCATATTGTTTTTTGGAACGTGATACTTTGATGATACTTTGATGAATACATAGTTAAAAAGAACAGCATTTGTTCAAAATAGAAATCTTTTCTAACAATATTTATTTGTAAATAAATCTTAAAACAATAAATATTTTCTAACAATAAGTCTTTACTATGACTTTTTATTCATTTAACACATTTCTCCTGAATAAAAGTATTAATTTCTTTAAAAAAAAGAAGAAAAAAATGTACTGACCCCAAATTTTTGTAAAGCATTGTATATTGTAACACAAATATTTTTTTTAAATTAATTCTGTTCTTTTAAACTTTTTATTAGTCAGAGAATCCCCCCAAAAATATCACAGGTCCCCCAAAAAATATGAAGCAGCACAACGGTTTCGAAACATTGATTATAAATCTGAATCTTAGAATGATTTCTGAAGGATCATGTGACACTGAAGACTGGAGTAATGATGCAAAAAATTCAGCTTTGACCACAACAATAAATTATATTTTAACGTATATTAAAAATAGAAAACTTGTTATTTTAAATTGCAATAAGATTTCACAAAATAAATGTTTTTCTGTATTTTTGATCAAATAGATATAGCCTTGATGAGCAGAAGAGACTCCCTTAAAAACATTAAAAATCTTTCTGATCCCAAACTTTTGAGCGGCAGTGTATATATATATATATATATATATGTATGTATGTGTGTGTGTATATACTGTGACAATTATATATTATATGTATTAATTAAATTGTGTCAAATCATATTTACTATATTTATGGTCAAATAATTGTACCCATGGCGAGAGAGTACTTTCAAAAACATTAAACAATCTTTCCTACCCCAAACGTTTTAATTCATTATTATATCTTTATTTAACTGACACTGTGTCGATCATCAAGTGACAGTATCCTAAATAGAGTGTGTTCTTTGTTGGGATTGTCCTCGTAGAACATCAGCTACATGCTTTCTGCCATCCATTATCACTCACTGTAAAGCATACTGGCACGTCAGCCCATAATTCCTGTTGAAATGTGGTCTCATCCATCTCCAGACACTGTCCTGACAACCCCTCACTGTCAGCCCTTCTTTCAGGCCGGCCGTGTTTCCCATCGCGGTGACTCCGGCACGGACTGAAGGAGACTAATGGAGGAGTGTTTGTCTGCAGGACCCCTGCCGCTTTGCAGATTGAAATGCTGATGCGTTGAGCAGTCCGACCTGCTATTTGGCTGCTGATGGATCGCGTTTATCCACTGGGCTGATGTTCATTACACCTGTTAGAGAAACAGGAAGCAACAGAGTGGAAGAGTGACGCAACATGTACACTTTATACATTTTTCATGGACCCCCTTGAACTTGAAATATTTATTTTGTTTGTTTGTTTGTCTTTGTAGTTTATTCATTCATTTATCTATTAATTAATTAATTTAGTTTTAATTATTTAATGTGTGTTTATTTTTTATCTAATCTTAAATTTTTCATGGACCCCCTTGAACCCTCATAAAGACCCCATTGTTTTGCAAAAAAAAATGTTTGTTTGTATACCAATTAATTCCTTTAAAAATTCAAAAATTCTGGTTGTGAAAGATGTTTGTGTACTTTGTATGCTTGGATGATACCGTATTCAGTCAAAGCTGTGATTTATTTTTTGCATCAAGATGGCTATTTATGTCTGTCAATGGAGCGTGATACATGTGTTTCTGAGAACAAACAAGGCTTTGCCCTGCACTGCTATACAAGGGGTATTGATTTGGTGGAAACAAATCAATCCAACCATTCAGGTTCTTTGTATATGTTTTAATAAGAAGCAAAGATGCACCGAGGCCTCTGTTTGTATTCTACAGGACGAGAAGTGCTAGGCGTCCTCTGAGGAGGACCAGGGCTTATTCAGACAGTTATTCAGGAGCCTTTTAGACGACCAGTGTCATTCTCACAGTGAGATAGACATTGCAGTGTGAGGTTGGGCAAGTCTTCAACAAAACGTCTGCCGTTAGTGTGCGTTTTGAAATGGATTAAAAGTGCTTTATCACATCACCCACACTGGCTGGGCAAACAGTGAAGCCATTTACGGAGGCGGGCGAGTGATTGATCCTCCAGCGGCCTTTAAGAAAACATAATGGGGACTGTGACTCGGGCCCCTCCGATGATTCACTCTGCCTCAGAAAACACTGGAGGCAAGTTTTCGACAAAGCTTTAGCTGCTTTTTTTATTGAAATTTAGTAGCAGTTTTTGGTAGCACATTTTTTATTATTATTCTTAATAATACCTGTTCAATTGCTTGGTAACACAAATTGCTAATCAGCCAATCACATGGAAGCAGCTCAATGCATTTAGGCATCTAGATGTGGTGAAGACGACTTGCTGAAGTTCAAACCAAGTATCAGAATGGGGAAGAAAGGGGATTTAAGTGACTTTGAACAGGCTGGTCTGAGTATTTCAAAAACTGCTGATCTACTGGGATTTTCACGCACAACCATCTCTAGGGTTTACAGAGAATGGTCCGAAAAAGATAAAATATCCAGTGAGCAGCAGTTGTGGGGACGAAAATACCTTGTTGATGTCAGAGGTCAGAGGAGAATGGGCAGACTGGTTAGAGATGATAGAAAGGCAACAGTAACTCAAATAACCACTCGTTACAACCAAGATATGCAGAATACCATCTCTGAACGCACAACACATCGAACCCTGAAGCAGATGGACTACAGCAGCAGAAGACCACACGGGCGCTGCTCCTGTCAGCTAAGAAAAGGAATGGTGTGGGGGATATTTTCTTGGCACACTTTGGGCCCCTTAGTACCAATTGAGCATCGTTTAAACGCCACAGCCTACCTGAGTATTGTTGCTGACCATGTCCATCCCTTTATGACTACAGTATAAACATCTTCTGATGGCTACTTCCAGCAGGATAATGCACCATGTCACAAAGCTCAAATCATCTCAGACTGGTTTCTTGAACATGACAATGAGTTCACTTTACTCAAATGGCATCCACAGTCACCAGATCTCAATCCAATAGAGCACCTTTGGGATGTGGTGGAACGGGAGATTCACATCATGGACGTGCAGCCGACAAATCTGCAGCAACTGCGTGATGCTATCATGTCAATATGGACCAAAATCTCTGAGGAATGTTTCCAACACCTTGTTGAATCTATGCCACGAATAATTAAGGCAGTTCTGAAGGCAAAAGGGGGTCCAACCCAGTACTAGCAAGGTGTGCCTAATAAAGTGGCCAGTGAGTGTGTGTATATATATATATATATATATATATATATGTATATATATCTAAACTGCTGTCCACGAAAGTGAGTACACCCCTAAGTTAAAATGTCCAAATTGGGCCCAAAGTGTCAATATTTTGTGAGGCCATTATTATTTTCCAGCACTGCCTTAACCCTCTTGGGCATGGAGTTCACCAGAGCTTCACAGGTTGCCACTGGAGTCCTCTTCCACTCCTCCATGACGGCATCACGGAGCTGGTGGATGTTAGAGACCTTGCGCTCCTCCACCTTCCATTTGAGGATGCCCCACAAATGCTCAATAGGGTTTAGGTCTGGAGACATGCTTGGCCAGTCCATCACCTTTACCCTCAGCTTCTTTAGCAAGGCAGTGGTTGTTATCATGTTGGAATACTGCCCTGCGGCCCAGTCTCTGAAGGGAGGGGATCATGCTCTGCTTCAGTGTGTCACAGCACATGTTGGCATTCATGGTTCCCTCAATGAACTATACCTCCCCAGTGCCGGCAGCACTCATGCAGCCCCAGAACATGACACTCCCACCACCATGCTTGAATGTAGGCAAGACACACTTGTCTTTGTACTCCTCACCTGGTTGCCGCCACACACACTTGACACCATCTGAACCAAATAAGTTTATCTTGGTCTCATCAGACCACAGGACATGGTTCTAGTAATCTTCCAGTCTGTTTGTCTTCAGCAAACTGTTTGTGGGCTTTCTTGTGCATCATCTTTAGAAGAGGCTTCCTTCTAGGACGACCAATTTGATGCAGTGTGTGGCGTATGACACACACTTTTGGGAACCTTTTTTCTTTGATTCCTTGATTAGACTAATAAAAAGTAAAAAAGAACAGCATTAATTAAAAATATAAATATTTTCTAACAATATAAGTCTTTACTATCACTTTTTTATCAATTTAACACATCATTGCTGAATAAAATTATTAATTAAAAAAAATAAAAATAAGAAAGAAAAAATTACTGACCCCAAACATTTGAATAGTAGTGTATATTGTAACACAAAATGTATATTTTGAATAAACACTGTTCTTTTTAACTTTTTATTTCTCAAAGAATTAGCATGTTAGAGTGATTTCTGAAGGATCATGTGACACTGAAAATTCAGCTTTGCTTCACATGAATAAATTATATTTTAAAGTATATTAAAATAGAACACGTTTTATTTTAAATTGCAATAATATTTCACAATATTATTTTGTGAACTAATATTCAGTATTTTTTATCAAATAGATACAGCCTTGATGAGCCCAAGAAACTTTTCCCAAAAGATACCAACCTTTTGAACGGCAGTGTATTGTACTGTAAAAAATGTTTCTCAGGTTCTCAGAGAATGCCTTCTCTTTGCTCTCAACGGAGGTGGTCGCTTTCTCTCCTCGTCCTCACCCTTATCTTCCTGCTTTGCTCCCTTGTCTCGTGAGAGACTCTCTCTGCATGCTCTCCAAACAAAAATATTATGGATTAACTGGTCTCTTAATGCAATTGACACTATCGAAACTTGGGTTTCGGGAACCTGACTGCCCCGAAATTCGCAGCCGGCTAACGATGGCGCGTGGGAGAGGTGGCACGTGTGTCTTGCGGCTCTTTCCATGGAGGACATTGAAATCTACCTATTCGGAACCATTAATTTTGCTGATTGGATTAGGCTTTGCCCTGGGTTATCGAAGAATTCAGAAAACGGGAACAGCTGTCCAAAGCCCCACAAGGCTGCCCGTATGATTGAAGCTGTGGGAAGAGCGGTCAGCATTGAGACTATAATCGCAATATGGATTCTACCAAGGAGAAGTTCACGGCTTTACAAAGGGAAATTGATTAAAATGGAGACCAAAATTGTCAAAATGGACAGAGAGTAGCCTGCAAAAATTGGAATGTTTACTCGCCCCAAAGACAAAACAATCTTATCTTTTTCTGGCTCCCCTACAGTGGCCTTGGCAAGGCTGTTGTTGCAATCTACCCCGGGAGTGCAATGCAGTGAGACGCTCTTGCGTTCCTCCCCCACCCTACAGACATTACAGACATTGCCCCCCCCCGACCATTCGCCTCTGTTCGCTTCGATCCGCTGGCCTGGTCAAGCGGGTCTGACCAGCGCCGGATCAGTGGCTGCGGGATCAGATGGCTGCTTGCTGGGCCGGATTCACTTCCCCTGTGGCTATGTCGTGTATGTGCTTTTGTGTTGCTGAGGTGTTTTTCCTGTTCTCACACTGTACTCCCCAAGGAGCATAGTCTGGGGGTTATTTTTTTCTCCTCACTTTCCTCATGTAAATGCTGTATTTTTCTTCAATTCTACTTGCATTTCACTACTGATTATACTTGTATGATTGTGTATGTGACGAATAATAAAGAACCTTGAGGTAATCTAAAATGTGCATCATTTAGTTACATCAAGGGTCAAATCAAATATAAATAGCACATTAAAGTTAATTTACACACTTTTTTTTGCACGCGCTGTACAGGTCTGGTATAAAGAATGTTTTTGCTAAGGTGGCTGAAATGTTCGCCTAATAGAGAAAAGTTTTGCTCAGCAAGAAAAAAAATTAGAGGGAACATTGGTGACCAGTATGAGAGAGTGAGAGCAATAACTCCTAATTTAACACACCTGCTCCCCATTCACACCTGAGACCTTGTAACACTAACGAGTCACATGACACCGGGGAGAGAAAGTGGCGTACTCACTTAGTGAGTAGGGGTGTACTCACTTTCGTGGGCAGCAGTTTAGACATTAATGGCTGTGTGTTGAGTTATTTTGAGGGGACAGAAAATGTACACTGTTATACAAGCTGTACACTCACTACTTTACATTGTAGCAAAGTGTCATTTCTACAGTGTTGTCACATGAAAAGATATAATAAAATATTTACAAAAATGTGAGGGATATACTCACTTCTGTGAGATACTGTATATATATTGTTATTATTATAGTATACATTATATGTTTTGATATATTTATATAATGTTTATATATTATATTTTTGCATTTATTTTCAAAACATACACTTAAGTATTATGAAGTATTACTACAATTTAAAACAACTGCTTTCCATTTTGATATATAATTAATATAAAACAATCAGTCGTGATAGTATCACGTGAGAAAACGGGGTGCATGTAAAAATCTATTCATATATGAATCGCAATTCTGTCTTGTAATGATTCTATTGGATTCACAAGTTTCAAAATCAATTTTCTAAAGCAGCAGTTTGGTTCTGAATCTCGTTCCTCGTGTTGCCCTGCTCTGTACATGCTCTCCATCTCTCTCTCTCTCTCTCTCTCTCTCTCTCTCTCTCTCTTCATTCAGATCATCAGCTCAGCTCCAACAATGATTGTGGCTAGAAGGGATACAGCTCCAACTGGAAACAAACAATGAAATAAATGTTCTACCTATTAGATTGTGTTTTATTAACGTCTACACCTAACCCAACCCTAAACCTACCCTTTACAATAATGAAATTGTTTTAATTATTTTTGTACAGTGTGACAAAAATTACGCTGTATTGATGTGTGCATGCCCAGTAGCACCATACATATCCCTTCTAGCCTTAACCTCCAACAATGAACTGTTCCATTTGTACAGTTATTTTCACACAGCTATGAGAAGCGTTATACATGGACGTGTGTGCAGTTGCCGCACTGTATTAAAGCTTTGTTCAGGGTAAAACCGTATATTAAAAGCTAACAGAAGCAGTAGCATTTACAAATAATAGCATATCTAAAAGTATGAGACAACTACAAACAAAAAACATACTATTAAGAGCCGTGCTTGCACAGGTTCTGCGTGATCCTCTTCACTAATATTCTCTGGGTCTCAATCGAGCTCAAATTGATAGTCACGTGATACTTCAAAAATCATCTTGATATGCTGATTTGGTATTTTTAAGTTTTTGATTTATATAAAGTTCAGAAGAACAGCATTTATTTTATTTATTTTTTACTTTTTAAATGTATCCATGTATGTATTTATTTATTAATTATGATCACCAAATGGACAAAAGTCTGTTCAGTGCAACATGGGCAAAAATCTGCTAAAGATTGATTTTGTCCGTTTTTTGTGCTGCACTAGCATAGATGGCAGTGATCATGGGCAGTCATGGCTCTAATGGATAGAGCGTCGGACTTGTAACCCGAGGTTGTGGGTTCGAATCTGGGCTCTGGCAGGAATTGTCCACGACTGCTCCCCGGCCGCTGCATCGTCGGCTGCCCACTGCTCCAAGTGTGTGTGCACTCGGATGGGTTAAATGCAGAGAACACATTTCACTGCTGGTTATACTCTGTATAATTGTGTATGTGACAAATAAAGCTCATCTGAGCTTAGTAAAAAAAAAAATGACCTAAAAGATTTGGACTGAAAGTCAGAAAATTCTTATTTGTATTTCTTTAAGCACTTCTTAAGACTATCCTTCTAAGCTGTTGTTGTTGTTGTTTTTCCTCAAGAGGAAAATGTCTCCTGGGGAGCTTCAGGTTCCTACATGAATAGCACGCTCAGTGCCAAGCTTCAACACATGTAGGACCTGAAATCTGGCTTTAAAATGCACGATCGCTGCTCTTTAGAGGGATTTCTCGGAGCACTCGACGCGTGCATCACATTTATGCAGTCGTGCATCTGTAGGTGTGAGAGTTAGAGCTCTGTTTCTTTCTTCCTGCTTTGTGTCTAGGCTTGGCGTGTGTTTCTTAAGACTGATGGATTTGTTTGAAATATGTTCTCTGCGTACTCAAAGCCCTGGTGAATAATCCTCCGCTTGTGTAACTGGCATTCACTCAAATGACCCAGGATATTGCAAACACTTCAGTCGCCAGCGTGCAGATCATTAAGGCTGAAAGATTGCACACAAAAGTGAATTTAGGATTTGAGAAATGTGATTTCTTCCGCCACTTGATCGTGGAATTAATCTCATGCCACATTCATAAGTATGTGTTGGCTGGTTATTGCTCTGCGAGTCCCTTTGACGTCTCAAAATTAACCACATAAGAGCCACTTAAATAATTGCGCCTCAATGTTAAAAAGCTTCAAACTGATTAATAAAACAACAAAACACAAGCCCTTCAATGGCTGCTAGGGATGCTATTAGCATTACACTGATCGTGAGCCAGAATATATGATTATTTTAATATAAACAAATTCATGAAGTCATAAAGGTTAGAAAGCAAGGCGTCTCACTAGAGAGAAATTCCTCGTCAATAAACGAGAGTGGACTGGATTTAGCTTGATTAAAATGTTCTGGAGTGCTTGTTATTTGACCCACATTGTTAAATAAGTCAGCGTTCAGAGTATTACATCTCATAAGCTTGAATACATAATTGAAATCACTCGATTGCCAGGAAATTGACTAACTTTACCATTTTTAAAAGATGATCTTTGGCATTTGTTCTGAATGTACTCATATTTCTGGTGCCATTCCACTTGTTTCCTGCAGTTTGCACTATAGATAGCTGATTATTCAGAAACCATAAATTTCACTGTCTTCTGATTCTTCAAATCTCTTCTGACTCATTCTTCTCTCCTGCAGGACACAGACCTGATTATGACCTTCAACATCTCCATGCATCGCTCCTGGTGGATGGAGAACGGCCCGGGGTGCAGGGTGACCCCCGTGACCCCTCCTCCCTCCTGGGCCCCGGAGGACCACCGCTACATCAGCATCGCCGGCTGTCTGCTGGAGTACCAGTATGTGGAGGTGGCCCACAGTTCCTTGCAGATTATCCTGGCTGTGAGTACAGTCTAATCCTTTACAGGCTTTTCTGTCCTTTTGCTGTGCTTGCGATTGCAGCTCCTGGTATTAAATACATATAGTCCTTTATTATGCGTCTCTTCTGATTGGTCGGTCGTGGAATTCTGCAGTGAAGTGTTGGGTGTACAATGACAGCTAAACTGTATAATTGACTGTTGTCGAGTATGAAAAGCTCTGGTTTAGAGTCAAATTC
This sequence comes from Ptychobarbus kaznakovi, assembly GCA_027422405.1. Taxonomy (NCBI): domain Eukaryota; kingdom Metazoa; phylum Chordata; class Actinopteri; order Cypriniformes; family Cyprinidae; genus Ptychobarbus; species Ptychobarbus kaznakovi. Next base: position 46,589,293 of record CM049794.1, on the reverse strand, counting down.
AGTGCAGCACATTTGTTTTTGTCTATTTAAAACCTAACCAGTTGATTACACCAACTCTGTAAATAACGGTTCAGGAAATGCTTCTGAATATGAGAGGCATTGAGAAGTTTGGCCGGGCTCCAGTGCTGATATTGCTTGAATGCGGGTTGTTAATAGGAGCTCAGCATGATGCCTTCCTCCGAGTCTTTATTCTTTATCTCTTCCATTACCTGTGACACCTGCTTCTACCCCCCACAACAATCAGCATCTCTAATGCAATAGTGAAGTGAACCCCCTTCAACGTGGATACAGCAATTCTCTGATTACAAGCCTGTGCAAGACTCTCCCTCGGCTTTCATTCTCATACACCGAAATCTAATTTATTGCTGTTTTTCCAACGCAACATGAAATCAAAATTGACCCTGTTTACTGCATGATTCATCAGAGCATGTTATTTTGTTTGTTTTCATAATCGAGCTGTAATATCTTTTGATTTCTAACCAAAAGATTTTTGTTTTCTGTTGATGGAACCAAGGCCGCAGGGGCAAGGAAAAATAATAACCAATAATATCAGAGCCTACTTTTCACGATCCAGCCAAATGAATGCAGTGAAGTCGTACACAGTAGTTTGAGCCTAATATTATGTTTCACTTGAAAAGGTATCACATTACAGATGTTAAATGTGTAGATGACATGAAATTTCAAGTAGTGACAGTATGACATGAAACTTTAGCTTTTTCCTTCAGTTTTCATATTTTTTTTTTTTATTTTAAACGAGAGACTTTGTATTTCTACTTTTGCTAAAGTGTTGTCACTAGAGTGGGGGAACTATGACATCACTCTGTAGGCGGATCGGCTGTTAGCATGAAACTGGTTCCCTCGACAAAAAGCCAATAGGATTTTTCCATAGGCTTTTGGATAATCGCAAAAAAATAAGCTCTGTGTTCAACCATAGTTCATGAAACTTACACCTTTTGTCCATCAAGATAATCTTCACAAAATAATATAACTTTGACGAATTTTGAAGCCTAAATAAAAGCACCAGAACTGAAAAGCTAAACTTAGGCTATAAACTAACTGCACCACGGTCGCTCGCCTTCAGCTTCACCACCCCCGCGCTTCCAACAACTATTTCAAACTTATTTTTAACATGTTCAGTAAAACATGTTTACTCTGTATATGAATTTTAATCCACGCTACATGAACCTTTTCATATAAACTGGAAAAAATACAAAACTAGAGCCAAACTAAAACTGAAATGAGACATTAGTAATAAATATTATAGTGAATAAATGAAATAATCTTAACTAAAGGACATTTGAAAACACATATTTCTGTACATTTCGAAATAAGGTGCATTAAAAGTAAATAAATCCTTGATTAATATGATTTTAAAACGTATTGCCGCATATTTTATCTTTTAAATAACAATAGAGTGAGCGAGTTTTTGGAAATGTTAAGATTAAACATATTTTAGTGAATAAAGTACCACATTTCGGCTCATTTTGTTAGGGTGGTCACACCCTTGCAAAATCCTCAATCTACTTTCTAACAGCTTCAGTGGCTTTAAGGCATGTTTCACTTTCACTAAGTAAAGTGTGGTGTTTATGTGTACATAGTATGCCTGATGGTACGAACCCAGATCGAGTGCATCAATAAGCATCTTTGTCGCATTTTAAAGCAAAAATAAACATTGTCAAACAACACTATAAAATGCAGGAAACTATTCATTGGGACAAATGGAAAATACTGTACATTGATAAACTGTTCATGATGTTGAATGTCTCCAACAGCGAAATTGTTAGCAACAAAGAAACCTAACAGCTGAGTGTGGTGTAACTGGTGTGTTCTATGTCGTAGAATAAAATGTGAATCCCATTAAAAAAAAACATTGACTCTGGGACGATGGAACCAGAAGGGCTAAAATGCTAACTAGCTTCCGGGTTTTTGCCTACAAAGTGACATCATAGTTCCACCACTCTATAATTGCAAATAATATATACGTTTTTTAAAGGGGATATATCATGAAAATCTGACTTTTTCCGTGGTTAAGTGTTCTGGCCAACCCCGAAAACGTAAAAAGGACAACCCAGTTACTTTGTTTTGGTGACCCAGCCTCGGAAGAGACAAGAGAGCAGTGGATTTATTGATTATATTTACTGTATATTACGCTGCTGCCACACAGATCTAATATAAACATGTGATTTATTTTCCAGCTGTTTTCCTTCACAGACAAAACCAACAGTTTTTAAAACTCATGTGCATTTTTAGCATAAACTTGTTTTGGACCGTTTAAGTGCAATAAGACATGAAAGAGAGAGTTTAGTACTAGACAGCTGCTTTCTGTGTGCGTTCTTCGGATGTGTGCTCTCAGAAAACCGAATATCAGAAGTTTAAACTAATATGGCTTTAAAACGCATGATTTCAGCACAATAGGCATTATAATCAAAACCAAACAGATGTTTTTGAGAAGAGTATCTGAGGTACCAGCTGTAAAGGAACAGCCCTATTCTGGAAAAGGGGGCGGGGAGCAGCAGCTCATTTGCATTTAAAGAGACATGCGTGAAAACAGTGTTTCTGCTACTACTCAAAATAGGCATTTTCAAAATTATATAATAAATCATCTGTGGAGTATTTTGAGCTGAATCTTCACATACACATTCTGGGGACACCTGAGACTTATATTACATAATGTAAAGAGGGGAATAATAGGTCACCTTTAATATACAATATAAGGGAAGATATTATATCCAATAATTGGTCACCTTTTTTCACACTTTCAAGTATTTCACTTTTGTCTCTTAATTCACTATTTTTGCCTTCACTCAGTCAATTTTAATGGTAATAAATGAATTATTTTAAGTACAAATTGTCCATGTATTCTCTCAATTAATCAGCTCTTAAAAGGTCATAGTAATTATTTAAATATATTTTCCACATTTTATATATTAAACCTGCTATATAAATATATAAATAATAATAATATACTATGAATTGTATTTTTATTTGTAATGTACATATTTTAAAATCGAATAATATTTATGTATGACAATATATTATTACTACTACTAAGAATAAGCAATAAAAAAACAAATGTAAATAGTTTTACATAAAGCAAGGATTGTCACACCACAGGAATTCTCACTTTCATGACCAATATTACCAATACAAATATATGTTGCAAATATATTTGCAAAGTATGTTTGTCATCTACTGCACATTTTAAAGCAACAGTTGTAAACATTGTTTGTATACAGATAGTATGCTGTTTGTGTATAATACCTCAAGTAAAATGATTGCAGTGTGAGATGAGAGTATTTCTTTGTGAGACCCTTATACCTTATCAGGTGTGATGTCATGGGGTCAGTAACTTTAATGGTGACCACCTGTGTCTCATAAAGAGCTGTAACAGAGCACAGGCAGGTATCGGCTCCATTCACCCCGGTATTTATAGACCTTCCTCTGTTAGGACTGATGTTCCTGTGGAGATATTATACAGCGAATAGCGGAGGAGAAAGGCAGCTCCGTGTCTGTGCCGACAGAGAGCCTGGTGGGAGCTTTTAGTGGCTTTGTGGTGCCCCCTCTCCAGAGAGGAAAGCAGGAACCGCTATTCCCTATTGATGGTCTGGTCTACTGCAGGAAGCTATGTGCAGTTTGGGAGCGGGGTTACACACCCACATAGATAGATATAAAAAATACCTATTTCATTTTTTCTCTCCATTTTCTCATAATTACAGAGCTTCTCGTCAGTTTTCATGAGTATGAGAGAATCCCAAGGCTGCTGAGGTGTTTTATAATGACTTCACACATGCCATGTAATTAGGCGTGTGTTGATGAAACAGATCTGAACGTGGCGCTGTGGAAATGACAATATTGAAGCACACCTGCTTCCCGAGGGAGCTTCACCTTCTGACTGTGAACCTGAGGGAATTTGCCTTCAGTGGGTGTTTTTAACTGTTCCTTAAGATGAAGTATTTTTCAGACTGACAAAATGCTCATCTGAACAGATCCTTTATTTTAGGGCATTGTTCCTTAAACCTAAAGGGAACATTCTCTGTACCTATAAGATTACATCGTGGAAAACAAACAGTCCATTCTGGGAACATTCACAGAACCAAACACTAGTGTTTCCAGAACTTTTTAGGAACTAAACATTTTTAATTGGGTAATTTATAACAATGAAATAGAAATAAAATATATATATAAATAAAGACAGTTGGTGGAAAAGTAGGAGTATAGAGCTATGGAATGAATGTGGATGTCTTGGTCTGACTCTTGGATATATGTAGTAAAATGTTTGAGTTTATATTGACAGCTCAAGAAAGTTGCCATTTGCCCTCTATTTAATTTTATTGCAAACTGTCAGTGTACTGTTTCTGTCAATTTGAGATAATTATAAAAGATTATAGTAATTATACAAATATAGGCCTATATAGTTAAAGCTTCTATACAAATAATAATAATAATTTGATAATATTATTAAATAAATATTGTTATAAAACTTATTAATTATTATATTATTATTATACACAAATTATGTTTTTATAACAATATTTACAGTTGTTGTTGTTAGAATTAGCTAAATTAATTTTAAAATAGTTTTGGATGAATTAAAGATTGTCACACCATATGAATTTCCAAAAGTATTTCATATATAATAATGCACTGCACATTTAAATCAAGGCAACACTTGTGGACAATATTTAGATACTGATATTCTTAACTAGAAATTATATATATATATATATATATATATATATATAATATATATAATGAAAATACATTTTTAATAAAATAAAAAAATGATAGAAATTAGACCGTTTATGAAAATGTAGGAGTATAGACCTGTAGAGTGAATGTGGAAGAATTTAATAAAAAAAAATAATATTGAAAGCCAGAGAAGGTCTCAATTTGCCCTCCATTTAATTTCATTGCTGTCTATGAGATATTAAAGAGATCTCATTTGTGATTTTTCTTTCTGATGGGTCACAAAGAACACTTTCGGATCCTTTGGATGAGACGTTAAACCGAGGTCCAAACTCTCTGTGGTCATTAACAATCCCCGGCATCCTGGCCAAATTCGCCCATCGATCTCTGACCATCATGGCCTCCTAATAATCCCCATATTCTGATTGACTTCATCACTCTGTCTCCTCTCCACCAGTAAGCTGGTGTGTGGTGGGCATTTTGTCGCACTATGGCTGCCGTCGCATTATCCAGGTGGATGCTGCACACTGGTTGTGGATGTGGAGATATCCCCTTACTATGTAAAGCACTTTGAGTGTCTAGAAAAGTGCTATATAAATGCAACAAATTATTATGAATTATTATTATTTCATATGCAGAATAAGAAATATCGTTAGGGGCTGTCAGATGTTATGTAGGAAGCTATTGAAGTCATTGCATGTTCAATAATGCTTAGTCTTCTAAACACAGAAGCTGTTAGTAGGCCAGTGTTGGGAGAACGCATGGTGCCAGGATCAATATGACAATGATTGAATTAAGCTCTCTCTGAAGCTTTGAAAGGGACGAGACATATGTCTGTGTCAGCAGAAGCGAGTTGAGTCCCACCACTGGCTGCTGCTGAGACTGTTTCTACGGAGTGTAAAACAATATCAAGGCCTGAAGTTTATTGCAAGCATTTTGTTCATGGTGTCCCTGCGGAGAGTCACAGTTTGGGTCGTTCCTTAAACCCACCAAGCTGAGACAAGCTAACTTTATTGCTTCAAGTTTCTTGAACGTCCAAGCTTATTGAAGTTTTTTTGTTATGGATTTCAGGTTGTTTAAAATGTTGTGACATGGAACATGTTTGTTCATTAGTGTGCAATATACAGATGGATATCAGTACATATAGGCATTAGTAGAAATTGTTTAAATATATTTATCAGTGTAGAATATATAAACTATGACAGTTAATCGGTCAAGCTCGTTTCCCTCTTTTTACATTTAGATTACGTTTGCTTCATCTAATATTCATTGAATCTTAATGGGGTCATATTATGCTTTTCAAAAGATCATTATGTTGTGTATTTGGTGTAACAGAATATGTCGTCATGCTTTAATGTTCAAAAAACACATTATTTTTCAAATACTGTACATTATTGTAAGTCCTCTATGCCCCGCCTCTCTCAAATGCTTCATTTTCTACAAAGTCCCTCCTTCTGACAAGCACAGTTTGCTCTGATTGGCCTAACTGACACAGTGCATTGTGATTGGCCGAACACCACAAGCCACATCGGAAATGTAACACCCCTTTCCATAATCGTGAGCTTCAGCTTTCAAAATGAATGTAAAGACAGTTAATAATGTCCTTATTCTTACCATCAGTTTAAGCCGAGAGGGGAACATAGTTACGTAACAGACACAGTGATGAAGCTCTTATGTGTTTGCAAACAAGCCGCGATTAAGACGATTTCTGATGCACTGTACACTGTGACCGTCTCTCACTCTCTCACTCTCACACACACACACACACACACACACTCAAACCGTGATTAAGATAGCTGATGTGCTGAGATGTGACCCTGTTTCTCTCTCTCTCTCTCTCTCACACACACACACACACACACACACACACACACACACGCTGCGATTAAGATAGCTGATGTGCTGAGATGTGACCCTCTCTCTCTCTTTCACACACACACGGGCGCGCACACACGCAACAGTCAATAGCAAATACTTAAACTAATAACAAAAGTACAGTTGCTGATTCAGAAGCACCAGATTGCTGATTCAGAAGTCAGACCAGATTGTCTTACAAAACGTAAAAGCGTTGCTGTTCACTCTCCTAGCTTCACCCTGACAAACGGTGGCTGCATCAACACTACTGCAGTTACTGAAACTACGTCTTATGCAAATATTTCCACATTATGACGTTACTGACATGTGCGGTTACGCCGTTTTAGGGGGGCGTGGTAGAATCTTAACTTTGAATAAAGAATATCTATTTGGTTTTGAGACTTCAGTCTTTGCAACTTCAGGGATCTTATCTATGCACTTCAGCTTGTAACACTCCAAAGAGAAAGCAAAACTTGAAATCACATCATATGACCCCTTTAATAAAAACTAAACACAGTTAATTGTAATGTTTAGCCAATCTTGCTATAAATATAAGAAATGTTCATGCTGTATTTTATGATGATGTGATGCGTGAATTCACTTTGTGATTTTAATTTATACTGTTTCATTTGGACAAAATTGTAAAGAACTTTAGTATTAACTATTTTTCATTCATTGGCCGTAACAATAAAATAATTGTGATAATAATAATATACAATATAATATTAATATAATTTACACTAACAAAAGTTCAGCAGGTTAAAAAAAAACTATTATGCTCAATAAGGCTTCATTTATTTGATCAAAAAAGTAAAACAATAATATTGTGATATTTGGGTTTTTCTAAACTTTTTTTCATGTGATGGCAAAGCTGAATTTTCAGAAATCATTCTAATATACTGATTTGGTGCTCAAGTAATATTTCTTAATATTATCAATGTTGAAAACAGTTGTGCTGCTTCGTATTTTTGTGGAAAGCTCCACATTATATTTGAAATAAAAATATTTTTTAATATTGTGAATGAATTTACTATTATTGATAAGTTTAGTGCAAACATCCTTTTATGCCTTGGATAAAATAATTAATTTCTTAAAAATCATACTCACTCCAAACTTTTGAATCATAGTGTATATAATGATATTAATATATTTCATGTCCATATCTTTATTTATTTGGTTAGCAGCTGTGTAATTATCCAGATTGTACAGTCAGCAAATCTTCCATTGCATAATAGACTCTTTCAGGGCGATACAAAACAACAGTATTAGTGATGATAGCTGTATGTGTCAGTACATTATCCATTACATAATATTTGCTGTTTAAATCTATTTCATTCAGCAAAATTCAAAAGCATTTATCAAGACTGTCACGGCTGAGGCACAAGTTCTTCCAGAGCTTTATCTGCATTGTTGTCTTGTTTATGCAACCAGGTGCCCTCAGATGCTCGTCCACAATGTGTTTTCTCTGGAAACGTCTTTGTTTGGAGCAACAGCTCAGAGAAGAAATTCATAATTGGTCCTAGAAATACGCGGCAGTGCTGTTTTGTGTGTTTCTTATGTTTCAGACCCTCCCCGGATACACAGTTGTGTCTGGATGCATAGACGACATTTTCAATCATCCCCTCAAGCTCCCAGATACATAATGATCATCTTTGTTCCCCACATAGAAATCGAGGTGTTGAAAAATTGACTCATTCATTATTTTCTCCTAAAGCGAATAAGTGCCTCTTTGATCGGTTAACTATGGAGACAACCGCTCTCTTGCTCCCACTTCTCATTTTATCTAGCTGACAAGAACACAATTGATCAGCAAATTTGGCTTGTCTTCTCTTTCGCTAAAACACTGTCATTTGACAGAACACAAAGTGTCCAAGTAATAATTTCTTATCTCATATTTATTAATGAAAATAACCTGGAGGTTAATTCGATTCAGTAATATGGAGATGGATGTGGCTTGTTGAAAGGGCGTTGATGTGAACTACAGTAATGACAGCTCGATCTTCACACACAGAGATAATTATGTGGATTACAGAGGAGGCATCTGGGAGGGAGTGCTGTCATTTCACTGCTAGCCAGCCACTTCGCTCTTTTTTTTCACGAACGACACTTGCAGCGGGCTCCGAGACGTGTCTTTGGTCCCATTGTTTTCCCGCGTCAGAGCAACAGTGCGGCACCTTCAGTTAATTAGGTTTCTCTCCCAGCCGAAATGGATGTGGAGCCTTCGACCATTCATTTACAAGCATCTCAGACATTAGTAAGGCTGCATGCATCATTACACAGTAAGGGAGCATCAGTCTGAAAGTAATTAAGTAGAGTTGTATGATAATGAAAGGCCCGTGGTGTGAGCTAATATCGGAATCGTACACCGATCGCTTCGTGATAATCCTTCTGTCTTTGCAGGGCCAATGCACTGAAATCTCACCAGTTTAGCATGGAAATTACCAGCAAATATTCTCTAACCACTCGCTGTCCAACTTGACCAGGTGGTTTGTGCGCTGGCATACATATTTAAATTAAGTCATTAAGTCAGCTGTCATTCTTCTTAGTGCAGACACGCCTCTTTCCTATGCAAATTAAGCTTATTATAGAATGCACTTTATTTACAAATCTCAGCGCTGTTTGCTTGGTGCAATTAACACGCTTTTCTCCGCCTGCACAAAGCAGGTGGTATGCTAAATTTATTTAAATTATATTTGAGGTTATTTTCTCTAAATGAGCACGAATGATGCAAAAGACTAGGTGTATATCCCTTTCTGCATATTAAAGAGCAAATTTGCAGGCAATCATAAAGACTACTGTTTAAAAGTTTGGGGTCAGCAAGATTTTTCAAAGGATTTCATACTTTTATTCAGTAGGGATGCATTAAATTGATCAAAAGTGACAGTAAAGACATTTAGAATGTTACAAAAGATTTCTTTCTATTTATCCAAGAAACCTGAAAAAAATCGGTGACGTTTTATAAAGAATATTGAGCAGTGCAACTTTGTTTTCAACATTGATATTAATAAGAAATGTTTCTTGAGCACCAAATCAGCATATTATAGCCACAGCCATATCACCCTGCAGCCCAAGACCGATTGCCCACGGAAGCTAAGCAGGGTTGAGCTGGTCAGTACCTGGATGGGAGACCTCCTGGGAAGACTAGGTTGCTGTTGGAAGAGGTGTTAGTGAGGCCAGCAGGGGGTGCTCACCCTGTGGTCTGTGTGGGTCCTAACGCCCCAGTATAGTGACGGGGACACTATACTCTCAAAAGAGCACCGTCTTTCTGATGAGACGTTAAACCGAGGTCCTGACTCTCTGTGGTCATTAAAAATCCCATGACACTCAACGTAAAGAGTAGGGGTGTAACCCTGTTGTCCTGGCCAAATTCACACCACTGGCCCTTGTCAATCATGGCCTCCTAATAATCCCCGTCCACTTGATTGGCTCTATGACTCTCTCTCCTCTCCACCTGTAGCTGGTGTGTGGTGAGCCCACTCATCCAAGTGGATGCTGCACACTGGTGGTGGTTGAAGAGAGACCCCCTATATGATTGTAAAGCGCTTTGGGTGTATAGCAATACACAATAAAGCGCTATATAAATGCTTCATTCATTAATTAATTAATTAATTCATAATAACGTGATATTGAGGACGAGTAATGGCTGCTGAGAATTCAGCTTTGGAATACAGTAATAAATTATACTTTAAAATATACTAAAATTGAAAACAAAATTTTTGGGTAAAATATTATTTTGCAGTATTACTGTTTTTACTGTATTTTTAATCAAATAAAGAGACTCTTTTAAAAAAAACTTATTGAATGGCTTGATATCGAGGTCAAGAAGAAATCAAAATGGCCTATCTACAGTCTTAAAGGAAAAAGGGTTAAAAAAAATCTTACCCTCATGATATTCCAAAAGTTTTTTTTTTTTTGTTTGTTTGTTTGTTCATACAATGAAACTTAATGGGGCGATGTTTTATTTGGACCCCATTGACTTTCACGGACAAAACAGTTGAACCATTATCCAGTATCTTATTGTGTGTTCCACAGAAGCAAGCAGATGTGGAACGATAAGAAATTATTAAATAATTTTTATTTTTGTGTGAACTGTCCCTTTACTGTGAGTAACATCCATAGCATAAAAAACATAGTTTCATATACATTACAGTAAAATAGTTTGCAAATGCTGTTCCATGTCAACTTTATATACAGCTTTATATACAGCTGGTGCAGTGGTGCTGCAGGTGGGCATTATTAGTGGGTGGGCTCACCTGTACAATGTGAAAGAAAAAAGTCAAATGCAGGTTAGGACCTGGTGAAGTTTGTTTATTGTTAACTTTTGTAAGATGTTTCTTCGGGCATCTGACTAAATCCTCAGCTATTTGAGCAGATCAGATTTATATGGCAGCATATATTTCCTCATTTGAAGATGCCACAGTGGACTTCAAACTTATTTCTGAATAACCCTTCTGCAGACACCAACTTTGGAGGTCCTTTAAAGGAGAGTTGTGTTAATTTCCTCAGGTGCTTGGGAAGAAAGAAATATCTGCTGCTGCTCACAGCGAGTGCATTGTGGGAAAGAGAGGAGATGAGGGGAAGAGAGCACCGATGGTGGGATAACACTTCTCATCTGTGATTAATGCTCTCTCCCTCACCTCCTGCTCCGAGTACTCGTGAGGTCTGTTGTGTTGCTATCCGCCAGCATCTGCAGTGCTGTAGACAAGAGGAAGAGGAGACGCTTTTGTCCCCACTCGTGTCAAATGCAGAAAATGCAGGACTCACCTGAAACAAAACTCTTTTGTATGGAAGCTTATTTCTGACACAGAATAAAACATAGAAACTGTAATTGCAACTTATTGGCAATTCTGAGAAGTTTGAATTGTGAGATATAAACTCAGAATTGCGAGAAAAAAAGCCCGAATTGTGATTAAAAACAAAAACAATTCTGTGAGATATAGTATATAAATACAATTGTGAGGGAAAAAGTAAGAATTGTGATCATTCAGATTCTGAAATCATATCTCACAAATCAGACTTTTTTCTTCCAATTTTGAGAAAAATCTGAATTTTCAGATATTAACAAATATTAAATTCTGAGAAAAAAAGTCAAAATGCCGAGATGTTAACTCGCAATTTTGAAAATAAAAGAATTGTGAGATATAAACACAAAATTGCAAGAAAAAAAGTCAGAATTGTGAGAAGTACGTTTTTAAGACTTTTTATCTCACAATTTGTACTTTTTGCACATTTTTAATACCTTGCAACTCTTAGATTTAAAAACTTGCAATAACACTTTTCTTCTAAGGGACAAAAAACTCTGAATTGTGAAATTGTGAAAGTCACAAATTTGATTCCATGGTGGAAATAAGCCTCCATACTTTTATACTACCTTACACACTGCAAATGTACTGAAATAGCATGCTTCTAACTGACATTCTCCACACAAGTCCTTTGTGTGGTTTAGCTGAATGACTGGCTCGTATTCATTTTCGAGAGTCCACCTCTGGGGCGCTGGGCAGATTTCTCCTTCACGGCGAGAGAGAAGGAGAGAGTGTTGGCAGTAAGTTGGCCAAAGCTCTGCTCTCTCTCTCTCTCTCTCTTTTCACACAGACACAGATATGAAGGGGAGAGTGGGGCTCTCGTATGCATGGATGCATCAGCAAATGAGCTGTGTCCAGCACACCAGAGCAGCACTGATGTCGCACGGCCCTGGGATCTGACTGGCCATGAGCAGACTGTGTAACCAGAAGGCTTTCCAATAGACAGTCTAGTCAAAAGACCTGCTCCCGTTTCAGGGTTGTGTGCCTTTCTGAGTTGAATTGAGAATGGGTTTTAAAAATTGCAAATCAATGTATTATTTTTTTATTAAAGGGATAGTCCACTAAAATATGAAAATTCTGTTACCTTCATATAGATAGACAGAGTTTGTTGCTTCAGAAGCTAGTTATCTATGTAGACAGCAAGTCAGCTCACTAGGAGCTGCAATGAGAGCTTCAGTGCCTTGTACGATTGCTTTTTATTCATCTTGTATTTAAATATTAAATGCCATCTCTATTACACAGACTTTACAGTAATGATAGTGAGCAGCTACAGGCAGCTAAAGCATGTGGACTATTTAATATCATAGAAATCTCTGCTATGTGGGTCCTGGGCGGATTCTCATCCCTGGTGCTTACCTCCACATCAGCTGTCATAGCTGTGCGGCATGATATATGCTAACAGAAATCTCAGCTAGTCCCTGTTTGTGTCAAGCCCCAGTCTCTGTTCTCATGTAGAGGATTGTAACAGGTCTCTACTAAGATGACTGGGTCATGCCGGGTTTGTAGGACTTATGCTGTCTTCTAACAGCTGGTGATTTTGAGTCACCTCGTTTTCGTTATTATACTTGTCCCAAACCTGCGTGCTTCTCAACAGGCAGCCGTAGCCAGAGAGTCCAGCCTAATGAAAGCCTCTATTAGCAGCTATACTGATGAGCTTCTGAGAACATTAGCAGTGACTCTCATAATCAATCAAGCCTTGTATAATTACAGTGCATCATCTTATTGATGCTGGAGTTATTGTTATGCCCTGCAAGTCTTGATTGCCTGTACCAGGGCAGGGTGTTATAACCAAAAACAAATCTCAGTACTATATAGGCTATTTAGTGTATCTTGATATGAGTTTGCTGAAGAAATGATTAATTGATTAATAGACAGACAGACAGACAGACAGACAGATAGATAGACCAAATTAATGTAAAATATACTGTATATATTTACTTATTTATGAATTAATTAACAAATGAATTTATTTTAATTCGATATTAAATATTTATTTTATTGTACTTATTTAATGTAAAATAAATACATTTATTTACTTACATATTAATTTAAATGTATTTATTTAATATAAAATAAATATATTTATTTGCTTATTTTAAACGAATATATATATATATATATATATATATTTAACCAAACCTGGCTAGCTAATAAATCAAAAAGAACAGCTACCAAGTAGATTCAAGAAGTGTTTAATACTGCAATGTAAAGTAAAATTTATATTCAACAATATACAATTATTTAGTATTATTTAGTAAATATAAATATTATCTGCATATGATTTACTAAGACATTCCAATGCATGACAAATGCTTCACAGACCTTCTGTTTGAGTGATGCAACTGAATCAGAGTTTGGAATTAAGTGATTTAAATAGACCATTTCCACTGTTTCACAAAAATGATTCATAGCTGTTTTTGCTACTTTTTAATTTAGAGACTTAATTAGAGAATTCCTAACACTCAGCAAAACTAATATAATGGGGAACTTAATGGCCAAATAAAAAACAATAATGTTGCTTAATTTTACATTAGCAGCAAGATCTTCACAAATATATTGTGAATATATAGCCTTAATTAGTATGTAGTTGTTTAGTGAGGAGCTTTGATCCTGAGTCCATTAGTGTCAACATTAAACTAACAAGTTTTCTTGATTCGAGATTTCCTCAATTTCTTATACCCCGCTTAAAGCTGTTTGTATCATATTTGCCTTATTAATAGCCCCGCTTTTCTGGGTTTTATGTACCTTTTTCATATTAAGCCTGTTTATTGAGTGGAAGAATTTGCATAACCCCATGTGTGCTAACAATTCTCCCGGTGTGGCGTCTCTTGAGATGCATGGAGGGAGATCCTTGCTCGATTTTCTCAGGGTAGCAGGTTTAATACGGCTTGCTTTCTGAATTCTCAGGATGACTGATTGGGATCCCAAGCTCACACATTTATTTCAGCAGCTGAACCTAGACGTGTCTCACCTTCTGCTGTTCATTTCTTTGCCCATTGTTCTGAGCTATTTGTGGCAATGATAAGAAAATGAAGGAAAGGTGAGTTCCAGGTTCGTGAGGGAAATTTGTGCTGCATCGAATGGGAAAAGACAAACGCTGAATCAAACTGGATGCAATCATTGCAGAAAGGCTAAAAGGATTATCTCCTCAAAAGTTGATTTTTCAAACTCTGACATGGCTGATTGTTAACTATGGTATATATTTGAACCCTTTTTTCCTGAAATAAAGTCAATGAGTGAGCTGGATCCATGTTCAAATGCATGTTTTGTTAGGGATGTTCTTGTGTTCAAAAACAGCTTGACAGAATTGAGTTTCAAGATGTGTTTTAACTTAAAAACGCAATGCTCATGGAACATGATGATAGGACAGAAATTAACAAATCCAACAGTAATTTGCCCTGAAATGAATTGTGGGTGTATTTATCTGTGTTTTGAGTGTAGTAGTGGTGCTTTAAAGGGGATGAAAGATGCTGCTTCAAAGCGTCGCAAAAAAAGTTGTGTATAGCGTTCTGACGGTAAAAACCTCTCTGAGAAATTCTGCCTCTAAATTCATCCCCTTCAAAGCACAGCAGCTAAATAATAGAGCTTAAAAAAGATCAACACACTAGTCAAACTTACTGAGTATTTTTGAGCAACTAGTAAACCACCTCGATCCCTAGTCCACTGGTAGAAGGCTTTACATTTTATTTAATTGTTTATATAGTTAGTTCAATTAGTTCAATATTTTTTATATATATTTTAAATTAAATATAATTAAATATATGTGTTAATGTAAAAATTTTTTTTGTATTAGTTTTATTTTATTCTGCATGTATTTGTTTGTTTGGGATGTACTACTGATAATGGGTTCTTTTTTCAACATTGAAAAAGTTTGAGCTAATCTAACTATAGTGACTCTAGATCATGTGAACTTTCTTTTGTTAAAAAGGCATTTAAAAATGAATGCGTCCATCTCCTATTAGCTATTATGCAGATGTGAACATTCTTTAGCATTTATATTGAAACAACAACAACAACAATAACCTTTCTTAAGCTGTCAGTCGATGAACGATTTATGGAGCGCCTAAAGAAGAATAGGTAACTGTTTTGACAAAACATAACACCCAGAGGAGAAGAAAATCAATCGACCTCATTACTTGCCAATCCCTCAAGACCTATATGGAAACCTATTGCCATAGCCAATTTCAGTTCAAGACTTAATTTGGTGGCGAGGATGAGTTGTGCTCGGCAAATCATCAGCATGGCAGATGCCTGTGCGGCAGGCGATTGCCATCAGCTCTCGTAAATGTCAACACTAGGCGAACTCCCCAGTGATCTTATTCAAAGTCTATTTTTGTTTCTTTTTATCCATTTGTTGACCCCTTTCATTCTCTTTCTTGTCTTGCTATTTTCTCCGTCACTCTGGCGGAGTGAGTAACGACGCGGGCCGCGGCTGAGTGACAGGAGGTCTGATATCGCCGGCCCGGCTGACGTGGCTGAGCATCTCATCTGATAAGTCAGAGAAATCGGTGACCGCGGCTGAATGGTGAAGCCCTATTACTCAAACATCACACACCGGCATGAGCAGAAAGCTGACAGGAGTCAGCTGAGCAGAGCTGGTTATATAGTATATATTCAGAACGATTGAGAGTGTAATATTTAGCAACTTATTCAATAAGTTAATACTGAGTACCTTAAGCAGCACTTTGATAACAATGTTCTTCATCATATTTGCTGAATCAAATCCAATACTTGTTTCTTCTTAGTAATTTTGGGGTGATGTTTTGCTTTTTCATGTCACACATTCTGACAAAATATGATGTGAATTTTGCTACAACTGTCAGATCAGCAGTCTTCCCCATGATTGTGTAGCCTAGTGAACCAAACTGAGAGACCATTTTGAAGACTCAGGAATCATTTGCAGGTGTTTTGAGTTGATTAGCTGATTGGCATGTCACCATATTCTAATTTGTTGAGATAGTGAATTGGTGGGTTTTTGTTAAATGTGAGCCAAAATCATCACAATTAAAAGAACCAAAGACTTAAACTACTTCAGTCTGTGTGCATTGAATTTATTTAATACACGAGTTTCACAATTTAAGTTGAATTACTGAAATAAATAAACTTTTTCACGACATTCTAATTTATTGAGATGCATCTGTATATATACCAACCTGGACTCATAAAAATACGTACCTCTGTGCACTTTCTGTGCGACACCGTTTTACGTACCTTACAGGACGTTTCGCCGCAGATTCAAAAAGAAATGTCCACTGAGTGGCGCTAAAACACAGGTTAAATACGTGAACCCTGGCACGTTTTATTACGTAGATATAGGTATATATTGCTGTGTTTTTATTACGTTGCTACAGAAACGTATTGCGGTGGTTCATAATTCAAATATCCGGGGTCTGTCCCTAAATGTTATGCTCTATCGTGTTGGAAATATGCCCTACACCAAACCCAGCCCTAAGCCTACCCGATAGTGTTAACAAATGCAAAACTGACATAAAACGTATTTGTTTATGCAACCATGCTATTTGAACTTCCTTATATGCAGATTTGAACTGCTTTGACGAACCGTGATTACACATGAGTCGAACCGGAGCTCATCGCCTCCTAAATACGTCTCTGTACTCCGTGAGCTACCGAACAAACTTACCGTCTATGAAAACCCATAGATACCAGGCTGGATATGTGCGATGCTAACGTTCAAAAGCATCAGTTTTTAAATCTCCCAGCATATTAATATTATTTTGAAGTCGTAACATGATTTTCTTCAAGTAATTGTGCGACAATTACGGTTTATTAATCAAAACTCTGTATATTTGAGTGAAAAGTAGTAAAAGGTGTCAGAGTTTTACTGCCTCTAGTGTTTGTTTCTTTTGGAAACGGCAGTAATATGTAGTTATTGGTACACATTTGGTGTCTCGCTAAAAAGTGCACCCAGGTACGTAAATGCCATGATACCAGGTAGATATATATAGTAAAAAAAATACAAAAAATGGTACATGATGAAAGGTGTTTTTTGTTTATTTGTTTTTTTTTGTATATTTTTGAACCCAGCATAATTAAATTAGGTAATATTAGGCTGTTTTTGCAAATCAGAAAAAAATATGTTCTTAAAAATTTCAAAAATCTATATTACAATATTACTGTAAAATTCTTACCGACTCAGACTTTCTAAAATATAAACATATATGGGTTTTAAGCTGATTCTTTTCAGCACTGACATTACAGACAAATCCAGAAAGAAAGGGAATTGTTAAAATCTTTAGAAGCTTATCTCATCTGAATACTCTGACTGATTAATGACTTGTGTGATGAAGAAGAGCCTTTCACTCACACATCAGAGTCTGGACCAAGATCAATGTTCTACACGTATGATGCACAAGATTAGCAGCTGGACTCGGTTGTCAGACTGAAACCAAATAACTGTCTGTCATCGGTTATTGTAGGCAGAGATGTTGTTTTTTTTATGTTGCGTGTGTGATGCATAGAGAGATTATTCCAAAGCCCTGTCAAAACAAACATGCAATTTATTTACTGGAATCACTTGCAAGGTTTTTTTTAACCTTCCAGTAGCTTCGCTATCCAATATCAACCAATCCACCGCCTGCAGGCCTCAGCTTTAAATCCTTTTGTCTGTTCCTCTGTTTGTCAGGATAGAACCTTTCACCTACCCAGTTATACTCTAGCAGGAAAGGAAATATCTCTGGTGTGTTATAGAATTGCCATTACTGATGGAGGGCTTCAGGAGGTCACTGAAGCAATTATCCGAGAGTCGTTGCAGCTTTGCTCCGAGCGATGCCTGACCTCTCGATCTCAGCTGGACACCTGCCCACCACCCATCTTTTCCTTCTCAAATATGAGCGCTAACACGTCAGGAGGCCATGAGGTCTGCCAAGCGTTATGTCGTGTGTCTTATTCAGTGCGCAAATTTTCCTTCCTGTTTCCTTCAGCTGTCTGAACAACTTATAAGGCTGCTGTTATGATTTGTATGTTTTATGCCATTCTTTATGGAGGTCACAACTCAGTAGCATCACTCCTGGTGGCTTTTTTGTCACTTTGCAGAGTGCAAAACCGGAAATGCAAGTGAGCGTGCACCAACGCACTCCAGGCCTTTGGCACTCTTGGCAGTCGGTTTGCAGAGCAGGTATTGAAACATTATTTTGTCAAGATCAATGAGATGCCTGAATTCATTACTGTAAACAAAGAGCAATTATGGTCTTTACTTGGAGAGTCGGCTTTTACAGCAGACAATCAATCCAGGCACAATGGAGCTGGGAGCTCAGGGCCATGATATGAATTAGCATCAAGTGAAGGAAAAGCAGGAAAAGCAGCTCTGCTGAAGCCAGTCAAAATTAAGCAGGAACACCAGAGCTGAAATGCTTAAATTCCTTACAGCAGGGAAGAGCAGGTTACCTATCTATGAAGGATATTATATTATATTATATTATATTGTATTATATGAATATATATTTTTTCATGGGTTGATCTCATGAAACCTTTCTTCTTTTTTTACATACAATTCAATAGAAAGATTTTTTTATATATATTTTTTTTCTTTGTGATCAGATCTCTTGTGTTTTTCTCTTTTTCATTTGTTTGGAATTCTAATTATTTCCATTGATGATTCTCATTACATTCTCATTGATGTAATTTAGTAATACATGAAATGCATTCAAAGTAATGTGTGTAATTTTCTTTAATCACATTATTTTTCATTTTCTTTAATAAAATGTAATTAAACAACTCCCCTCCCCCCACAATTCTCATTACTGCAATGTAAAAATCCTGATGTATTTTTGCATTTTGAATTATTTGTTATATGGTTGGTCTGTTCGATCTTTTAAAGCTGAAGTGTTTTTATGTTCAATTCCCCAACACAAAATAGAAAGTTTTATATAATACGTTTTATGGACCCTATATTTACTAACTAAAGACAGACAGTGAGCGTTCAGCATATTTTCTTTAAAGCAACAGTTAAAAATTCCAAGTTACAATAACCAAAAGCTAATGAGAGTTATAATAAAATAATTATTATAATTACAAATAAGTTGGTTTTATTTTTTATGCAAAATCTTAATTTCTTTCTCATAAGTTTGGTGTAAAATAGACATGTTATTTTTGAGATTCACCCTAAAAGAACCCATGGCCATTGTGAATCTTATATGTTATAAATAAGGAAAGTTCTACAGTAGCCTATATAGTAAAGAATAAAGTGCAGAAAGCTGCTCTCTATCCTGCTGTCAGACTCCTTACATACAGTATCCATCTTAAGAAAGAAACCTTTACTCCAGATGGAATAAAATCGCTTCCTTTCCGATTCCCATTAGAGTTCATAGGGGACACAGAGGTGTGATTTCTTCATTCGCTCCTTTCTTGCCACGGCAGGTTCACCAACATGCTTTCTGCAGTGCTGTAGTCTGTGTTGTGTCTCTTCTCAAGCATCGGGTGCTACTTTGTCATGGAGAAGCTTATCCCCTCTGGCTAAGTGCCTGCTCAATTGTGGAAGTGGAAAATTGGGTGTGATGTGTTGTTTGGAAATCAAAGCAGTTGTGATGAAAGTGTCTGCTATACTCTCTTTTTTGCGCTCCTTCCCCACTAACACTGGCAAATACTGCCAATTGTCAACAAAGCGCAAACTCTTGGCGTGTAGCACTGACTCACGGATTGCTGCCCTTTTGAAAAACATTGGCAGCTATAGATAGAGTTAAGTCTGTTATTGATGGTTTTTGAAGAAGAAATTACTCAATCATGTGGAAGAGGCTGCAGTCTTGGCTTCTTGGCTTTGGTGTTGCTGAAGGGATTTTAAATAATAATATATACTTTATTTAATCATATTTATTTTATTAAACATTGATAATTTAATTAAATATGTTTATTAAATAAATAAATTGTCTAAAAGATCATTTGCTAGGCTGTTTAGGTAGTTGCAAGGTGGCTGTTAAGGTGTTCTGTACTGATTGATTAATTAATTAATTTGTTTATTTATATATAATTTTATTACATTTTGACTGTCTGCTTTGTCTAGTTTGTTTTATTTTAAGTAGCAATCTGAAAAAGTAATGTTGTGTTCTTTTATGCACTGTGGAGTACAACATTAATACCATATATATATATATATATATATATTTTTTTTTAGGAGCATTTTTCTGTTGTTGTTAATTTATGCTAGCATCATTTGGTTTATAGTAGTAACACAGGTTTAGCCAATCCTATTTATCTTCTTTGCCTTAAAAACCCCAGATCCCTCTTTGTTTCTTACCAAACCACACTGCAGGAGCTGAGAACTCAAGGCAGTGAATGAAGGAAGTTCTTAGCCGTGATTAAAAAACTTAAAGGGTTCATTTAGCATTGCTAACAAGACTTCTCTTTGCTAGCTCCGAGCTATAGCATGGCCTTAGCCGCGCTAATGTACTGCGTCTAATTCAGATTAACAGCCAGGTGGACGAGGCCCAAGGAGGTCAGCACTGAAATTGGTTTCTTTCGAGGACTAAAGACAGCGAGGGGATATTCCATATAGGTCAAAAAGTGACTTTCTGAAAGCACAAGGACTAAATCATTGGTACTGTTTTAACAAATGATCAGTGTTTGTACCTGTGATTGGAAATAGTCTGACATTTATCTTAGATGATCTGAATTGTAAATGAGGCTTTGAATGTTTAATTATTTTGTTCCTTCGGCACGTTTTGTTCTAAGACTGGTGGTGGCACAGTAAGAAGGTCAAAGATGGCATGTCTGGTACTGCTGTAGCCCACAGCAAATGACCCAATTAAAACACTTACAAACTCTGGAACGTTCATATCTAATAAAATAGTCTGTTCTGTTATGTGGTGCATTTTCATAGTACAGGGTGCTGGATTGTTTGCATTGTTTAAATGAATACTAGTTCAAAGTGCAGTAACTAATGTTAAAAGATGCAACTTTAAAAGTTGAAAATGTTACTAAAAGTTGAAATTAACACAAATCAACACATTTCTGTCGGCTGCATGGACGTATCGATTTACTTTCTCATGTCACTAGCTTTTTATCTGCCACTTTGCTGGCATGCATAAAAGTGACCATGTGTACATAAACGAATGCAAAAATAACTATCAAGACATTAAACATTTGGGTCGGACATCTGTGTATTTCTGTCACATTGTTTTAACCACTTGAGGTACTACATTAGCGTCCTCTATTTTGCCTCACACTGCTGTTCTTCACTAATGCAACATCTAGTCAGCATATAAATTACTTTATAATTATATGAAAGCATGTACTGTAGTATACTCTATATGCACGCTTTTATTGTCTGTGTTTCAAATGCACATCTGAAGTGTCCCGCTCGGTGTAGCGTGTATTCTTGAGTGTCAAAACAAACAGCACGAGGTGTCAGTGATTCCTTCTCTAGAGGCCACTCTCGTACTGTATAATATATAAATTATGAATCATTTTACTGACTCAGATCTTTGAATTTCCTACATCAAAATGAACAAATCTTTTTGTTGAGTGATTTTTTTTCATTTCAGCAAAATATAATTAAAATGTTACATGTTAATAGCCAAATTCCACAACACATCTACTTACACGATATTTCGAATAAAAAAACAATAATGCAACCAAGGCCACATTATGAAAAACGATTGAGAAACGATTATTTCATTGTTTCAGGTTATGCTTTTCATATCTGTTCGTTCGTTTGTCACATCACATCCAAATAAACTGAAGCTATGCAGTCTGTCCCGGAACAACATTCATTAGTTTATCCCTCAAGTCTTTGGGTTTTAGTAATTCTTTCTTTTCTCACGTGCCCGCTTCCCGACTCAATATCATACAGCAAACACAAAAATTGCATATGATTAACTTTATGTTATTATGTTTCGATATCTTTGCTTTATCAAAGTGATTGTTCCTCATAATACGGATACATTTGAAAGCCAACTCTTTATTACCACATTCAATGTTAAACATAATGACAAAAATTCACAAATGTATATATTGTAAGAAATAAAAAAGCTTAAATTTGAGACCAGAAGAGCATCACATAACTGTAATTGTAAGGAAGATTGGGAATTGTTTACTAGTTTCTGTATCCAATACTGCTGTCACATGACAAAAGAACGAGCGACACAGACTCAAAGACTCAGAAGGTGAACTCAATTCTCTTTCCAGTATAGATAGTGTCTATGGGCTGTCATGGGATGGACAAACGACTCGAACCCGAACCCGAGCCCCAAGAGGTGAACTAATCATCTCTGTTTCCTGTAAAGAACTAATAGGATGTTGCACATGTGTGGTCAACACGAAATGAACAAATCTCTCACTGAAATGACTCAATGTTGCCGAGTCATATTAAAGATTCGTTCAAATTGATTAAATTGCTCATGAACAACTCATCACTAGTACGATCATCACTAAACCGATCAATTGGTTAACCTCTTATACTTATGGTTAAGCATTTGAACAAACCTTTAACTCTAGGTTTGCGCATCATTGTTGATTGTTAGCATTATCAGTTAACTAGCCGTTCCCTCTATGTATTTCATTCAAACAGTCTTTTATTTGGTCAGTTTATGCAGACTAGCTCCTGTAAAGTTAGATTTTTTACAATTTTAGCATCTGTGTCCTTGAGCTAGAGCTAATCAAAGGCATTAGCCGTGTTTGTGATGTTCTGTCTGCTTTGAGCCAAGCAACACTCCATCCATTTGAAAACAAGACTGTTTTACTGAAACAACTGTTTGACTTTACCACGATGACTCATAAAAAACACATCACTTCTTCTCTCACCCCATAAACGACCCCGACGCCAACATAATCAGCATTTCTTTGTGTCAGCTGTCCACGTTTTACAAGAACACTCCCGCTCTAAACCGTTGTCTATTTAAATCATTTCATAAAGAGTGCCTAAACCATTCACCCTTGATTTGTGCTGAGAGTGCTGTGTTAAAAAAAACACAATGCCGACTGCCCCCGAATAAGTGTTTGCACTTGGAAGATTGCAGAAGACGTTTGGTGCGTCAGGACATGGGTGGTTGTTGGCATGTTAAGTAGCTCACTAGCGCAGTCTATAAAAGCCAGGAGTGAGCAGCCCACCTGGAGAGAGGCCCAGCGCCCGAGGAGGAAGTCAAGGACATGTGAATTAGTCCAAGCCGCCAAGTGCGAGAGCGCAGTTTGAAGCAGGCATCCACATTGGCACAGAAATGGGTTGACTGATGCTGTGTCAACATACGAAATTGATTAAGCCAGGTGATTCTGCCCAGAAAAAGTGAAAGAATGTAGGTTATCTAAGAAACTGATCTTAGTGAAAGTGAAGAAACACATGAGAACACCAGTCATCCAAAGGTTTTAGAAGATGATGTAAGATTCTTTACTGGGGCGGTAAGTTTTTGAAAAAAGCCTCTTAAGCTCACCAAGGTTCCATTTATTTATGACCAAAAATACAGTAAAAACAGTAATATCGTGAAATATTATTTTTGTTGTCTTTTTTAATATGAAATTTATTCATGTAATTGCAAAGTTGAATTACAAAGCTGAATTTTTAGTATTCAGTGTCACATGATCTTTCAGAAATGATTTATTTATTTAAAATAGAGTTGAAGGGAATAACCTCTTGATAAAATTGCAGAACTGCCCTTTTTTAATATGATGGATATCTCTGAAGGGAAGCTACTTCGATATGAATGGCTAAATTGTAGTAGTTTGTAAAACTGTCCATAATATTTCAAGCTTGAGTAGTTGTATTAGGCTGATCAAACCATGACCTTGTGCAGGAAGTGACTGTCAAGCCGCCGAAGTCAGAATTCACTTCTGTTTCAAATAGTGCTGTACATGTTTATGTTTATCTCTGTATAGTTTTGATGATTCATAGGCACTTAAATGGGAGTTTAGTCTTTATTCTGATTTCCACGGATGTAAAACGGTACACACAAGCACGTTTGCTCTTCTGTGTCATGTAATACATGTAGCCTGGTTCTGTATATCTGTGTAGCAGATGTAGTTTAAAACCTGTTAACCTGCACGAGGACGCTGGCGCTCTGAACGCTCTTTGTTTGCACATGTCATTGTTTACAAATAGATTAAATGAAACGGGACAAAATTAATCTTGACAAACTATATATCATTCTGAAGGTCTAAGCCTCAAGCATCGACGATAGATCGCTGTTTTTCGATGGAAAGCTTATAAGGGATGTATTTGCTAAATTTGTGTAAGCAGTAGCGTTACACATCAAAACCATCCATAATAAAAAAGCAGCGCATACCAGCTTCGTGTAATATTGAGTAACAAACGCATCCACTGCTGTAAATCCCGGTTTAGTTAGAGAAGGTAAGGGTCTACGGAACAACATCAGATCGAGCACTTTAGTCCAACGAAGCAATAACGTTGTTCTATGGACGGATATTCCTTTGTTTACGTCTCCTTTCTTCATGGAGAGTTATTGTTTGTATCCGTTTTGGAATAGCTCACGCTGAAAAAACTGCATCTTGGTTGTAAAAAATGAATTGGTTTTGTAGCATACAGTGTTACACACAGAATGAGACCATCCCCCCCCCCCCCCAAAAAAAAGTGGAAAAAATGTGTTTATTTGAATATGACACGCTCTTGTGAGGACTGTGATGCATGCTGTGACGTACCTGTCATCTGATGGGGCGGAACTTAGCGATCGGCTTTTTAGACTAAATAATACTTTTTTTTCCAACATTTTTTATATATGTGTGTTTTGTGGGGAATGTGGCTGTATCTGTATGATTAGTATCTGTGTGGCTGATAATTCATATAAAGCTTTTTTCTTTATTTATTTTTATTACTCAAATTATTCTTATTGTATTGTTTAGTGGTCAAATAAATCACTTATATGATGTCTAAGATTCTGTCTATAATAATTGTATAATTGAAAAACATACAGTGGTATGTATAATGACTAAAATAGTTTAATAGTTTGTAGAACTCTTCAATACATTTGGTAAATAAATATTTTTCCTCAAACGTGGGGGGGGGGCTATATATAGTCTCAGGAAAATCACAATTTTCATGGTATCTTCTTCAGATTTGAAATATAATCTCATGAGACATGTGACTTTCAACCCATTACTTTTCTGGATTGCTACTACAGGACTTATCTCATATATTTTTATATGAAATACAATTATTTATTTTTTTCATTCAGTATGGTACACTTTTTTCTAGGCACTTCAGTCTCTATAACTTTTTATATTTTTGAGCATTATTAACTCTGGATGATGGATAGTAAAACCCAAAGGGTCTTCTTTGCAAAGACACCAAAATTGTGTGTGTAGCACACTGAAGTCAGCACCTGT
Source organism: Ptychobarbus kaznakovi (assembly GCA_027422405.1). Taxonomy (NCBI): domain Eukaryota; kingdom Metazoa; phylum Chordata; class Actinopteri; order Cypriniformes; family Cyprinidae; genus Ptychobarbus; species Ptychobarbus kaznakovi. The sequence continues at coordinate 46,563,668 of CM049794.1, read as the reverse complement.
TATAATTTTAAGTTTGGTACGTCTTTTTCAGCTGTGAGTCCCAAAATCCCAAAATGGGGAGTGCTGGCTAACAGGTTAAATAACATTTGCATTTTTAAAGTGCTAAACCAGATTTTTTTTTCATTGTGAAGTTGCTCCATGCTTTGAAGATAAACATATTAAACATTAAAACTCATTAATCGAAACTGCAGGCGATGAAGAATGAGCAAGCTTGTACGTGAGGTTCAACTTTAAGATACTTGCATCGAGATCAGTCCTTGCTCCCAGACGCATCCTCAATTATTTAGCACCTCTTTAGAAACCCTGCATGTATTATTCACATGTATAGAATCTAAATTTAGTCTTGTCTATTGGGCAGAGGAAGAAAGAACACAATACAACAACATGTCTGAGTGAGCGAGCGAGCGAGCACCAGACTGAGCTCTTCAGAGGAGCACATCAGGCGACTCTTATTCTCATTTCTCATTATTACTAATTTCTACAGAATGTAAATTTTGTGTGCTCATGACAGTAGAGCTCACTATGTTGAATACAGTATCCCACAATGCATTGTGAACATTCACCAGGCAGTAATAACTGTCTAAATAAAATAAGTATTTTTTCTTGGCTCTGATTTTAATCAGAAATAAGTGTAATTTTTACAATATTAATTAATATTTCCTAATGCATATCATTTCACATATTACTTTTAAACATTATATATCAGTATATTTATATAACTTATAACTTTATATTATTTCCACTTATATTTAACATATAACTGTATACTATAACTATATATTTTTTTTCTTTAGTACTCAGTATAATGCAGTATATTGAACATAACTATGATGTGTGCATGCATACATTTTCTATATTTCAAAACTAAAAAATGGTCAAAATGTATATAGTTATTGTAGATTTTCACATTTATTTATATATTTACTAGTGCTGTCAAACGATTAATCGCGATTAATCACATCCAAAATGCACATATACATAATGTATGTGCGTGTTCTGTGTATATTTATTATGTATATATGAAGATACAAACATAGAGCATATATTTGGAAAATATTTACATGTATATATTTATATTCATAGAAATTATATCATGTATAAAATATTTAATATTAAACGTAACATATTTTTCTTAAATATATACATGCATGTTTGTGTATTTATATATATATATATATATATATATAAATATACACAGCACACACACAAATTATGTAAACAAAAACTTTTATTTTCGATGCGATTAATCACGATTAATCTTTTGACAGCACTAATATTTACATAAACATATAGATTACAAACACTTGGCCATTTTCATGTTCTGATATATAGAAAAATATTATATGCAATAAAGTGTGTGTATGTGTTTAGTATTATTTTTTTTATTATTATTATACATTGCAAACAATAAAAATGGCCAAAATGTATGTATTTACTGTAGTTTTTTCAAAACATATTACAGTATAAACATGTATCAAAACTGCTAACCAACATACAGTAGCTGTAGATGTTATAGTTATTATATTTACATGAACATACTTTGTTTTAGTTTCTTATATTCTCATAGCTTTGTAAATGTTATATATACATTTGTTTTGTCCAAAATATAAATATTTACCCCAAATGTAATTTAAGACTTAAAAACTATATTTGTTGCCTTTTTTAAAGGAAAGTTTTCAATAGATATTAACATTTTAAGTGTAAACTTAAAATATATATTTTTTAAATACATTTACCTTTGCTGTTTATGGCTTATATAAGCATACATTTCAAATATATTTTGTCCAGAGAAATACAAATATAAATATTTGTTGTTTGGGGCAAACAGTTTGCAAGTCTCTTTCCACTGCTCTTCATCACACAGTTAGCGCAGACTGTATTTATTTACATTCTGCTAATTTGGTTTACATATTTTGCAAACACAATGGGCAGATGATAGCATCAATAATCAAAAGAGCAGCCTGTATTGTGTGTGTTGAACCCTGATCCGCCCCTTTCCCCACACAAACACACAGATGCTAGCTGCTGGCCGCCTCCATTGTCTCCTCATCCACGCTGGGTGCTGTATCCAAGGAACCGAGAACCACAATACTGTCTGGCCCAATGTGCTGAGCCGAGGTGACACCACATTGGGCCCTCGTCCTTCACATAGCTGTGCAATATTATGTAAATGACCCTGTCTGGATTCGGATTGCATGTGTGCGGCCCCATGCTCTCCACCGCCGCTGAGAAGGAGGAGGGAGTGGTACATTATTCCGTGTAAATGAGAGCAAGACCTTGAGGTATTCTCGGAATCCTAAATCTGCTTTTCCTCCCATTTACCGCCGTACTATGATTATCCGGAGGGACTGGACCGGGAATGCAGTCCTGGACTGTTTGTTCTGTTCGTTTAGTTAAATGAACTGCTCAAATGATAAGAAATGGTGATACATAAACATTCTTGTAAACACAGCCGCATTTTAGAGCATTCCCTGAGGGGACACGAGTTTGTCTCTCATAGAATAGCAAATGGCGCTCAGTCTCTTAATTATAATCTCAAGTCTGGGTGGCCTTTTTAGCAGTATGTCAAAGTACATTTGCTGTCAGCACAACTGTGGCACAGTGTTGGGAATGGTATTTTTTAAATAGTTACTCATTAAAGGTGACTAATTGCATTACTTAAGTTATTTTGTGTTACTTTTTCTGTCCAGATGTCTCCTTGTCCTTAATGAAAGTGCTTTGATTGCTTTGCAAATAAAAACAAAATGTAAGTGTTAATCCATCCAACGTATGTTACCATTCAAAAGGTTGGAGGGGTAGAAATGTACTTAAAAAAAATGTAATTTCAGTAAGGATTAAATTTATCAAAAGTGGCAATAAAAAAACATTTAGAATGTTAAAAAACAATCTATTTAAAATAAATGCTATAATTTTGTTCAAAGAATCCTGAAAAAAATGTGTCATTGTTTCCACAAAAATATTAAGCAGCATAACTGTTTTCATGGTTAATAATAATACAAAATATTTCTTGATCATCAAATCAGCATATTGCACAGTAAAAAGTTGTAAAGTTTTATGACTTTAAATCATCAAAATACACTGAACAATTTCAACTTTTTTTATAAGTTAAATGAAGTTCAACTTGATTTTTTAAGTCGGTTTAATGTAATTTTGGTTAAAATTACTGTTGAAAAGTAAAAATGTATTGAAATCATTACAGCATATAATGATTTCCGAAGGATCATGTGGCTGAATATTGGCTGATGAAAATTCACAGGAATAGTTGAATATTAAAATATATTAAAATAGAAAACAGTTATTTGAATTGTAATACTATTTCACAGTAGTACTGTTTTTACTGTATTTTTGATCAAATAAATGCAGCCTCCAGCCTAAAAGCTCCAAGACTGAACAAATTCACCACTGCTTTGATGTAATGTTCAAATTCAGTCCATTTAATATATATTTTGAATCATATAATAATTGAATTTTTGAATATAAATAATATAAAGTAATATTAAATTATATTAATATATTTTAAATCATTATTCTCTATAAATAATATATATTCTGTATGTTAATAACCACTAAACATAACCATACTCGTTATTTAGAAAAAATAAACCTCATTACGTAGCCCAGGTTTTATTTGTGCTGTGTTTCCCCCAACACTGGTCCTGTAGACCTTATTTTGGCAGTGCAGACGTCAAGAATTCAAGCTGTCCCACTCTATCATTTGTCTTGATTCGATCAGAGACGTCCAATCAGTCCGGTTCTATAAAATCACCGGTGTAACACACAACAACACGGCTCTCTGATGAAGAGGGTTTATAAAAAGCCCAGCTGTGCTCCCTGAGCATTTTAAAGAGTCTGCTCCGAGAGATCCAAGTCTTTTGTTTGTCCATTAAATGTGTTTACAGTATACTCAATATTCTGGTGCGATCTTTTCATCATCGTTTCACATTCATCCTTCTTAATCACGGTTGAAGTCCCAAGCCCGCCACCGACCGTCTTTTTCTTTAAACATGGATGCTGATGAGTGAATCTGAGCTTTGTGTATCCGTGTGCTTCTTTGATTCAGAAGTGCTGTGTTAGAGCGGCAGAGAGGATGAGGCTCCAACATTTCTGCTTCGCTCTGTCCTCATTGCTCTAAAGATCCATTTCCTGTGGCGGT